>JAPMOQ010013473.1:656741-717671 GCA_026543055.1 Argiope trifasciata
TATATATATATATATATATATATATATATCATATGTTAGTTCTGACAAAAATTACTTTAAGATGTAATATTTTGGTCTGATGATTTAATTTTAGCTCATTCCTGTAAAATTTTACTTATATTTAAATATTTTATTCCGGAGCAACGTAGCCTCTAAAAATAAACCAAATATCTATTTTTCATCTAATGAGTGGATATTGGTGTGTGTTTTTCTTTGTTGAATAAATAATTTCAGTGTTAGAAAGTTTTCGACCAGCCTCCCTGAAGCTATAAAAGGCCATGCAAACAATAGTGAATTTTTGCTTGATTGTTAATTGTATTTGATTGTTATTGTTTATTGATCATTGTTTGTTATAACTTATATCTGTCTATCTATATAGATATTTGTAAATTAGTTTTCCTATGCTTATTTTTCTATTACTCCTCTGCTTACTTTAATAAGCTTATTTCCTAAGCTTTATTTCACTTGTATGTGGTAGAAGTCCATTTGAAAACGTCCACCAAGAATTTGAAAAATATCCATGCAAGTCCCGACAAATTAATCAAGTTACTTCCATTTATCGATTTTAGAAACAAAATCATTAATTATAATTCTTTGAAAGTTTATCTTTAACATATTTAGCATCCATATAATAACAGATGAAGTTCAAAATTCTATTCAAAATCATCTTTAAATTAATATTAAAACTCATATCACTTCATTATCAACAAGTATTTCAAAACGAGTATAGGAAAACTTATTCACCACAAATTAGTGAATCTTGGAGGCAGTTTTGTCGAAAAAGTAACAGTGATTATTTGAAATTTAAGGTAACAAATATTATCTGTTCTCTACTCTTGTATTTTTCATGATTCTGTCGAGAATGACTTCGTATATTCGAAAATATTGACTCCATATATTGGAAAAAATTCCTTCACATCTGAATGGCAACTTGATTACTTCATTCAGCTGAACCATTAGTTTAATTAATTCATCAAACATAAATAATCTGCAATAGATAAACATCAAAAATATATAATAAATTGGGGAATTTATATAATTTTCGTTCGAAGTATTAAGCCGAAATATAGTAGCATTTTTTTTTTCAGTTTATGAAGCGTTCGTTAATATCATTCGCAGCACGTAGCTAATCCGCAATTACTGGCTCTTTTGCCGTCACTGAGTAGATTAATCAACATAAATTACCAACACAACAGTTGGAGTGGAATTTGTGCTGAAAATAAATCAGTGTCCTCTTAAATTTCTTTTAAAATTTCGTATCACGTTTCCTGAAAGGAAAATAAACTCTACTTTTCTTGCTTTTTCAATCAAAATGCTAATAAAGAGGTAAGTTCTTAAAATTTTGAAAATTAAGTTTACATTTTCTGTGGTAGAATATCAGCTTAAGTGTGAGCATCCCTATCCCCTATTTGGAAATTATGAAACAGTACCTGTTTAAAAAAGCATTGTTTTATACATTTTAACTAATGGGCGCTTTAAACTAAGCCATCTAAGATATAGCTGTCTTGTACTTCATATCATCATCGCTTATCACATAAATTATTCTTTCTTCTTCTTTCTTTTAAAATTTTGAATCTAAATTTTTATCTTTAATTGTATGAAATATTACTATTATTGAGTACTTTGAATATGATATTATAAACGCACAAATAGTAAATTAAATAAAGGAAAATAAATATTTAAATAACATTGTATAAAGTGTGGTATTATAGTAATATTTGCATCAGCCGCAGATAGGATAACTAGAAATAGAAAATATTTATCCTATTTTTATTTATTACACATACACATACATTTACAATTAGTGGCCAAATTATTATGACCACCTAACATTTTTAAGCAAAATGAAGTATTGCATCACATTGTTGCCACTAGAGGTCAGGATAGCTAAAAAATGGGAAAGAAGACACCTTGAACCAACAATTGTACTGAGCTACTAGAAGATACATCGACAAAAAAGTTGATTTGATTGAGTTTGAACCCGGGATGATTGTAGGTACTCGAGTCGGAACCTTTATCAGTAAAATGGTTGTTCTTGTGAACAACCATTCTTCGAGAGGAGTAGTTCTTCTAGAGGAGCAGTTATTTATGTGTATAGAGAGTAAGGCTACCAAGAAGGAAGTGAAGTTTCATTGTAAGGCTGGTGGTCGTCTCATTATCGGTACGTCAAATAGCGGGGAATCTTAATGAAGGAGCAATTACGAATGTCTGTGAAGGAAGTGAGAGACGTGCAGTATAATCTACAGTCTACGGGAGACGACGACCTGATTGAGAGCATCTGTTGTCAGCTTTAAACAAGAGCAGACGTATCCAGTTTAGAAAAGTGTGTAAGGATTAGGCAGTAGATGGTTGGAAAAGGATCATGCGGTCTGATGAACCACGTTTTCAAATGCATCATGCAGATGGTAGGGCTGGGATATAGCAAAAACAGAAAGGGAGCATCCACCCAAACTGCAGCACACAACATTTCAAGCTGGTGGAAGCAATATTATGGTTAGGGAATAGGTTTTCTTGGCATTGCACATGTCCTTTATTTACTGTGGAACTACATCTGAATGTCCAAGGGCAGTTAAGTGATTTCACAGATCAAGTACATCCTGTTATGTTAATGGTGTACCCTGCCAGGGATGGATACTTTAAACAAGGCAATGCTTCTCGTCATATCGCGGATATTGTTGACAGAGGGTTCAAAGAACATGATGGTGGCTTTACCTGTTTTCGTTGGTCCAAATAGTCACCAGATCTTAGTCTAATTGAGAATTTGTGAGGTGAGGACGAATGTAGCATTATAACAGCTGAATCTAGGGCCTACCAAACAGAAAGACATGGAAATTACAGTTCATCCGATATGGGGTTAGATACCTCCTATCACCTACCAATATCTCACTGAATCTATGCCAAGAAGAATGCTAAGAGTATTATCGGCTACAGGAGGTTCAGAACTATATTGAGAAGGTTTTTATAATAATTTTTCAACTCAGTGTATGTGGCTTTAAATATTAAAAAGCAAAAGAAAAAGTCATCAAAATGTAAGGAATAAAAATTCCCTTTCTTGCTCATCATTTCCACAATATCGTTCTAGCAATCTGAACTTTCTATTGAGATTTGTATTGCATTTTATATTTAGGTTTTATTCTAATATTTTCTAAAAGTAAAGAAACGCAGCAGAATAAATGAATGTTGTTACAAACTGGAACGTTTTTTCCTAGCATGGTTAGTTCAATTATTGGAAAGGATGTTTTGATGTGTGCTGATCGGGTGCCAAGTTAGAAAAAAAGTTGCTATAAGTTTGATATCATTAATAAAATTTGCGATTTTTTTTTGCTCTCTGAAGCAAATTACAAACCACTTATGCACAAAAATCAATATTACATGGTTGGTAGGATGGTTAATACATGGAATATCTCTCAGACGATACCTTACAGTCCTTGTAATGGTTAAACATGCTGAGTATCAAATAATTAATCTGAATTTGATGCTCTACCGAATTTAAATCCTGTGAAATCGTGAGGCTGTTCATACGAGGGATGGAAGACATTCGTAAACGATGTTTACATGGTGAGGACGAGATTTGTCATCCTTAAACACGATGGAGCCTTAGAACAAAGGTACATGTTTTTCAGGAATGACATTTTGATTACATTTGACCTGTTATGATAACAAATTTGAACATGCGGGTCAGTTCTGGAACCCAGGATATTTCCTTTCCAAACGAGCACTCCTGCAACACCTTCACGGTAGAGTTTAATGATGCTTTCTTGGTGGTAACGGGTACCTGTCACTTCCCATATAAAACTTCTTCGAGAATCATACTGCAAGCTAAACCTGGACTTGTCGGGAAACATCCCACAAACCTACTGTTGCGGTGTCCGAAATGCATGTTCTCTACTCCAGCTAATCAAAGGCGACAGGCCTACGGGCATATAGATCTATCTGCCCTAAGCGTTTGTACACGGTATACCTCGAAACTGTCGTACTATTTCCTGAAGAGATGTGAGGAGACATTCCGATGCTGTGCTCCGTCTTTTTCTTTTGCTGTAACTGCTTAATGCAGGTCTTCCTTCGTCTTTGTAACTCGGGGACGCATTGTAACGTCTATTCACATTGCCATCATCTTGGAATCGTTGACAAAGCTTGGTCATGGCACACTGTTAGATTCATCGAATGCTTCCAGCTGGGTAAGCTTACATTACAGATGGTCGATAATTCTACCATATAAAATCATTTAAAGGCTTCAGTTGTGCCATAACTATGCCGTTATTTGCTCTGAAAGGTTAAACGCATGCGAACAATTTTACTTCTCAGCCAGCATTCCTTATACATCACTCTTACTCTCTCGTGATTGTAACGTAGTACCGATGCCATCCGGTGGCTTCCTGAAAATAAGATAGATAATTTTAAGAGTGATATATGTATTTTAGAATTAAATTTCCATGTGTCTTTGAAGTATCCACAATTTATCGACATGACTGTATTTGTTCAAATTCAATGGATACAAAAACTTCGCCATGTGTTTTCCTATCGATGATTTCAAAAGACGTGATAATTATCGAGATTTTCATAAAAAATGGTGACGTTTAACTATGAAAAATCAAAACTTATTTGTAATCGCTGAAGCACAGGTTTCGTCCTAGTCATCCGACCGCAGTTCAAAATTGAGAGGTCCATCCAAAAATAGTCTTAGTGTTGCTTTAAAACGGGACGTTAATGTAACTAAATTAAATAAACACGAGATTAAAAGAATTGAGATTAAAGAATCTTTCTTTAACTTTAGGATTTCTTTAACTAAAGTCGAGAAAATAATCAAATCTAAAATTAAATGCTTAAAAGTAATTTTAATTATTTAAGTTGTTTTTCTGAATTGTTGATATTAGTGCTCCTTCTGGTTATTGGATAATGCAAGAGATGGATAAACTTGTTACATCCATTTTTCGTGATAATAGAAGGGTTATAAATCTGAAAAGAAAATTTAAATTTAAAAGTTATAAGAATTAATGTTACTAGTCAAATGAACCATAATATCTGAGAATACTTATGAAAAGTATGCGTTACTGAGAAGGAAATATGTATCACAAGTTTCAGATAGATTATATATATATATATATATATATATATATATATATATATATATATATGAGATCTTACCGCCAGGTCACTGTGTCTGCCTCCTCTTCGCTTTTATTGTTAGCGGGTTATAAATAGCTATTTGGTATAGGTAAATTTCAAGCAATCATCAAGATAATAAGTGTAAATATGTCCTTACCTTAGCAGGATTCCTGTTTAAATTCGTTTGAAAAAGATTTTTTGATTATTTCTAAAATTCATACTTTGTGATATGCATGAACCTTTATAATTATAACAAAGAATTTTAACATATTTCAAAGCTTCCTGTTAAATCAAAAAGCTGAAAAGATTCCTTTAAATACGGAAAAGTGCAATTTTTTAAAACTAATAAAATAAAATTATTTTTAAAATTCAATAGCAAATTGTATTGCATGCAGTCTATAATTGAATGCTGTTTTATCTTTATCCGTGTCCTTTTGAAACTGGAAAATTTTCATCATAAATGCTATGTTTTCTCCGTATTTTCAATAAAAATAGAAAAAAAAAATGGAAAAAAGTATGAAAAAGAAGCAGTTAATAAAATTAATCCTGTAAATTTAACTGTCTTTTTTTGAAAAGAAAGATAAACGACATTTAAGCAATTTGGATAAATAATTAATACTACTTTCATGCTTCTGAGATTTATATAAATGAACAATTCATATTCCCTGTTGCTACCGAAATTCCACATGTTAAGTTTTTCAAGCTAAAAATCAATAATCGATACATTTAGAGATAATTAATTTTACGAGTCAGTTTCGGATGCTTAAGTTAGAAGTATCAAAAGTTTTACACTGTCACTTGATAAGTTTGTTTAGTGACTGAAAGGTAATGTATTAATAATACTACAAGCACATTTTAAAAAGCAACGATAGAAAGTATCCTTTGAATATTCGATTCAATTCATGAAACGTTATAAATTGATAATGGAGTTATCTTATTATTTAGCTGATCAAAATCATCATTCTTTTTTATTTCATTGGAAAGGTGATTAAATATTATTAAAAATTAATTATACATATAGATAAAATATTAAGAAGAAAATAGTTGGATTCTAAATTCAGTGGAATTTTTCTACACAAATTTTGCAAAAAAGCGTGTAAATTTTACAGAAAAAGGATCATATATAAATAATGATATCGAATTGCAGTCGCTGTGCCATGAATTACTTAACTATTATAATTATTTCAGTAACTCTTTCAACTTACAGTAATAAATCAATAATTATCAATTAATAATTGTAAGAGACTTAACATATATTAAATTCGCATAAACTGGAATACTTATAAAATATGTCAAAACGCAATATATTGGTTGCAAATTGCATTTAAGCATATTTTTGAATTTTTTATTCAGTATAATATTTTACTTACATTTTACTCATATTGTATTGTAATAAAAAACTTAATACTTTTTCAAAAAAAGTATATGCTATACTAATAAATAAACAACAAATAAACAAGAAAAAAACGAATTGAAATTCCAAAAACTCATAAAAAATTATTTTTCTTTTTATTAACTGCCTTAAATATAAACGGTGATATATATATATATATATATATATATATATATATATATATGATCATTTTTTAATTTCAAATATTCTGGGTTTTCTGAATGAATGCCTAATTTCTCTTTGACAAATTTCTGACATCAATATATTAATATTCCAGTGAACGATTCCAATTTAATTTTTAATGTAAAAACTTCTAACCAATGTTTCATAATCTCCTGATATTTTGGATAATTCTAAAGGATATTTTTTAATTACATTCTCTTTTACTGTTCCCGTAATAAAAATTCTTGCTTTTGAATTAAAAAAAAGGTCTGAAAATGTGAAAAAAATATCTATATAAATTTTGTTCTTTGGTAAAGTTTCAACAACAGGCACGAAATTCTCAACAACCGATTGCGAAAAAAAAGATTCCTTTGTTACTTTATTTTTAACTTTTCTTCATAAGTATTTCTATGTTCTTTGATGTAATGAAATATAAAAGAGACAAAGCTAAACAATATACCGACATTATGCCCACATTTTACAGGTTTCCCTTTCATATATATTTTGCAATCATGTTTCTCATAAGGGAGTATCATTATTTTATCAGTACTTCAATGTTCGAAAAGAGAGCTGCATTTTTTTAATGATTCCTTCACTAACATATGAAACGAGCTAACTTTGTGATATCAATTTGATACAAGAATAATAATATTTCATAAACATTGTCATCGAAAAGCAAGTTTCAGTTTCAACACATTCCTTGGTTAACAAAATTTGTTCCAGAATCAGGAGCACTTTTTCAATCTTTTTTTTCTTTGTGCGAAATATAATATTCATTAAAGAATAACAAACAGGAAAATCGCTTCATCTTATACAGATAAGTTGCAGCAGGCAAGTATAATGGATATTTTTCTATCTAACTTACTTTTTTTTATTTTAATCCACAATTTTCACAGTTAAGATTTTAGCTATCATATAGAAAATTTCTTCAGGGCATATTTATGAAATTTTATACATATTTCCTAAAACACCCATTGCAATGCATTACAGGAATTGCGAATATTTCAGTGTGGGATAGTTCAGACTGATTTTAATATATTATAAAAAATATCTGATTTTAATATATTAGAAATACTATAATGTATAAATATTTTATTTCTTCATTAGTATTCTTTTCTTTTAGAAATACAACTATTCATTTCATTCTGAAATTTTTCCACAAAAAATAGTATGATCAGATATAATTGTGTTGCAGTTTCTTCAATATTGGACTTTTGACTATCAGCGTTTCTTTCCTTTATTGCTTTGTGTTTCGAAAATAATAATTTATTATTATTAAAAATGATATTTATTCACTTGCCATGCATTAGTCCTGCAAGAAATTTGTAAATTAGTTTTACTTGAACATGCCTAACTTAATAAATATAAAATAATACAAAAGGCTGTCTAAAAATTTATTGAAAAAATCCTTCAAAACTCTTCTATTATGAATTCTGTTTTTTGGTGGTTTTTATTACAAAAATTGATTAATTGCATTATCAGGAATTTATCATGAAAATAACAATTCTCATTCTTTAGAGGAAAATTCATGAAATAATATTTTTTTTTAGAAAAAAAGATATTCATTTGTTAGTGTTTTTGTAAATATTATAATGAATATTATTTTTCTTTTAATTAATTCTGTCAAAGATTATATATAATATACCGGTGAAATCATTTTCTAAAAAAATATGTTAAAGGTAGAAAAAATTCTAAATATTTTATAATCAATCTGAATTTAAAGAAAACATATTTGAAAAACTAACGGACTTCTTTTGTTTGACATTGCTTACCATTTTAGATCTCTTTGATAAAATCCAATAACTATTAATAATTATATAATTAGTATATTACTGAAATATGCATGTATCGTAAGCATTGATTGGTGCCAGCGTCCTGGCATAAAAGGTAGCGTGTCTTCATCGCCATCCAATGACTAACTCGAGATTATCCCTCCATGCCCGAACATGGACTCGTCCCGGGTTCAAGTCTCTGTTTGGGCATGGTTGTTATTATGTGTTTTATCTGTGAGTAGTGTGAATGTACACCTGTAAAAAGGGGTTGTGCCAGTTAATGCGAAGCATTAAAAAGTAGCTAAGTTGTACTCTTGACCTTATTTGCAGCTACTGCAAAACAAGGGATGCTAATTTAGGCTTACTTAGCTGGCAGCTTTCTGTCAGCTTGCTTGTAAGATTGCCATAAATAACAACAACAACAACAACAAGCATTGATTGTTAATAATGAGTGAAAACTTTCAATAATAGGGTTATTTCACCAACCAAAATTTAACACCTTTTTAGTGTCTCTTTTTGTTAAGTACTGTTAGGTAATTTTAATACTCCTAAAATATAAGCGTGGTTATAAAAAGGAAATTGAATATGCATTTTATCAAATATCGTTTGTCCGGAATCATAATTCCTAATTCAAAATATTCCTTCATTTTTTTTCTAAGCCATAAATTTCAAAAGATTTTTCTTTGGTTAAACATCCTTCTTGTATATTCTTGTTGATTAACTCTCTCAAACAATAATAATCCTACAAATCGTATCCTATATGATTTGATATTTATTATTAATTTCTTTTGCAGTGACAAATTATGATGGATAAATATGTTTATTTGTTCAGAAAGTTTCACAATAGCATACTTTTGTGAAACATTAATCATTCTTTTGAAAGACTTTTATTAATTGTTATTATACATGAGATGTAATATATGTAGACAGTTATAATTTTTAAACATTAATGGATCTCTGTAGTTGAGTTTCTTGAACTGAAATTGTAATTAAGCAGTCAAATCTATTTATCATATCTGACGTTTTTATAATTATTTCATGCAATTTGCTTCTGGTAAAAGAAGGATTTCATTTTAAATCCGGATTAAATAAATTAATACGAAATTCTAGATACTTGCTTTTGTTATTCAAATACATCTATCATACTCACAGACATAGTCTGAAGATAAACATAAAAGACAGTGGAAGAGATAATTTAGTCCTGTCTGATTAAGTCATTGTAAACTTCTCGGAAATGATTGATGACTCTGTTTTGACAAGCATTTTTAAATTGGCAAACGTTTTATAAATCTACTGAAAAAGTTCAGAAAATACAGTAGGGCAATAAAATATTTTTTTTTATTTTCCGTTCGGACATCATACCGATTTTATTCCATTGAATCACTAGAATGGTCCACATATGATATTCGACTAACAATATATGCAGGAACAATAAGGTACCCTTTTTCCTAAATCCCTACTGTTTGTTCACACTCTTCTTGTATATAATTTTCAATAATCAGTAAAATAGTTCTCTTTTCGCCTAGTCAAGATCAAATAGATTTTTTTAAATTTTAGTGGATGATACTTAATGTTAATATAGTTTTTTTAAATATTAATTAATTAATGCAGTTTCCAGTAATATCTATTTGGTCACCAAAATCGCCAAATCCATCATCAAGCTGCCAAATGGTCACCAGGCTTTAAGATTACTGGTGATATTACTATAAAAAATATGATTTTTAAATAAAAAAAGAAAGTGTGTAGGAATAAAAGTAAAAAACTGTATATTACTTTTTTACAATACATTTGCACTTCTTCGGAATAACTTCAGAACAATAATCCAACAAATAACATTAAAGAATGATCTTTTCTCTATTGTTGAATGATTTTGAATGTTCTTTCATTTCAGTTCATTTCATCAATGCAGTGTTATTAAAATTAAGGGTTGTTTGTATTAAACTGCAACCACTTATATTTAATATTGATCATGAATTATATTAATAATATTAGATTAATTAAATTTAACTTAATATATTCGGGCATGCGCCTGCTATACGTAACGGAAATCGTTATTTAAAAAAAAACAGTATTTAATAGCGATAACCCCAATATAAATATATCTGATTATATAATAAAGCAATATATAAAAGAAAGTATATATATATATATATATATATACATATATGTGTGTGTGTACATACACGGTATTGTTATGGTTTATTATGTATATCTTACTATCATAATGCATTTTTTGTCCCTATATAATAATAAATCATGTCAAAAAACGTCTCCTATGTTGATTTTAACTTGTAATTGAGTTCAATAATTTCACATAAGAGGTAAAATAATATTACATTTTTTTTTTTGTTTTAAAATCGTCTTACTCACAGAATATGTACATCTTCCCATACATTTTTTTCCCTTTAACAGAATTTTAAAAAAAATTTGGTATTTTATGAATAGATATATCTTTTAAGCTCAAAAAATACTAAATAATTTCTGTTTATTAAGTTGCTTAAGTATCTTTTAAATTTTTTGTCGGCATTTATGGATTTCTGTGATAAAACGAATATTTAAATTATCTTTAACATATCTTGTAATTCAATCCGCACTTTATTGTCATTATAATTTGTCCATAAATTCTGCTATATATCCTGAAAATTCATTATTAAAGTTTAAGAAATTCAAAGAATTTCAGTGCATATATTAAACTGCGGAAAAATCAATCTCTAGAAGACAATTATTATTTCTTAGTTCAGGGAAGTCAATTATGCTGCTGTATAAACTTCGAAAATTCGAGCCAAATCTTTCAAACGATTTCATTGTTAGCTCCAATATCTCAAATATTTATCTTGTTAGTACATCCCCGCGCATTATTAGTGTTAAACGAGGACGAGGAAGTCGTTTGAATCAATTGATGGATTAACTGCTTAACGACTATTGCTTGCAACTAATTTAATTAGCAGTTGCCAGTGGAGGGAATAATATTTTTCTTCACTGCCTTTCAGTCAATGTATTTTCATTGAACATGTTACTACTAAATGTATTCAGGAAGAGATAAAATTTAATATTAAATTGCAGCTACGAGCCAACATAATAGTGTATCTAAAATTGCTCACCAGTGTTAAATGTCTGTTATGTTTAAAATATCCACATTGTTTAAGAGAAGTAATTGTTGTAAAAAAAGTAAAACTGAAATAGAGTGATCTTTTGAGTGATCGCACACTCTCCTATAAAGATATTATCCCCTTATCTTCAACAAAACTTTTTGAAAAATTAGGAAGATCATGGATAACAAGATGGCGCATAATTAGATTTTCAACATTGAAAGTTGTATGGTTTGTAGTAAAGTAAATAAAAGAGATAATTTTATTATAAACTGTTCGTCAGTGGAGGGCAATTATTATAAAAGATCAATCGTTGGCATGAATCTTACCACTTTTTTAAAAATATATATTTAGGTTAAGCTGTTTGTTGACTATGTAAGGCTTAATTTCTGGTTAATTAACAGGTATCAAAACATCAAATATGTTAAGTTATTAATTGATTTTTTAACGCTTAATCTCTATTTAATACACATATACCAAAATATGAAATATATAATGTGGATACCATTTTTCTAAGTGATTAAATAAGATTTTTAAAAAAATAACACAAATTTTATTTGCAAAATCAAATATCAAATTTTATTGGTTTAAACCAGCACGCTTTTGGGTTACTACATTTATATGCATGCAAAGTTAGTTGCTAAAAGTTTTAAGTTATTATTATTAAATTTAAGTTATTAAGTTATTAAATTTTTGTAAGTTACTGAAAGGGTTACTACAATTTTTAACTCTACACTTAGATATTAGCCGAAATATGGAGTTGGAGTTATTTTGACAACTGCTTGTATGCTGGATGCTTATTTTAAAGTCGGAGAAAAATTTCAAAAGTCGAAAAAATTATTAAAAGATTATGTACAGAATTAAATTTTAAACAATCGCATTTTTTAAGTTAAAAGTTTTATACATGCAAAAGTAAATACAGACTGACGAGCGAAACCCAGACGGGTTTTGGTTCTGATTTTGATACATTTTAATTTTCAGATTCCAAATTTATGTATATAGATTTGCATACTCTCATAATATTTCCATTATCAGATTCAATTGTACTCAAACCGACAGATTTCCTCTGATGTGAATGGATTTCGTTTAAAATAAATTTTGAATTAAAAATTTGGTGTGAAATTTACCAAGTATTTATCGAGTCTCTCTCAAAGAAATTTAGACTTATGACATAATATAAAAATAATATATTGTCTTAATGCAACAATTACTAATTAGGTATTAGATTTGCAATTACCTTTGTAGTGTAACTGGGAACTAAGTTTACTGATGATTGGATAGTTATTGAATCGATGAAATTATTTTATAGAATGATTTTGAAATGGATTAATTAATTTATGTTTTTTAAAGAGAAACCTATTTAAAAAGCATATAGCTAAATAATTCCTTTAAAATTCAGAAATTATTTCAATATTATATGTTTATTAGTATTACTCTAAATTAATTAATTTTTATTTGATGAGAAATATAAATTTATATAGACATAACAAAAAAATATGAATCGGATTTTTAAAAAATGTTTATAATACTTCCCACTCTGTTAGAAAACTAAAATTATAAGTAAACTTCTGCTAGTATATTTATTGTTCAAATATACATAATGTTTAGTGGTCAAAAACAACCATGAAAAATAGTTTACAGAATTAAAGAATAAGAAATAATGTAAAAAAGTAATAAGTAATGTGCTAAATATTACAAGCAATATCAGTAGAAAATAAGAAAAATATATAATATTACTGTGTAGCAAATTTGCATGATTAAAAATACAATTCATTTATAAGTCTGAGTAATATAATTGATTCTTAAATCTAATTTAAAGGACCCAATTCAATTGCTAAAAGAAATATTGTTTTTCGGTGGATTCGGGTTTCGAACATAAAATTCTCTTATTTGAAGACGATACCTTACCACCAGGTCACCGCAGCCCATTTGTAGAGATTAGTAAATACTAGAAGCTAAAAAGATTAAGTGCATTCTGAAGGCTTAAAATATAAAAATGTGAATTAATAATTTCATAAAATTTATTCCAGATTTCCATAAAGACAAAGAGTTGCTAAAAATTAAAAGGAAAAATATTATTATTATTATTATTCATTTTAAGAATCCATAATTTCAATATCCTATATAGTAGATTAATTTTCAAAAGTACTTGTATAAATATTCACAATTAAATATCTACTTGCACTTTTTTTTTTAAATCCTTCATTTTCAGTAAAATGAGATAAATTATTTGCAAATTAAAAAAAAAAGATAATTCATTCATCTATTTGGGCTAAATTTTATATCCTTGTGAATAATGCATACAATCAAAAATATCAAGAATCCATTAAAAATGGTTTTGTAAAAAAAATGCTAGAAGGCTCTTTCCCAAAATATTTTCTATTTCTAATACTGAATCGAGTATTCATGGTGTAATTAATTCCTTAAGATTTACTTTTCAAAAGTAAATGGTTTTGTAAAAAAATTGCTAGAAGGCTCTTTCCCAAAATATTTTCTATTTCTAATACTGAATCGAGTATTCATGGTGTAATTAATTCCTTAAGATTTGCTTTTCAAAAGTTTTTTTTAATTATTTCACTAACATGTTCTTATGAAAGAATGTGTCACAAGGATTTTATTAATTAAATTCTACAATCATCAAAGCATCTCTACATCTCCAAATTCGAAAGAGTGTTTTTATCAACTAAAGAAATGTTCGAGAGTCGCCATAGTTTAAATTTAATGCACTCAGTAGAAATACATTTATACAAAATGAACTTTAATTAAAAATTTATTAATGCAATCTTAATACCTTATTTAGGCTACTTCGTAAACACTTGATCCTTGAAATGAGATAACCCATGTAGTATGTGTAGCATCATCTAATATTCCATCTTGTAGGCTGCATCTGCAGAATTCTTTAATGACTGAAAAAAATTAAGGCATTTTTAAGGCTTGAAAGTTCTTGAAAATCCTTGAGGCTTTCATAATCAAATCCATGTTCATCTCACTTATTAATAAACAACATTGACTAGTTAAATGTTCTTACTTTAAATTGTGAATTTTCGGAGTTATTTTACAAGTATTTTTTGATTGAACTATTAATCTTTGCACTTAATTTAATAGATTTTATAGTAATTAATTCTGATACTTTTTAAGCTAATACTCCCAAACATTCTCGTAGGTAATTTTTCTAATACATAATTTTAAAATATAAAAATCAGAAAATATTTCTTATAATTTTCCACAACTAAAGATTTTCAGTCTTTTTACTGTATTCATATCCGAATATTAAACTGAGTTCTTATCAAAATATTAATTAAGTAATGCATTCATTTTTATAATTTTTCCTTTCTTCAAACTTTTATCTTTATCTTAAAACTGAATTCTCAACAGCAATCAATAGAGATAAATTAAGGATAATTTCAGTAATCTTTGGAATTTTATGTATTGAGACTAGAATAGAGAATTTAATAAGGTTAAATTACGAAGATATCTTAAAATTCCCTTTTCATCATCGAAAATGTAGCATTACAAAATAAAAGAATGAAAAAATAAATCGAAAATGATTTTTTGTATCTAAAGTTTAAGAAATGGGAAGTTTTCTAGTGGTAATATCTTTCAGTGTTGTGAAATAACTAATATACAAAAGAGCTTTTTATTGTTGAACTGACTTTAAAGTTCAAATATTTAATTTTACTGCAAAAATAGCAGTCAAGTAAAACATCTTAAAGACAATTTAAATAGAATCGCCTGAAGTAACGTAGAAGTTTATACAAGGTGGCCAGAAATAAAACACCCCTACTCTGACCTCCATGGATATCGAACTACTCAGTGTAAAGGCTCAAAATTTTGTACACATACTATTCAAAATATGGGGAAACGGATTTCACGAAAAAAAAATTAGTTCCTGAAATCACCGATAGGTGGCGCTGCACAACTGGAACTATGATCAAAAGACACAAATAATAATAAAAATTAAAATGTTTATGCGGAATGGAATGCTTCCATGCTTCCTTTTTAATTTTTCTGCCCCTTATGGAAAATAAAAATAGTAAAGAAGCTAGAACTCCCGTTGTAACTGCAATTTCATACTGTAACCAGAAAAATTTGCATAAAGCATGGTTAGAAGCCATGTTCTGGGTATAAAAGAAGTCAAAAGGTGGGGAATGTCATTCTTATTAGTGATGGCTGTCACGCTGCCAGAACGCGCTTTGCTTGTGAAGTTGTTTTACGAGAATAAAGGAAATGCTCCAGCAGCACTTCGAGAGTTTCGCCGACTTAAGGATTTGCGTAAGGGACCATTGCTTCCACAAGCTCTCAGGAGAATGATCGCTCGATTCGAGGAAACTGGACATCTTGGAGTTCAGCCTGGTCGAGGACGCAAACCGGTTCGTTCAGATGTCGTTGAAGATGTTGCCACCGGTATTGTTGAACAGTCAATGGATAATGTTTTAGGCTGCAGTAGTGCACGTGCAGTGTCACGACACTTGGGTGTTCCCTATAGCACAGTGTGGAACGTACTCAGAAAAATGGTGCATTGTTTCCCGTACAAAATCCGCCCTAATCAACAATTGCTGGCCACAGACAGGGAGATGCGACTGACCTTTGCATTGACATTTCTTGCTAGAGTTGAAGTGGATGCATCGTGGCCGTGGCAGATTCTGTGGAGCGATGAGGCCCATTTCCACCTCAGTGGAACAGTGAACACCCATAACTGTCGCATATGGGACACGACAAACCCCCGTACCTTCCAAGAGATTCCACTCCACTCACCGAAAGTTACAGTCTGGTGTGGATTCACAGCCACATTCATCCTTGGACCGCTCTTTTTCGAAGAGGTTACTTCCAATGGCCTTGAGACATGTACCGTGACGGCCAACAGGTACAAAAGGATGCTCGAAACATTTGTTGTACCCCATTTGCAGCAGCGCCAATGCCTTGACACCATTACTTTTATGCAAGATGGAGCACCTCCACACATTGGACTCCCTGTGCAACAGTTTCTTCGCCAACATTTCCCCACTGACAGAATAATCAGTCGCGCGTTTCCGACAACTTGGCCATCTCGTTCACCGGATCTTAATCCGTGTGATTTTTGGCTTTGGGGACACTTAAAAAACCTTGTTTATCGAGAACGTCTGATAACCTTGGCAGATTTGAAAGAGAGTATCAGTCTGCATGTGAGAAGCATCTCAGATGACCAGTTACGATCCGCAGTTGAACAAGCTGTCCACAGACTTCACATTTTACATCTTCAGGAAGGGAACCATATTGAGCAGCATTCCCTGCATCGATAACGTCCTTGTTTCATGTATGCTTGGTACTTTCAAATAAAATGTGTTTAAAACGTGTTTTTGTGTCTTTTCAGCATACGTCCAGTGGTACAGCGCCACCTATCGGTGATTTCTGGAACTAAATTTTTTTTTCGTGAAATCCATTTCCCCATTTTTTGAATAGTATGTCCACAAATTTTCAAGCCTTTACACTGAGTAGTTCGATATCCAGGGAGGTCAGAGTAGGGGTGTTTTATTTCTGGCCACCCGGTATATTATGAATTTAAAATTAAATATGCTATAGAATTTTAAATATTTTTTAATAAATAAGGCTACCAAATAAATTGAGAATAGAATTATTTTATATCATTATTCATAGAATAGTGAAATTATTCTGCATTTATTTAGATAAGAATAATTTTAAATTGCTAGAAAATTTAAAGAATTACGCCTAATAAATTTTTATACTTCGTTCAATGTTAGATGAATAAAAGATATCTTTGAATATTGACAATTTCAAACATATCTTAAATTTATGGCATAATTTATAAAACTGAATATGGAACATTTGAGAATATGTGTATTATATTAATTCAGTTATTTTATACTTTCAAGCAAAAAAATCACTTCATTTGTATTTCAAAGAAAAATTCATTCCCGTTTAAATCAAATACAACTTTGGAGTGCCAAATTGTATATTCGCTGCAAATATGTTGTTTTGTTTTAACTGAGTTTAGTATTCCAAATTTGGGTATCTTTTCTTTTTTAAATTGATACTATACAGATTTTACAGATGAAGATTTGGTGAGTGAACGGGAACTACAAATAACCCAAAACTGATACTGCATCATAATTCTGCGATTTCTATTTTTTTTAAATTTGTGTTTTTCACAACTAAGCATCATATTTTTACATAATATATGCAAAATCAAAGCAGTTCAACATAAAAAAAGTGCAACAATGCATAATATTTAATTGATGCAATAAATAATAAAAAATTAACTAGCAAAATTATTTTACTATGAACTGATAACAAATCTACTTTTTAAAAATCCTCTATTGCCACTGCAATCTTTCAATATATGGATTAAACAAAAATATGCAATTCTCAGAAAAAAAAAAGATTTGAAATTACAAGTTTTTTTTCCTCCACTCAGCAAACCATAGTCATGATTTTTTTATTGTGTCATTAAATGTCAATAGCAAATAATTGAATAACCTGAAAATTTTCATTCTTAAAAGCCCTTAACAAATTTCTCTTTATTTCATTCGAATGAAAGAAAAATAAATTGAAATGGGTCCAAATATTATTTGTCATATAAGTCATACTGTTTTTGGGATTTAGTGGGATCAATTTTAAATGCGGTTTTAAAAGTAATATGTGAAGCCAATATATCTTAAGGACATAAACATGTATCAATTAAAGCGTTGATCTTTTTTTTTTCCTTTTGAACTGCAACTCCAATAAAAACAGCCATCCATCCTCGTATTTCCTCCATCCTTTCTTAAACTATTTAGATTTTCCTTAGTAATCAAAGTCATTTGAATTTTTTTTTAGGTTTTGTATTTTGGTTTATCCATTTTTAGAAGACTTCACTGGACATTGTCTGGAAAAACTGAATTTAGCACTTGTCAAGTAAATATATTATATTACACCCCTAATTAAAGCATCGAGATCATGCTAAACGTACAAGGGCGCATGGAGGCATTTAGATGAATCAAAAATTTGTAAACAGATATTTATGATTCTATTTCAGATTTACATTTCCTATAATTCCACTGAGTCTCTTATTTAGAAACAAATCAAACTTGATCACTATTTACCGATAAAGATATAAAATTTCTTATTATTAGATTACAATATATATTTTCCTTTGCTATGTCCATATTGATAATCGAAATCATTAGAATCAGCTTTCGTATTGAATCAAAATAGAGTTGGATATTATAACAATTCGATTTCAGCCAGTGGTATATATTTGTCATAAAATATACAAAATTTTTATGTATTGAAAATAAATATGTAAAGATATTTTCAATAATATTTTAGGGCATTATGCGATTGATCATTTTTGCAAACAATGTTCCATTAATAAAATGAACTATATATTTAAAAATATTGCATAAAATATTCCAGATTAGATATACAAATCACCATCCTCAAATATTCATAAAAAAGAAATAGCGAGTTTTCAAAATTATTCACATAATTAATGAAAATTCAAATTTATGTATACGTGATTTGTAATATTGATTGTTGCTTTGGAATAAATTAGTTTATGAAAGTAATATGGGATTATTATAATTGAGGATTAAATGTTCATAGTTTTTGAAATGTTTTCCATTATATTATGAATTAATATTTTATAAAAGAAACATAAATTATTTTTTAAGTTCATTTCAACTTGAACTGTTTTTTTAATTAATTATGTTTTGAAGTTTAAACAAACACGCAAATAAGTGAATTACAGAAAAATGTATTAGTGTTAAACAATTTATAGAACATTAATTTATTAAGCAATCATCTCAGATGAATAAAAAGGTGGTATTCCAGATTGATTTTAATTCGTGAAACATAAATATAGAAATATAAAAATGGTAAATTCGTTTTAATTCTTTCAGTTATCCTTTGTATATTTATTCAAATTATTCAGGAACTGAAATTTAATATTTATAAATAATGGTTAATCCAATATACATAAAAATCCAATAATTAAAATTAATTTTCAGTACTGCACCATCAAATATATTACCAAAGGGAATTTATAAATTAATCGGCACATCTTAAAAAATGAAAAAAGTGTCAGGTCTGTTTCTTCTTTTTATTTTATGTTAATATATTTCAGGAAATATTTAAACAAAAAGGATCACTTTTAGATTTAGCAAGCAATTTATTATTCGCAAGTATTTTATTATTCTCAATTTTCAGATAGAATTTGGCGATTTTGTTTACTTTTAATAAGTGAAAAATGTTTATAACTGTACTGATTAAATTACGTTATATTGTGGTTTTAAATTTGCTTAAATTATTCATTAGAGGCGCAAGCTAATAAAAGCATAAGTTCCTTTGACTTACCAAATTAATTCACAACTAACACAGTTTTAAATTAAAATATACAAACTCCTTTTATGCATCTTTCTTTCTATAGCAAATAATTGTTTCTATTTATAATTCATTTTCAATTTAAAAAAGTTACTGCATGATTTTTTATCATTGATGAAAGAATTTGAAATAGTATAAAAATTGTTTTAGATTTCATTATTTTATGAATTTCATATTGAATTTCTTCTTCTACGTATGTTTGGAATAATGCATTTCCCCCCAAGTGCATATTTTTCTATGAAAGTGCATTAACTTGTTAAATGAAAATAGCTCCATATGCAATATGAATTTTCATTGAAAAATCATAGAAAACCATATTTCTGAGCTATACCCCCCATCCAAAACTACCAGCGTATAATAAAAATTTAATAGAATATGAGTCGCAATAAAATCGTTAACTATAATAAAGATTACAATTCGAATTCACATTTCAAAATTTACTATTCATTCTAATAACTTTGTAACTCTTTTGATAGTTAAATCATGAGTTTTGATATTCCATCTCAATGTATTACTTCAAATTTAAATGTATGGTAAGAATTTAATTTTGTCTATAAAAATGTGTTCATTTTTTTTCTGTATTTCGCAGTATCTCATTAATTTTTTCTAATAGAAGAAAACTGAAATGTGAATTTATATAACTATCGATTTTATACTGAAAAGGAAATCATAAAACAGAAAGACTTGTTAAAATACACATTGGTATATATATATATTGATTTTTAAGTTTAGAATTGTTTTAAAAAGTACAGTTCAGTATTTTTATTAAAGCAAATGTTTCATTAAAGTTTTTAATATTATTTTTTTATTTCTTATACTTAATTAAATTCTTTAAAATATTTATTTAGTTTTATAAAAAAAACATGTTGCGTGAAACGAATATAATTAATTTTCTAAATTACTGATGTTTAATATAAGTAATGTGTAACAAAACAGAATATTGCTTTAACTAGCATTAATTATTCATTTTCTCGAAATTGGTTTTGATAGAATAGACTAAAAGGAAGACATTTATTCCACTCATCCGTACTACAATGTAGATATCTTTTCGCTCCGGAAATCAAGATTTTTCAATAATTCGATGCAAAAGGCTTTATTTAAAAAATATTGTTACGGATTTTCTTCTATCCTAAATCCGTCGAGCACTTTTTACCTCGTATAGTGGGTGTGTATGGTTAGCACATGCAATGATCAGTCCTTTAATAGAAGATACAGAACAGGCGTTTATTTATAGGACGAAGACAGGACAGCACAAAGATGATAAATATTTACCACACAATTATGTAACGGAAACAACTACATACAGTCGAGACGAACACCAGGATAGCACACTCTACTTCAGATAGTAGCTCATGATAGCAACAGTAGTCAGCAGGCAGAAATTCGTAGTGACAATGTCCACACAAAGCGGCCAGAGAGGTTTGAGGCAGGAGAGATAATCTTTAAAGTAATCTCACGTAGGTCTCTCCTTAGCGGGCTGAATCTATTACTTTGTCTCTTCTTGCCTTCGCTGCCGACTCACTACAATGAGCTACGACACTCGACACAGGCTGCGTCAGAATATGCCACCTAGCAGTCCACCTTTCAGGTCTCCTCAATTCAAGACCTCTCTATTAGGTCTTCACCTTTTCCGATTAATTCAACTGTGCTATTTCTAGCTTGATTCACACCGCCGCTTCAGATGGCTGGTCCTTATATAGTGGCGGAAGTGGGGCTAAACATTCTGGACCAATCATAAGCATTATGAATGTATTTCGGCTATTAATGGGCTGATCAGGAAAATTCTCGATGTTTCGGGTACTTTCCATTTTGTTGCCAAAGTCGCAATTTCGTCGCCATGTCGCCAAATGAACTCCAAGTTTGTCACCAAGCCCTGGGACCTCTGACGACACACTCATTTACTATTCAATACAGATTACTGTAAATCTATCCTTCCGATTACATTCTTAGAGCATGAAAGTAAAACTACACGTTCGTAACATTATCTTTCCTTTCTTTCGCATGTTTTTCAGAGCCTTTCATTTGTATTACATTTCTACACAAAATCTGAAGGCTATTTATAAATAATCAATTTTGTTTACTTAAAGCTCTACATGAACAAAGGCCAGGCTTCACATGAACCAGGGGTCGTGTAACTAAATACTTACTCACTTTTAATAAAAAAAGGAAGGAAAAAAAAACTTCATTTTTATTTACTTAAATTTCTGGAAAATGAAAAAAAAGTTTAAACAGTTTTCAATGTGAACATGATTATTAATTTGTAAATATTTTAATATTCTTATTTAACAATGTAAATGTATCCATTGATTCTCAGATAGTAAGCAGAGTATTTTGTTTAATTCATCCCAACTAATGAGATTAGAAATTAAAGAATTTTATCGCCAAAGAAATATGTTGATTTTAAAAAGACTTATTTAATTATTGTGATGAGAAATCAGTAATAACATATTAAATCAATAGAAGTGCCAATATTTTCAAAAAAAAAGAATATGTATTTATTTTATAGCATAAACGGTGGCTATAAAATGTTCTCTTAACCTTCAAACAAATCCGCTAGGCTGAATAATAAAATAAAGTGCAATTCTTTCAGAACAGTGAATTTAAAGATGTGATAAGTATTGTAGTTGCTTATCACTAAACGTTCAATGAAAAAAAGTTTTAACACCTTTTTAATTTTCAAACCTAAGAAAAAATGATTTAGAAGTAAATTTTAGGCAAATTTGTAATATTACTTCCTCTGAAATCGAATATAAACAGGAAAATTTCATGCTGCAACGAATTAACTAACGCTGAAAGCTTTAGCTCAGAGTTAAATTTTTGTCCATTCATTTGTCAGGTGTTTTCCAATCTATAGACAGTACACTTCAGCATACTTTCAAGTATTTGTGATTTTAAAAAAATTATTTAGTTGAAATATAAATTGTGAAAAATGAGAATACATTAATTGCAAATAAATTAAATGGGATTTAAAACTATTGAAACATTTGAAATAAATAGATAAAATTAAAAGTTAAACAAAGAAAATGCAATCAAAATCATTTTTTCAATGATTAATAATAATTGCCTCAATTCTAGTTTTAATAATTTCTCAATAATCAGGATAACAAAGCAACTTCCTAGCTGGAATTTGAAAAAAATCAGTTTCTATTATTTCCAACTTATAGATCAATGCTAAACGCTGATACTTCCGAATCTGGCATTCATCACTGATGCGATGAATTATACAGGCTCCTTTCTAACGAAACATTTTTTGTCCTTGGAAAAAAAATCGTGCTTAGTTTTAAATACATTATGGAAATGTATATCCTGTTTTATAATGCTTCTCTACAAATGATTATGAAATTGAAATATTACCATCATTTTGAATTGAATTATATTTAATAAAAATTATGTATAAATTGTATTTCTTTTAATTATTTTTTATCATTAAATACATAATACATATGTTCTTGCTCTAAATGCTTTCTCTTAATCCTTTTGAGAACATAACCATACATGAAATTAGTTTTAAATGTATGAAAATATATGAAATATCTTTCAAAATTGGTTTTGGAAGTGTTATTTATAAATTTTTGAAGATGAGCCAGATCTTAAAAATTA
This sequence comes from Argiope trifasciata, assembly GCA_026543055.1. Taxonomy (NCBI): domain Eukaryota; kingdom Metazoa; phylum Arthropoda; class Arachnida; order Araneae; family Araneidae; genus Argiope; species Argiope trifasciata. The sequence goes on from JAPMOQ010013473.1 coordinate 680,222, forward strand.
ATCCAAATAATCCTCAGATATTTATAAAAAACCAATCATCCAGATTTTTAAAAAATGATCGGCAAAAATTCTTCGAATCTTTTGCTTCAAGAAATTGAAAACTCAATCTATTCCGTAATTGCAAAAATACTACATATATTAATTTATTATGCTAATCAAATGTCTTTAAGCTATAAAAATGTTGAAATCGAGATGTTTGGCATATCCTTGAAACTACTTTGCTTAAGAGGGGGAAAAAGTTCTCTTCAAAATGCTGGATAAGTGAAAAAAATGAATGAATGAATTTCATCGATTACACACAGAAAAAAATGTTTTAATCGAACTTGTAATCCCACTTCTCAAGGACCTTAGTGATTAATTAAAGAAACCAAACATATAATGTTTGGAACTATTCCAATCAAAATGATAAATGACTTCTAATTAACACGCTTATTTCTCCCAATTTTTGAAATGAAATCCTTCGATTTTGTTTCAAAAGAATTATTTTTTATTAAATTAACCATTTATTTTATCTTAATTTGTGGATTTCATAAAGAAATGAAATTGCAACTTTATTAATCTTAACTTTAGTCCAATTTTTCACACAACTACATTATTTTAAAAGCTTATTGTTTAATGTCCAGTAAGTAGAATGCCCGTAGTGCAAGGATTTAAATATGCTAACAGTCCTCTGTAACATTCCGTTAAGGAAACTTCAAACATCCTATTATTTAATGAGCATTTTGATGAGGGAACCATTTCCTTCATCACACATATTCTAGTATCTGAAAATAGTTACTTCGGAGCAGGATAGCAGTTAATATCACGTTTTAATAAAAATAGATAAATCGTAGCGTCATTAATTTAGGATGAACGAGGCTTCTCAGATCAGTTTCCGACAAATCGATGATTATTCAGAATAGATGACTAGGGATTGCTTCATTGCTTACAGAAGAAATTTGGAAAAAGAATGTAAAGATGAAATTAAAAAAAAAGAATTTAAAGGTAAAATATGAAAAAAGAATTTAAAGGTAAAATATGGAAAAAGAATTTAAAGATAAATTTAAAAAAAAAAGAATTTAACGATAAAATTTGGATGATCTATTTAATTCTTCGTAAGATAGACGTAGAAAAACACCCTGAGGGTATTATGAAACCTACCAGTATCCCATTCTTTTATAGATATAATTACATTATTTAATGGCAGGTGCACTATCCTCTGGTTTTGGCAGATATAGAAAATGGTTTTAGAACAAAATTAGTTGGATTTAAAAAAAAACATAATGTTGCTTGTCACATCAAAATACGACATTATGATTAAACAAAGAGTAGAGTTTGTATAGTAAATTGTTTATTGTTTTATATTTATGTAGAGAATTTAACATTTCTTATTAATTGGTCTTATCATTAGAGACGTATTTATCTTCATTAGAAACATTAAATATACATTTTTTTCAATAACAAATTTTTCCACTTCATCTTTAGCTGCATGGACTCAAAAAAACTGATAATGTAATATATATTTCATCTTTTATCATGTCTATAAGTATAATGAAATAAAATTATATAACTTAATAATATCCAATACTATCGATAAGTTGAATGATTGGCAAACAACGCAATATTCGTTTTTCTTAAAATCTAATAGATAAACGGGATTTACTGCATTTAGCCATGATTATTTCATTGAGCTCATCTACATGCAGATAAAGTAGAACGATCAATCTTTCTCGGGAGTAAACTGAATGCGCGTATTGTTGTGATGAGTGCTTTTTTTATTTTATTAAAATTGTATATAATATTAAAGTTCCTTTTAGTTATTGTCCTTCAACTATTTGAAGCTTTGTAATTAACCCCTTTTTAATTGTCTATGAAAGTAAGTAATATCATTTTATATTATTTGTAAAGCTTTTTACATACTTTAAAATATTGGAATTTAGATTGGAAGTTTAATAAAAGTTACATTTTATGAAATTATTTCTTCCATAATCAAATTCTTAAGAGCCCTGAAGAAGAGGAAAAATGCATCTCCATGTAAACAAATACGGTGGCGATGATTAGAAAACGGATGTAAAGGAGAAAAAAAAAGATTAAAGGAAGGATTTCTGTGTTCAGATGCTCATAAAATAAACAAACTTTACTAAGGATTTTATTCTAGACGTTTGTATAGTCCAAAAAGCTAGTATTGTTTAGAAAAATATTTTAGTTCGCCTGCAATGTTTTTTTTTCAGAACGCCATTACTGCTATTTCCCCAAACAGATTACATTATTGTAGCTCCTGTGGAATTCGAAAACTGTTGCAGCAATGAAAGAAGAGATTGAAAAAGAGAATTTGTATATTAAAAACCAGCAATGGATAGTAAAATAAAGCTTTGAAAAGAAAGTTAGAAATTATTTTTAAAATAGACGCGCACTTTTAGTGAGATTTTCTTTGGAATATATTTTTAAAAAATCTATTTCAATCTTTTGATGGAATACATGGGGAGAAATAGTAAAGTCTTAGTATGAATTTTCTTTAAAGAATTGACAAAAAAGTTTTAAACATATGTTATAATGTCTGAATATTTTCTAAAATGAATATCTATTTTTGAAAGAAAAATGGGGCAATGCTTCATATTCGTCTATAAACAAGCGTTTTTCGTCTATAAATAAGAATTTTTCTCTAATATACTTAATTTATTTCTTATTGTGAAGATAGATCGGATCGTGGCAGTAAAATTTTTAAAAAAATTTTAAAAAATAAATAAATGTCAGTGAAATTTCATTAAATTTGAAAATATTTACCTCTTTAGATAGAAACTCCTAATAATGTGCAGCTAATAAGCTAAATTAAAAAATAAATTAATTTGAATGTTCGTGGTTGACTTAATTCTAACTAATGTGACACTTGCAAGAAGTATCAACTAGCCCAAACAATTTAATGACATGGAAATTGAATTTACATTCAGTTTCCTCATGGCATTTCTATTATGTTTAATAAATTAAAAATTCTGAAAAAATAAAAGCAGAAAAATTTAAAATTATATTTTTCATTATAAAATATTTCGTTTATCATTGATTTATGTGAGAAGTGTTTATTTTTATTTATAAATGTCATTACAATCTAAATTATAAACTTAGCACTTTAAATTTTGAAACTGAATATTTTAATTGATTTTAAAAATAATTTTACCTTAATATGTAAGAATCTATAGCATTTTGTAATTTATTCACTTAATATATATTTAACACTGTTTATATTTTTTCCCACTTTACACAAATACTTATTGATTAGAAATATGAAATGAGTAGTAATTTCATTTTCAGTTTGAAATTGTTTTATAAAATGAGAAACAATATAAATAAAATAATTTTACGGCTCAAAAATATTGTTGTACCAACAAGTTATATACATATACTTATTCTTCTGAAATAGTAAAAACTGTTAAAATAGAATAAATTAAACCCCAGCAAAAAAAATTTGGAAGCTAAAATGTGCTTTTGTAGGTCTTTCCGTTTTTTTAACCGTGTATTTTCTATATTATTTTGTGTGCGTGATGATTCTAGAATTCCGTTTTCAAAATTGACATTTTTATACTCTTACTTAAATAGTATATTGTAAATCTACTTAATCAAGAGATTTAATAGAATTCTTTCAGATAAGCATCTGCGAATTTTTCTGGATTTTTCTTTGATTTCATTTTGATGTAATAATGATGCACTTAAATATCAGTATATATGCTTTTCTTCCAACCTTCAATTAGATCCAATACTTAGCATTCTTCTTTGAATCTGAGAATAAATTTTTTTGCTTGGCTGTTAAAGTAATTCTGCAAGAATATTTTGCACTTTAAAGCAATTGAGATTTATGCCAAAGTATTTATAGAATGATTTTTTATTTGACTTTTCAATACACTTACAAATAATTTGCAATGAATCAAATTGCAAATAAATTGAATCCCAGGCAAATAATTTAGATATTGTATAAATTTAAACAAATTTATTTAGTATTCAATTCATAATTTCTGCAAAACTTTAAACAGGGAATGGTTAGAGGGATGAGTTGGGGTTGAGTAAATGAAAAACTTATTATAAAAAATGGGTAATTGCACTAAATTTTTGAAAAAACTATACTTTTTAAAGAAATAAGTATGTATTCTTATGCTTTTACAAATAACTAATCGGTTTTATACAATAATGACAAGGAGCCTTTTCTAAATCTAATTATGAGTGAATTTGATATTGCAAAGCAGATTGATTCTGTCATTTTCATTTAAGCAGATCTTCATAATTAAAATATAAACCCATATAACCATACCCATATTTTCCATTTAAGAAGCTGTCCTAAGTTGTAAGATGTGAAAAGTTATTACATATAATATTGTTTATCATTTACCCATAAGTAAGATTTCTTACAACTTGCATTCCCTGATTTTTCACTGGGTTTAACCTTTGGTCTTTTCTACTATAAATTTGCGATTTCAGTGCTTATAAAATTTTATTGTCACATAAAGCCCATTATTTTATTTCGCATTTAAATGGTACACTATCTGGTCAAAATTGTCCGAACACCTCTTAAACAAGGGTTCTGGTAGGTGGTACAATTTGTTGCATAATCTAAAGCTGTAAAAGCTTTAATAGCCATTTGTCATGTTATAATTATGTGTTTAAGGGTTAATGAGTAAGTCAAAGGAACTTAATGAGTTTGATCATGGCAGTACAGTGGGAAATCAATTCGGAAGATTGTGGATATTCTACAGAAGCCTAAATCTAGTGTGAATGATGTAATTATGAAGTGGAAGCTTCGTAGAAGTGAAACTACAAAAAAACGAACTGGTAGACTAAAACCACTTGGTGTACGCAGCCGCAGAACTCTGTAAAGAGTAGCGATACAAAATCCTAAACTTCGTTGGTGGAAATTTCTCAGTTGTTCCGAAGATCATCAGGCATTAGTGTTAGCAGCTGGATCATCCATCGAGAGTTTAAAAAATTGGGATTATATCACCATGCAGCAGCAGACAAGCCGAATATCACTCCACAGTTCGAAGCCATGAATTGCAATGGAGCACAGATCACTGTCATTAGACTGTGGACAGTAGAAAACTATTCTTTGGAGTGATGAATCTCGCTTTACAGTCTGGAAGTCGAATGGAAGAGTCAGGCTCTGGCGGATGCTAAGTAAAAGTTTTTTAGAGACTGTATTGTGTCAACTGTTAAAGTTGGTAGTGAAAGCATATGACGCAGGAGTGTTTCGGCCTGGGTTAGTTCTGGGTGATTTGCTCTGGGCTTGTCAATTCTTGTGGTTGAAAACATTTATTCTTAAACGTATATAGACATTTTGGGCAATGAAGGGTTCCCAACTCTTTGCCATTATTTTGGAGAAGGCCCATTTTTCTTCCAGCAGGATAACTACTACTTTCACACATCGATGGTTGCACAGACGTGGTTTGACGAAAGGAGAATTCAAAACTTGGACTGATCTATTCAGAGAACCGGTATAAATCCCGTATAATATCTCCGGAATGAATTAGAGCTCAGATTACGTATCCAGCCAAAGAGATCATTGTCAATGAAACCACTCACTTCTACTCTCATGAACGCCTGGAATTCAATTCCTATAGCCACCTATAAAAAATTAGAAGTTTTTCTAGACATGTGCTGACTGTGATCGATGCAAAAGGAAGACCAACGTTATATTAATATGTGCCTCAGTATGATCAAAGTCCATACCATTGGGTGCCCAAATTTCTTTGGCCAGATAGAATATACGCTGTTTGAAAGAACACCAAACACGAAATCCTCCTAATTGTTCATATACAGAAATGTTTCCATTACAATTTTGGTAGAATTTTTATTCCTTTTAGCAGCCAAAAGAAATTTTTCAACATTAGTAGCGGTTGATTACGATGAATTTGACAGCAAAACCATCGTCCACTTTATTTCACGATTATTGGACCAAATACTAACTTTATATTTCATTTGTTGAATATCGGTACTAAAATGATTGTCAGAATTTTCATCTCAATTTCACCACTTGTATGATTTTCATATCTCAATACTTCTTCACTGTAAGAAGCTTTTATTAATTTAGCTATATTAGTATAGCTCGAATTTCTTCGATTAGCCATTTTTTCTCTCACATTCGGAGGCACAACTATTTTACATTGTAATGGGGAGTGAAACACAGCAGAAGAAAAGCAACGTTGCAATAGAAGTAAAGAGATTTGCCCCCACAAATAGTAGCAACCTTTGGACCTTGCATGCGCTCCCTTGTCGTGTGATCAAACACATATGTTAACGAAACAGAGTTCGAAAACAGATAAATTATAGAAACTATGGTTATTGTCGAAATATACATCAGATATTAAGTGAGAAATATTAATTCGCAATCAGTATGAACCTAAATCCCTCCCCAATTATGTTATTTACCAAAGATTAACGGAAATTTCATTAAAATATCCTGTACTATATATTTTTATGAAGGTATAAACTTTATTTTGGGTCATAGGACCCGAACAGAACTGTAGGATTAAGGTTAGTTAATACTTTGTAATAATTATTTTCTAAAAATATTGGCTATATATTGTATAAATACTTATATACAATAAACAGATGCAATTCAAACATATATTTTATATTTTTTGGAAAAAACTAGAATATTTTTATCAAATAAAAGACAAATTTTACTGAAAATTGAAGAAAAAATGAACATTTTTGACTAAATCATTATAAAACGGTAATTCCCTTTTTATACTTTCACCGAATATTCTCCCTAAAAATTTCGAATAAGTTATAAAATATGTCTTTAAATTTATTTAATATGTAGGCATGTTATTTTTATAAATTTTTTGCACATTTTTGTATATTTATATTTATATGTTAGTTGTATACATTTTTCAACCTTAATGGTGAAAATTATATTTATCTTTCCTTTAAAAAATAAGAAAATGAATGGTACAATTATTTTAATACTATACATAAAATTTCAATTGATTTTTATCATTTATAAACTTTTAAAAGAGTAATTTAATGCACTATTGCCCACCTTCTCATATAAATAATCCATAAAATATGTTATTCAGAGTCTTTATTGTAGAATTATATTCTTTTTTGTTTTGTTGTTGTATTTCCTTTCTTAAGTAACATTTAGCACTAGTTCTTTAAATACTCAAAATATCTATACATAATTTTTGCGACAGTAAACATTTGCCATCTCATTATGTAATATTGTAATGCTCAACAACAAATTATTCTTAAATGATTTATTAATTTAATTTATTTATTACATGAGAATTTTTTTTAATTTAATTTTTTTGTGAGATTAAAATTTAAGAATAAAGAAGTGGGTTGAGGGAATAGAATTAGAAGGAACAAGACTATAAATTGCTCTGTGCCCTCATCTTCCATTTTAATAAGAAATTTCCTTGAATAATTCTGATAGCCCATTAGCACTACAATTAAGATAATGTGCATTCGTGTTTGATTGATTTGTAAGAGATTTTATCTTCCCTCGTGCAACTTTTGTTCTGCTAGGGTTTCATTTCCTTTTCCCACCAGAAATATTACCAGCTAATATTTGTTTCCATAATGGATGCTATGAAATTACTATTTCTTTCAGTAAATTCTTTTATTATATGTTCATCACAAAAATTATTTACTTGTTGATTGAATAAAAATATTCTCTTCAGATTTTAATGTGCTTTAAATACATTATAAACTGAATACATTTTCTAATTTCCAGCTGAACATTTTAGGCTTTAAAAAGTACTTAAAAATAAAACATATATTTATACTCTGGGTTTAAGCTTTGAGAAAACTAAAGATTTTTAATACTTAATTCTCAATAAAAACACCAATCTCAATTTCTGTTAAGATTTATAGTTGTTTGAGTACATTTTCACTATTAATTCATCAGATTCGTTTTTCTTCGTTTTAAAAAGATTGTCTATATCTGGAATTTTAAATGACGCAAAAGTTATTTACATGAAATCTAATAGCACAAAAGGAAAACTAAATTCTAGGTGTTTTTTAGGTAATTAAATTCATTCTTATTTAAAAATATTCCATCAAGTGATCTTACGAAAACTAATGTGAGGTCAACCTCCGACTATCAAAAATTTAATTGCTAACTATTATGAATTGCTAATCATTTTATATGCATATAAATGTATAAAAAATAATATTAAATGCGTTAAATATTTAATCTCTTAGGATAAATAATTAAATATCTAAATATGATATTTTTAACTAAGAATATAAAATATGTAGAATTTTCTGAAATGCAAAAACAAGAAAATAGGCTCCTGATATTCGACATAATTAATATGTAGTTTATATATATGATTTTTTTGGAATTGAAAATGAATCATACAGTGTAAAAACGTTAAATTATTTGTTGGTCTAGTTTTTATTTTGTCGATGATGAAAGAAAAATATAGAATTCCAAAAAAATTCTTAAAAATTTTTGAAATAACATTTGTTTATTTACTAAGGACTTTACTAATTACATAATGACTAAAAATTTAATGTAGAAAAGGTTGCTACATTGAAAAAATTAATAATATCAAATGAATTAAAATATATATTTAATAAAATCTTCTTTACACTAGCACAAATAACTTAGCAAGGTTTAATGAAGTAAATGCAAAGGTTGATGATGGTCTTTATTTTGTTATACATTTTACAATTTGTAATGATCCGTCATTGTGTTTTTTATAAATCGAGTAGTTATTATTTTTATTCATTGCAAATTAATAATAATAAAATTATAATCCTTTAGCAGAAATACAAAATATGTTGTAAGTAATAAGCAGAGTACTTACAACAAAATATGTTGTAAGTACACACAAATTTGAACATGTTTTCGGATCAAAGCATTTTAATAAAAATATCTCAGATAAAGAAATAAGACTCTCTGAAATAGCATAGTTTTGCTTATATATGTATTAGAATAGGGGAAAGCAATACTTTACTCATATATAAGTTCCGATTCATAGCTGTATTTCTTTTTTGCATTTATTAATTTTATGAAAGAAAGATCTAAAATGCCAAAGGCGTGTTTTTTTCATGGATATATGGCAAAAAAAAAACATTTAAATTCGTACAATAATACATCCAAAACTTTATGAATAATGGAGACTGCAAACTGCTTTTTATGCATAACGTGGTTACATTAAAGTTTCATTGAAATAGTATTTACAACGTATTTTCAGAAATGTTGAATGCAAACTATTTATGTATTTATAGAAGGATTTATATTCAAAATCATTTCAATATCTTTAAAAAGAAAACATGTATTGAATACGTATAAATTTTACTATTTATATTTCGGGATTTATTATGAAAACATATGATTATTATGCAAAATATTGTGATGAAGAATATCTGATTCTTTTTATTTAAATGAGAATTGCTAAATATTATTAAAATAATTCACTAATAGTATATAAAGCATTTTCTTTGGAAGTAAATGGAGTATATAAAAGGATTTTTTTTCTGACTTCTTATTTTTGCTGAAGTTGATTTTATATTCTTGTGATTGTCAGGTTTACTGTGATTTTTTTATTGTATTTCAGTTTGTTTTATTTTATAAAATCTATTTTAAAATATATGATATGTAAGATTTTAATTTAGTTAATAGTCTCTAGACATTCTTGTATTGACGATTTTGATTTTATGGTTTCATGTTTTTTCTGTTTTGCTGTGATTTTGACTTACCATTGTTCCAAATTTGATGTATTTTCTTTTGCGATACTAATTTATCTCCAAAACCTCAATATTCTGGAATTTTCGGGTCACGATGGGTCAATTTCTTGACGAAAGTCAGACCTTTCACAGAAAAAATCCCTGGTTTGAATCCCTGTCTGTGGGTGACCCTTGAGAAAGTCATCAGACCGGATTATTTATTAATTTTGATTCCTAGGCAATAATTGTTTCAATAGTACTAACATTTATTCTAAAGTTATTAAATGGAATTACTATCTTTATGGAAATGTCAAACTTTTATGTTGATATTTACCCAATGTTGACAACAAACAAATTAGCTTTAAATCGTGTAATGAAGAACACGAACTTCATCACTTTTATGAGGAAAAATAAATATTTCTACCTTTTCTTCTTGGAGAGAAGTTCATAACTTTAATGTTGTCTTTCATTGTGAAAGGTGAGGCCTTAATTGAGGCTTACTTTTAGTAACAACGTTATGTTTAGAGGGAATAACAGAATTCCTTACACATTTGAAATACTTCCAGCAATTTTTTAAGGAAGAAATGAAAATTAATAGTTTCAATTTTGTTGAAAAGGATATATGATAGTCAAGTTACTAACACTATTTTTTTGATATAATTGAAAATGTATGCAAATGCATGTTGATAATATGGTGGATACTACATGCATAAATAATCCAGCATTTATTCCGGGTAATTTTGAATATTGAAATGTTATACGAATCTAAAATATTAATATATTTTTAATAGTTATTCTTTAGATGATTTTCTAGTTTTGAGATGAGTTATGATTAATTTTATATGAGTTTTTTTTTATTCCAGTGTGGTTTAGAAAATAAATCCGAAAAACAACAAAATATTTATTTAAAATATTTATACGTTATTAGGGAATATGTTCTAAAAGTGAAAGAATACTTATAAAATTTAAACTATTGATATGAAAATAAACTTTTTTTAAAATAAATTTATGTATCATATTCATGAAATAACAACATAAATGAATATCGAAATCAATCTTTTATAAAAGCAACAATGTTTGATAGAAGTTTTCAAAATCATTTTCCTTATTTCTCTCGAACATACAATAAATTTGATTTTAAAGGAATAAATTAAAATAATTCTCACAAATTACCGTGATTCTAACAAAAATTAGAAACACAATATTTCGAAAGTAAGTGTCCCAATTTAAATTTGTTCATATCTACAATATACTACATATCTACAATCTATCTAGTTCATACTACATATCTACAATTATTATAAATTTTGAATGAGTATGAATTTATTTATGAAGAAAACTTTTATACAAGTTTTCTATAATTTTTTGTATATAATTGAAAAAAAATAATCTAAGATTAAGCATTTAATTTTTAAAATACAAGATTTATTCTTTATCTGTATTTTTCAATACATAAATATTGTTTTGTTTAAGCACTCCAAATTGTAACTCCAAATTATTTTTTAAACTTAATAATGTCTTTTAATTGTTATTCATTCATTGAATAATCTACAGAAATGTAAAAAAAAATAATTTCAAATTTCAGCTGCATTTTCATTGAAACTACGAATTTTGATTGAAATTATTTTTCTGAAAAGCTATGTAAAATAAATATATAAAAACGAGTAAATTTTATAAATCACCATTTTAGAAGAGCGGAACAAAACAAAATGTTTTCCTTTCTAAAGAAATTACTTTTAAAACCTCTTGAGGTGCTTTTCACATTTTTAGAAAATATTTTTTAAAAAATGAATGTCGAAGAGATAGCTTGGAAGAAATAAAAGCATTCAACATGCGAAAGCATTTAGATTTCTTTTTTGACGAAATAAACACATTTTTTAAATAGATGCCATAAAAGCATTTTCTTACTTGAATGCATGAATGGAAAAAATTTATTTTGATGTCTCATTAAATATTTTACGTCATGGAAAATATTAGTCGAGAAAACATATCTTGTAGTTATATATTTGTTTATTTTATAAACAAAAAATACAGAAATGCCAAGATAAATTTAAATTGAAGAAACAATTTTTAATATTATTTATGTTTAACTGTCGCAAAAAATGCTAGTTGCTTTCTTGGACTATTGCCTTCAACTGTCAATAATTTTTCTTCATCGTTAACAGAATATTTATAGAATGAAAGTTTATTTATCAATCAATATGCTCATTGCATATGGGCGAATCACGTAAAATCCCTAATGCACAAAGTGTGAAAAGCTTCAAAGCCTCTGAATTGCTAACAATATATTATTCATATCATCTTTATTTGCTTTAATGTTCCAGAATAGCTTAGACTGGGTGGAAGTGCATATTATAGAATGTTTAAGAAAGTAATTTAAATCCAATCCGCAACTAAAAGAAAAAGTTAGGTGATGAACTAAGTGAATGATACATGTAAAACTTTTTTAAGTATTTTTAGATTTTTTTAAATTAATTTCTTTTTGATATTTATATTTAAATTATTGCGCAAAAAATGCATGCGTGATGGAATGTGCATATGCATTCTAAGGCACATAAGTCTAAAATACAGGTTGGTTATGACTGAAGTTACAGTTCGGAAATAAAAGAAAACTACTGTTCCTAATGTTTTTAAACTTGGTGATAGTTTAAAGAAGGTCATATAAATTTCTTTTACACCAAATAAAATTCAAACACTCACCACCACGGGAGAAATGGCACTATATGCAGTAGTATTAAACAAAATAGGACATGAAAACAAAGATTTAAAATTGTGTTTAAATGTTTCTGAAACAATTGTCTCTGAGGAAATGGATGTGTTGCTTGGCTTGTTCAATGAAGCGTTCTAACTGAACAAGCATCACATCCATTTTCTAACACTTAGTCAAATCACATTACTGTATTCTCACCAGCAGATTTTAGCAGTTCAAGAAGAACGTTACGCTCATTTTAGTGTATCAGAACTTTCAGTTCTTACAAATTGCTTAGTTTATTACCACAAACACTAACTTTGAGATAACATACATTGAACATGCTTTTAACGCGTTTAAAAACGATTAAACACATTTTAAATCAATATATCCATGCCCTATTTTGCTTTAAAATATTACATGTAGGGCAGTTCACTTCGGTAGTAATTTTTTTTGGGTAGATTAAAAATTCTTATGACTGTTTTAAAAGTATTATCAAGTTTGATAACATTTGATTCAAGGATTTTCTTTTTATGACCATTCTAAAGTGAACCGTAATTATAACCACCTTGTATTTTGAGTTCCTAATATCTCCTAAGAACAAATAATATAAGAAAATGAGAAATACGAAATATTCAGTTGTGTGTATCAAAAAGTTATAAAAATGTTTTAAAAAATGAATTTCGCTCTCTAGAGTGCCCTTAACCATTTACTTTTTTCTAATGTTTCTTGCAATAAACAAAACTTTAACTCTAATAACCGATTAGTTTCAAAACGTAAAAATAAAATAGTTGCATTTTCATTTAGAGAATCTCGTCGGAGCATGCTATTTGCTTTCTCTTTGGCTTTAAAACTTTCATTAAATCATTCCGTTCACGTAGTGAAGCCGCAATTACAGGCTCTGTTGCCTCCACTCAGTAGATTAATCAACATAAATTACCAGCGCAACTGTTGGAGTGGAATTTGCGAGAAAAATAAAATAATCTCTTTTGGAATTCCTTAGAATTTCATATTACGTTTTAGAAAATGAGAGGACTCGTACTACTCTATTTATTTCATTTTTAATCAAAATGCTAATAAAAAGGTCATTTTAAAAATTTAATTCCCTGTTATCAATGCTGGAATCTCAGAATTGCCTTAAAGTAAATGTTTTGATGTTGGCAAATATTCAAATTATGCTGGTTAACATATGGTACATGACTGGGTTATAATTTAAAGTAACTTTATTACATTGATATTATAGAATAAGTTCAAAGTGAAATTATTTATGTGGATTTAATATCCATTTAATGAACGTTTTCAAACATGAAAGTACAATGAACAATTTTGAATATTTGAAGGTAATATATGGTGTAAAGGTTTAAGAATTATAAAAAGAATTTAAAAAATATAAAAAGTGATAGCACTATCTAATTTTAAATCAAGAGAGGAGATTTTTTTTTAAAAACTTTTTGAGAGAATAATTATTTAATAAAAATACTAATTATATGTTAAGCATGTATATATATTTATGAGACCTGATATTTCTTTTTATTAATAATGTTGTAGCCAGTATTAATTTAAATAAAGTTTAGAACTGATTCATAAAATTTAATTACGAATATTGTTTTCCATTTTTTAGAACTCATTATATTTACTTATGTGAGGGTGAGGGAGAGAAGGCATTGAAAGAAATGATTATATATAACAAATATAAAAGTTTATTGATTTAATAATATTTAATAATAACGCATGTATTTTGTTTTAAAAATATGTTATATATAAAAAATGACGTTTTAAAAATATCAAAGTATTAATGAAGATCTTAGTTCAAGTATACTAAACTTTTCACTAACAAAATGAATTGGTAAATTTACTAAATGGCTATCCCTGGAGATCAAATAATATCAATTACGCTAATTAATTTAAGAAAAGGGTGAATTTTTGTTCAAGAAAAGTAGGTATAAAACATTAATTTGTGTTTGAGTCAGAGACGCGAATTCGGCTTTTAATTTACAAACATAATTCATATTATTAAATAGAATTATGTCGAGTGAAAGAATTAAAGCATTCGTTAATGATGAATAATAAATTATTAAATTATTTATTTCAGAGAGGATACTGCTTACTTTTATTGAATGAATTCCATTTATTGAATAAAATATTATTTATAATTATAAAATAAGTATCTACAAAGGTTAAATATAAAATAGATAGTTCTAATAAAACCCGTATATTTAAGTAGATTTTATTTTAAGTTTTTAAAAAAATGATATATGAACATAGGAAGTTTGGAATTTAAAAAAATCCACAGATTTGTGTACAGGCTTTTATTGTATCAGTCCAACGCAAGCTAAAATGTAGTGTGCGTATTTATGCATAAATGTATACTTCCGCCTGCATAATTTTCATACGGATGCGACAATGTTGATTACTTGAGGAACATATATTTAACGCCAGCCGATTGATAGTATTGTGTCTTTGTATGCATTGATGTTCAACAGGCTAGATAATTTGACCTATACGAACTAAAACTGGAGCGTATAAACTTCAAAGGATAGGAATGTGCTTACAGAAACGATTTTTATTTCGCTTAGAAAGAAATTTGTTTACCTAGGAAAATTATTCTGAAATTTTTTTCCACTTTTTATTAGTTAAATGTAAGAGGATTTTTGGCACTTTTTCTCAATAGCTTCTAAAAATTACTATTACCAAAAAATAAATCTTACAATATTCCAAAATTTTAAAAATTCTCTTTTTAAACCTTCAGCTGCTTATCTCGCAATTTCCCGAATTGGCAATCAGTATATTTTCTATTGCAATCCCCGTTTGTCACCGTTTAGTTTATTAATTTTTACGTTTATATATTTTTATTATATTATGTTATTGTCATGCAAAATATAGCATCAGTTTGCTATGTTTTAAAGAAACCGAAATTTGTTAATATAGCATTTAAATTTTGATTTTTAAAAAGTGCGCAGTTAGGGAATTTGATACCTGTTTTATTGTTGTGTATTTTTTTCTATGAATCTAGACAATTTTTTTTACCTAATTTCCAATAATTTATTTCATTATCATCCTGTTTTTCTTATTTATTTTTCATTGTTCCGTCAAATATTTAACCTTCTGATATCCTTCAAAAGGAAGATCAAGATTGAAAATTTCTTCTAAACCTGTGTAGTTCACATGGAAGAAAAATTAACGCATCTGAAATGTTTCGAAATTTAAGAGATAAATCAAACAATTTTTCTATATCGTTATTAAGCCATTTGAATTTCATTAAAAAATGCTCAGGTATGTAATGAATAGAAGATATGTAAAATAGAATTGTCTTAGTTCCCGATAGTTTTGTAGTATCATGTAGACATATTTATACAAATAATTTTTTAATGAAGGAACTTTTTACTAATTAATAAGTTAATCTAAACGTCAAATACAAGTGATTCGTTCACGTTAATTTGATATATCTAAGTAAAGAAAAGGAAAATTGCATGAGGAATTTTATAAGACAGGCCTCGTTTTGATTAGGATATGTCTTATGTTCTACATTGGTTCATAAAAAGGACTGCATAAGTGGACTCCAACTCAATTTCCACAGCCGGGTGGATGGAGGAAGAAAAAATGTTTAACTGCAAAAAACAAATTCATTTATTGGAATTAAATCTAATGCGGGTGAGATAATTATAACACACAGATTAAACCATCAAGATATTTTTGAGTTGGTCAACTATTAGTACTATAAGTTTGATGCTATTCCATTTTCTATGACTACTGTGGAACGAACTGTTAAAAGACATATGACATACGCTGATTGATATGAAATTTAATAAAAGTCGTTTTATTAAAAAATGTTACCTAATGTAACGAGTATTTATCATTTATCAAATTAAAGGCTAAATAAATACAAAGCAAATCAATTTTGATAAGAGAGTAATGTAACACATGGCGTGGAAGTGTTGAAACTTAATCTACATTTAGTGGCGTTAAATATATTTAAAGTTTTAAAGAATTTATTCTAAACTAATTAAATATGTGAAAACCAACATGAAATAATAATAAATTGTGTATTGCTTGAAACTTTACCTGAATTCAAATTAAGTATATCACAATTTTTTGCACCTTAAATAATATAATTGAAGCTGAATTTGCACTTAAAAATTAAAAAAAAATTACTTATTCTATGTTTTAAAAAAGGGAGTGTGCTAATGTTCTGACGGATAAAATATTTAGTAATTCTGCGAATGTTATTTCATCATTATGTGATCTTATTCAAATAAATTATGTTATTTACATTAAATTTAGACTTATTAGAAGAGAAAAGTACAAATGAAATTCAATTATGATATATGGTATGAATTTATATTCCGATTTAACGTATTTTCTTGATATATTTGTAGATTCCAATTTTCATAAATATTTTGAGGAATTTCATAATTTATTCAATGAAAGATTATTAAATATGGAAATTTGTAACTAAAATACATGAACAATTCCATTGGACACTTAAAGAATAATGATGTCATTATTCATAATTAATAAATATTATTGATGGCAAAATCTTTTCAGATTTTTGATTGATTTTCCAAATTTTATCAAGTAAATTTATTATAGATGATAAAAATTAAAATATGCATATCATTTAGGATTATTTGACTCTAAATGAATTGTCAAAGATTTAAAACACTAAAGCTATCTATTTTAAAGAAAAATTCATTATTTTTCATTATTTTTAATACTGAACTTGATCATTACATCAGAACATTAGAGGATTGCTACAGGGTGAACGATATCAATATGTTTTTTTAAAATTTTTTATAATTTTCCAAATTATAGCTGTTATGTTAAACAAAAATATTGTAACAATAATCTTATAAAGTAATAGAATTTCGATCTTTATTTGTTTGTTTTTTATTATTATTTTAATGATTCTCAGAGCTGATATAATAATTTTTATTTAACATTAAATACATTTAGAGCAAATATATAAAAGACGACAAATGATGCTTTTTATTCTTAATATTAATAACCTATCAAATTGAAATATTAATACAATAATCATCTATGTTAATGAAAATATTTGGGATAATGTTTAACAACAGCTACGAAGAAAGCATTCAAAAAGGCTTATTTAATTTCCTACAAAGTAACAAAATAAAATATCAGAAATGTCACTTAAAATTTTCTCTAATCAATACCCTTATACAATTAAATTATTTATAATTTAATTATAATATAAAAACTTTTAAGTAGTATCCATGAGATTATTCTTATTTTCCTAATTTTCTGATTTCTGAAGAAAGTATCTTGAATTAAATTTCAGTAAAATTCTTTGGACATTTTCATGTTTCATGATTCATTCTCAATGATTTTTTTAAATAGCAAAGTTTATTTAAAGAGTTACATTATTATTACTTGAATTGATGTAATTTCCACTCGCCTGTTATGTGGGGCTAAGAAAGTACTTTTACCATATAAGTATTAAAAATATTTTGAGTAAATATGGTTCTAGGAATCCATAATAGTCTCAATATCTTTTGCACTCTTCAAGTTAAAATGTTATTTATTTCTTTTATATTGTTTTTGCAACCTACAGAAGGAAAAAGGAGGTTCTTACAAACTTTCTAAACTCTGAATTCAAGAGATAACCAGCGATGTTGGAGTTTCATTTTTCAATCGAAATTTGCATTGCTTTAAATTTAATTCAGTTTAATATTTTTTTTTAGATTTGTGATCTAGAAATACAATGGAGCAAAGAATATATTTCATATCACGATAGATACTGTATTAGGGATGCCGTTAATGAATATAGTTAAATGAGTTATTATATAATGCGTCGAGTTCAGCCATTTTGTTTAAGACGATTTAAAATACTTTCCAGAAAAACCATTTGAAACCAGGAACAGTCAAGACGAGTAACTTAACAATACAGTGAACATTATAAAGCGCTTTATTTCGCTAAATAATATAGACATGAAATTTTTCTAAAATATATGGGACTGGTATTGGGGCATTTCAACAGCGTTTGACTTTAAATATCAATATTTGATACAATATGTAATAGAAATCTGTTTTCATAAAAATTAGCTTAAATTCGTTTTTTTTTTCTTTTCTATTTCTGTCTTAGGTGACGAATTCAAAATGCAATCTTGGTACTTCAAGCAAATAAATAAATAAACGCTGATAGTAAGCGTTCTTGGAAAATAAGATTTGACGATTTAACTTTATCGCTGCTAATCATTTATTCAATTTATTCGGAACATATGGTTTTGATTTCTCATTTTCTTTCTATTATTTTTAATATCATAGATTTTTTAAATGCAGTTGGCTTTAAAATCTTTTATTGATTTCATTTCTATCATCTATATTTCTTTCGGATATAAAATTATGCGTAGTATACACACACCCCTTCCCAGTTAATTCCTAATTTGTGCTAAAATTAGGAATTAACTGGAAATAAAAAATAAATAAAACCATATATATTTTTAATGAAGTCTGAACCCACCCACCTCCAGAAAAAAAACTCTTTGAACCCATGTTGCATAGGAGCTCCCATGTTACGAATAGCTCCAAGTAATAATAAAAAAAATAATCGTTATTCAGGTTTGTTCTACACAATATAAATGTTAATTATGATGTAATGTGTATAACATATTAATTTCAAAAAATATCCTAATAATGCATATACCCGAATAGCTTTTCAATGAAAAATACCTGATGTGCAGCATAAAATTTGTGTTTCAATTAGATATTTAATTTAATTTCAATTCAAATATTATTCAGTGTTAAATTTAAATTATTATTTGCTTAATATATATAATAACATTATTGGCATAATTTTACAGATAGTTTTCATAACGATACCAAAGATAAAGAATAACTAATGTTTCAAACATAATAATCCTCTCACATTTCTATGTAAATCAATATTTTGCAAGTTTTTATTATTTAAAACCTAAGTTAAAAAATAGATTGAGTACTAAGATGTAATGCAAATGTAAATGAGAAAAAATGTATCTAAATACAATGTGCAAGCTTTAAAAGTTAATCCAAACATCAACCGTCTCTTTTATTTTTGAAAGCGAAATATAAAGAAATTCAGCAGATGGACCCAGAGTTGAAGGAAAGAATCCTCCGTCAATAATTATTAAATCTAATAAAGAGTAGCCAGTAGCATGAGATGCGTAGAAACAAACACTATGTTAATTGATCATGCCGTACCTTTTGCATATTTTTAAGTCTACCTATGGTAGACTATAGTAAATTAAACGTCGATTAATATCTAATATATTATTGAAACTCATAAAAATAGGTTTTTTTCGAAGTTTTGATTGAAATTTTAATTTGTTGTTGTTGTGTTTTGATTTATGGTGCTTTACAAACCCACTGACAGTTGTCAGCGATTTAAAGCCAGTTGAGGGACTCTTGCTTTTTCAGTTGCGCCACATAAGGACAAGAGTACGGCTTAGCTACTCACACATCACAGCCCTTTTTTTTTGGGTGACTTGTTTCATACATTTCATTCACTCATCCATAGATAGTACCTTCGACCTCTCAGATAAGGATCGTCTCTGAGCCTTTGTGGTATATTACATGGAGGACTTTGTGACCACGGCAGTGATTTATGAGTGCGCCAGTGAGCATACACAGAAAGTCTTCAGCCGCTGAGTTCGATCTAACAACCTAAGGGATGCGTGTCCATCAAAAAGGCTATCTGAGCTTCGAAATTATAATTTAAATGAAACATACTTAAATCATATTCACATCTCTTCAAAATTCAAAAAATTGATTTTTCTAAAATATTATTTTAATGTTAACTCCTTCCTCTAATTTTAGAAGAATCAATTAAGAAAACTAAGCATTATTTTACAACATATACTTTTGTTGTTTTATCTACTATGTTTAGATATACATTTGTTTTTAACAATATTAAATACATTTTTCTCCCCGCTTTATCTCCCCGCAACAAAAATAATATTAAGACCCAAGAAAACATCATGCTGTTTAATGTTGGTACTTTATTTCCGGCTTTATAGTTATAATTTTTAATAGTTTATAATTTTTAAAAACTTTCCATGTTTAAACACATTTAAAGCTCTAACATCTTAGTTTATTTCCTAGCAATTCGTTTCATTCTCATAGATAATATTTTTTTCTGAAACTAGAAAAACATATTACGTGAAGAGTGAAATTTCCTTTGCTTTATTACTTAAGACAAATGGAATTAATATTATCATTTAAGCTTACCAGCAGACATTTTCATAGCAGTTTATCTTTTATAAGATCTGCAGGTATTGTGCAATAGTCAAATTGGTACAAAATATCCATAAAGTTGGAAAATTCCAAACTTCTTCAATCAAAATTTGTTTTTTCCATTCTTAAATGTAATGTATGTTTATTTTAAACTGTGATCTCGACAAAATTACTTCAACGCACTTACATTTGAGACAAATTTTTAAGAAATATTTTATAGACATTCCGGTTTGTATAACATTCTTGAAACTAATCTGTATTTTGAACCTACCGATTACGAATCATTTTGACAGCTTTCATAACGAAAATGAATTGTGCCTTCTCTTAAGAAATTAATCACAATGTCTTGTGGTATGCCGGTACCTATTTAAACACACGTATTGGATACAGATCAGTTTGAAGTAGTATATAAACAAGAATTCAAGTACGTACTAGAAAAAAAAACACCTAACTTCCCACACAAGTTGAGGAGATCCACTGCTTATAACCCATAACAGTTCCTCAACTTGACAGCCTACAAGTGATTCCAATTCACTTGTGTGTTAAGTGAAGTGAAATCTTAATAGCCAGTAACAGTAACTAGATTGCAGTGATTACATTTGTCTAGTGGTCATGTTACTCGACTGTACACCAAATGTTGCAGATTTAATTCTAGTTCTTTCCAATCCACCACATTGGTGACCTCGGACTATTAAGAAAACAAAACAAAAAGCAAACTTCGAACAGAAATTTGGGTGTCCTCTAAAGCAAACACTTTGCGCGACAAACACCATAACACTTGATTCCGCCAAAACACGGTCTTCGTTTGTCATAACTACTGTCTTGGCACTACTAATACACGTTCTTCGCTAGATATAAGTCTTGGGGCTACCAAAACTCTTTCCTCGCTCGTCAAAACGCTTGGCTCTGCCAAAACATGTTAATCAGTCGCCGTAACGCTTGGTGATATAATATCATTCGTCTCTACACAGACTCACTGGTGGGGGAGTTTTGTGATATCTTAATAAGCTGGTAACAGCCTCTGGATAGCAGTGATTACTTTTGTGTAGTGGTTTTATTACTTCGCTACAAGCCGAAATGTTGCAGGTTCTTTACTGGCAAATTTCAATCCACCACAAAAGTAACAAATCAAGACAACCACAAGATACTGCAACCACATTTCCACGATTTTCCCGTCATCAGTATTATAAAAATATTTTTTTAGAATATCAATCTTAATCCTGCGTATCATCAAATTAAATTAATTCTGAATATATTCAGTTAACTATGATTAATATAATCATAATGTTTGCGTTGCTTTATTCCAACTTTCATTTATGTTGAATTGATTAAAATTTCCAGATTTATGAATGGCGGTGTGTTTGGCTTTGATTTTTGTTTCTTCTATATAGATGATATTCAGTAATAATAATAAAAAGAACAAATACGGTATATTACTTTCAAGCATTTCGTAGAATGTAAAATCACTATTCTGAGGCTGAATTTCAATTTCTGAAAGAGAAAATTGAGCTTTTGTATATAACTATAAATGTTTAAAGATAGCCATTTTATGTCTAGGAAAGTTAAGGCAATAATACAATTTCTGAATTTCAAAATTGTAAGAGAGTTGAGATTGTCCTTGGCAAATTTTTTTCATCGGTACATTCTTAAAATTAATTACACTTTACCCCTTATGAATAGATTCGAGAAGATAAACCGAGAGCGGAATGGAAACTGGAATCTAACTGTGCCAGCTTTGGCACAGTTAGAACGTATTTAGCTAATATAAAACTTCTATGTTATCTTTCGGCTGATTCGAATCTCATTCTGGATATGGATTGGATTGAATTGGGCTTAGTTTTGTTCTATCAACATCCCGTTGTAAAGCAACACTAGGGCTGTATTGGGAAGAACCTCGTAATTTTAAACCATATCAGATGACAAGGATCCCACCTGAGAAGGCACCCCCTCTTCACATCACGGCAGAAGATGGAAAGTTGTTTTGAAGGATTTAACATGCACCTGACCTCCTTACACGATGATTCTTCGGTGGAATCATGTCTCTAACCTGCCACCTTACTGTTCACAAGCTGATAACTTACCACCAAGTCGCGGCTACCCTGGAAATTTCCCTGGGATCATAAACCTCTGATTCAAGCATTTAGACATGACAACAAACTGCATTCACTCGACGTTTTATCAACATTTAGCCCAAACATTCAATACATAATGGTTATGAAAAATGTCATGACTAAAAGTTGAAAGCAAATTTGGAATCTTCATTGTCTGGACTCTCCACAAGCTGAATCCCAAATATTCCTTGCATATAAGAGATACAACATCAAAAATAAATTGAAAAGAGAAAAAGCCATGAAAAAGCCAAAAAAAAGAGAAAAAACCATGACGCGAAAACAAAATTGCATAATTTTTATTAAAATAGAGACATAATTCTAGCTCAAGCTTAAATTGATTTAAAGGATTCTGAAGTTAAAAGAAGAGTTTTTCGTGAGTAAGTTTCTTTAAAACTTATGAATCTTTAACATCTTGTAAAATTTCACGCTTTAGAAGGCATAGAACTAAAATCAAATTACACTTCAACTGTAATTAAATGCAGTTTTTTGTTTTAAATTCAGGATTCTCATAAATCTGAGATATTTAAATACTTATCGTGATGTTTCTTCCTTTATATCCCGGCAAGCAGCGAAAAATACTGAATGCTTTTTTGAATAATTTATTACCGAGAGTGAAAACAGGCTTTTAGGATTTCTTGATGAATAATTAATAAAACTTTCTTTTTCCCAAGATTCATTTAAATAAATATTTTGTTATTTTTCCTGAATTATGTAAAGTTGGATATTTATAGAAAAGACTCGTTGTTTATAGGATTTGCAGATGGTTAATTTTTGTTTACAAGCTTGCCAAGGTTAGATACTCGATTTGAAATGTGAAAATGTTTGTACTTTTAGCTAATAAGTTTACTTCGAAATTTAGAAAGGAAATATTTTTGAAGATACTAGTAGTGGTGAAAATCTTTAATTGATTTTAAAAACTTTATTTCAGATATTTTTTTTCGAGTACTTATAAATAGTAAATGTTAATATTTTGACTTTTAAATTTTAGTTTTCATTTCAGTTCATTCATTATTATTTTTTTATTAAAATACATGTGGTAAATTGATAGAATCTTATTAGCTAAAACATTTCAGAGTTATACTGCATTTAATTTTTTTTTCTAAGTCAATTGCAAACTTAGGAAATAAATTTATTTCTATACTAATAATACTGAATATTTCAAAATAATAATAATGCGCAAGTGGGTATGCTTTTAAGTTAAAATAAACTTAATTGCCGTATTTTTTAAGTTCAGATTCAAGCAAGGCTTATTATTTTTTCTTAACAATTCTTATTCGCTTTTTTGCCTTTAGGCAAATTATTGAAATGCAAATTTGGTTTTATATTTTTTAATCAGTCCTTGAATTATTAATTATTCTTTGCATTGTATTTATCTCAATCTTATAAAAAAATTCTAAACTAGCATTATTTTAAATGTGATCATTTTAAAAAATATTTGTTGCAGTTACCATTGTTACTAAGGTTTGAAAAAGTATTAAAGGAAAACACCATTAGATTTTACTGGACTAAAAAAGTGCAGTTTTCAATGGAGATAACTGTTGCATGCGGTTTAATGTTTTTTGGAATTATTTGTTTATCATTTCTAGAAGAATATGTTTTTTTACAATAAGGTCTGATTTTATTGAATGTATTTTCCATAATTAATATACCTACTTAAAGAAAGATAACTCATTTTTCAAAAATCATCTTGATTTACTAAATCATTTATGTTTTTATTTTGTGTACTAGTTAAAATAATACATTGCCATATCCAGCTAATTCTAAAGTAGTAACATTCGAATTTTCGACACAGCTTCTGAATTAGTATGGCATCATTGTCATTCAGCGACGGGACAATGTGTATAGTACTGTACTTGTTTACAAATTCGGATGCCTATACTTAGTCCAATTTTTCGTAATTTTCTTTTCAATTCTTCCCCAAAATATATCAACAATTTACAATATTTATAACTCTGTTTTATTCATTACTATTCGATGCCCATTAATAGAATATTTGTTATGATTTTTAATTACAAATATGAGCTTTTATTTTGATTAATAATAATTTAATGTACTATTATTTATTACACTAGAATTTTACTGGCCATTAAAAATAAAATGGAATTATTGATTGCAACTTTAATGTGATATTTTTTTCTAAAATTTCAAGATTATTAAAGGCAAAAAATGACTTTGACCAAACTGTAATGGTTAATAAAGAAATATTTGAACTATGTCTCTTTGTTGTTAGCTCACAGAAAGATAATCTAAAATTTTACAGATATAACATACATTCTTATGTATTGAAATTCTCCGCCAACTTTACATATTCTGTTCTTGTTGGCCTTGTTAATTTTGAGGCATATTATATATAGTATAAAACAAATTCTGATTTTCATTATATCTTTTCGCAGTCACTTATAAATGAGGTAACAAGAGTATCTATCTTATAAGCTCTACGAGAAACACTTGCATCATTTTTTTTTTAATTTCGAAATTTATATAATGTTTATCATTTCGAAATAGATCAAAGATTTTTAAATGCTATAAATGTATATACATATGCATGCCAATGCAAAAATAAAATAAACCCCGTGGATGGGATAGAGGGAGAGTAAAGAATGCTCGTTTTTTTTTCGGACACACACTCGTGTGAAGCTGGTATTTTTTTGAAGAGCCTTTTGACGGATAGAGATAAATTTTTGAGAAGCTACACACAGAGTAATTGGCCGCTTGGTGGGTTAAACTTACACTTAATTATAATATACTCTGCGGATTGATTGCTGCGAATTTTTCTAGTGTTTTTTCGACTAATTAAATATTAAAAAAATATTTTTCAACAATTTATTATTAACAATTACCATCTTACAATATCGGTATTTGTACCTTTCGAAAATTCACTATTATTTTGACATTTTATGCCTTTCACATTTTATTTCATTAAATAGTAATCCATCAGTAGTGTTACTCGTTCTTTTGTGAAATTTTTCTTTCTTCTCTTTTTATAAGGTCGCAATTGATCTGCATAAATAAAATATTTTTTTTTTACCAATTCTACTTGTAGTTTTCCTTAGATTCAATTACTTGGTATCCGTTAAATATTGTTTAGAGATTTTACAACAAGGGCTTTATACAAAGCATTTAAGATATTAAAAAAATTGAGTAAATTTTTGATTTTTTTCTGCTTTGCTTTCGTTGTAAATTGAATGTCAAATATTTTGTCTGAAATTCAAAAATTAGAGTCTTGATAATATTTATTTATAAAGTTAAGAGAGCTGCTTTGTTTTGAATTATTCCACTGAGTAATAACTCCAAATAAAACCATAAAATATTTTTGTTCAACAATTATCTACTTCATCTCTACTAAAAGCTCTTGCAATTGAGATTCTTATGAATTAAAATTGCACAAATTAAAATAAGATTACCTTTTAAACAACAATAGCAAAATTTTCTAGAAAACTACAAAATAATACCCTGATGTCAGCCCAAACTCTAAGTTCAAAGTCACATTCGTGAATAATAATTACTCAGGTATATGCAAATAAGAGTCCTTCTCAGAGAGATCTTTATAAAATTAATTTAATTAAATTTTAAATTTGAACTTAAAATTTTAAACCTTTTGAAATAACTGATAATAAAATACTTTTGTTTTTGAAATAATTTGTATGAGTGATTTCTGGCTGTATAATAAGAAAAAAAATGCTAATAATATATTTAATGTAGTCTCTTTTAAAGTAAACATCTTTTGTCATATCCATAATAATGAATTGAGACGGTTGTAATTGTAGAGGGCGCATTTCGGTACAATATTTGAATTTTGAGATGAAGCTCCAAGAATACCTTCAATAAGTTAATTATTTGTATCAAAATACGAATTCGCATTCTATCCACCCCTTTATATGAAGTTCTTGCCAAAAATATATGAAACCATTAAAATATTTAGAAAGTGTGTTTAAATTAATATGACGTATTTAAAACGATTCTAAGAGAAAGAGAAAACATCACCCTTTGTGTATTTACTATTAATTTAAAAGATTCTGAACCCAATATTCAGAGCAAATACCGTAGTTTATTGGGTGATTTGATGGCAAGTTTACTGCGAATAAAGAAGAGCTGCACTTTGTCTTGCTTTAATTAAATTCCGCTAAGATCTGAAAACTAGTCTGTTTGCTAATCAAATATATCCCTCATATTCGCATATTCCACATATCGCAGTACAGCCCAGCGGGCTTAATTTGATTACGTAAATGTGAACTTGTCAAGATTGATTCATGTCTTTGTTTAGAAAAATATTTTTTTTTGTCCTTCACCCGAGCTTTATGTAATGAAAGATTTGTTTATATACTTGGTGTAATCAAATTCACTCAAAAGAGTCTACTCGAAAAGACACGTTTATATTTTGGCATTTATTTGTAAATTTCTACTTCTGATAAACTTTGAAAATAAAATTATTTTTTAAAATTATTCTTTCTACTTGCATTGATTTCGAACAGTTAATTTAATATGTTTAATTTCAACTAACGTTAACCATTTTAATATTTTTTCATTGTCTTTCAAATGAAAGAAATACATATTTTTGAATTTAAGTAAAACTTCTGATGCCTGCATTAAGGTAGTTGCTTTAGATTGTCAAAATAATAAAAGTATACGATAAAATTGATTGTTCTCGTTACATTTAAAAAAATATATGTGATAAGCATTTAAAAATATATGTATTGATAGATATTAAAATTATTATAGGAACAAAAGTTCTAGGTAACAAGTAGTTTTGACAACTATAAAATAGATGCTTCAATATTTAAACACAGCACGGAAAAATCAAAAAATGATACTTAAAATTTTTAACTCCCTTTGTATATAAATGGTTGTGTTATTTATTACTTAAATTCTCTAGCAACCAACTTTCAATTTGTTATAATAAAATAAATATATATCATTAAGAATAAAAATAAGCTATTCATTTTATTCTATAATGATATAAACTATCTATAAATCTCCAGTTTTAAATTGCAGGTGATAAATTATTGCAGCAGAAGGTATACACAATTTAACTTGCTAAAGAAATAAAATTTTAATAAGTTTATTAGAATTGAAGTAATATCAAAATTTTATATTAATATAGATTAATAAAAATATTACATGTTTTGAGCAATTATTGGAATTATGAAATAAAAAAAGAACATGGCCTTTTTAATTCAAGGTTAAAAGATGGAGTGTTATTCACGTTTAAAAGAGAAAATTTGATTTATTAAATAAATCAAAGTAAAAGGAAAACGAAACTTATAAAATTATGAATTTGCCTATAGCTAGAATACATTATATCGAAAATCAGTTTATTTTAAACAGTTAGTACACTTAAGAAACTTATTAGATTTTGAAATGCGATTGATGTTACAGTTCGAAAAAACGAAAAAAATAAATATTATAAAAAAAATTAATGGTTCCAAAATTACCGTTTTTTATTAAAGATAAATCAAAGAATTGGAAAGAAAAAGACACCCTTTCTCTTGTTAATGAGGATATAAAAGAATTCGATGTTAGTAAAATTGATTATCGTCTATTTGTTATTTGTAGTTGGAAAAATACAAAATTTCAATAAACTTAATTAAAGTTTAGTTGTAAATGAATGAAATATAATTTGAAATACTAAACTTTTGAAATTATTTTAACTTACAATGAAGGGTATATTTAAGATTGTTTTATGAAAATGTGAAATGTGTTTAGTGCTCAACGAATATAGTGAATCTATGTTAGATCCTTAATATTTTATATCGAAAGCATATAATAAATTATACAAATCACTTTCTTGAAGTATTTTCAAAATATTAAAAAACTGATTATTCATGCATTTTAGATGTTGTTTGTAATATGTTTTGTAGAATATGGGAATTACTTGTCATTATCTATATTAATATTAAAAATGTGAAAGTTTGGATGGATGCTTGTTCGTCAATCACACCAGAATGGTTGAATGGAATTGGATGGAATTTATCACAGAAATAGATTATAGTCTGGAGTGTAACGTAGCCTACTATTTATTCAGCTCAACTGAGTGGTTAATTTTTTTTATTAATTACAAACTAACTTTAGCTCTAAAAAGCTGAGGCCAAATCCCGCCAAAGATGGGTGAGGCTCCGATTTTTCCCCAATAGTAATGAAGTTAGGCTTAGTATGATTTTGACCGATTATTTCAAACGGTTTTGTTTATTTTCATTGTGTTTGATGAATTTAAAATCAAATGTTGTTAATTAATCAATCTTTCGGTTTCATTCTAAAGTTCTTTTAATTCTTTTTAAAGCAGAATAATGGAAATAAGAATTTTTAAATCTGTATTGCGTTACCCCAACTAACGTAGGAAAGTCAGATATTTGCGTTACGCCAACTGGCGTTCAAGCATTGTTGCTGACAACTGTGTTTTCATTTAAATTAAAACTTTAAAAATATGTGTATAATATTATTGTTACTATCTAAATCTCGATCAATGAACAAAATGGATTTGACTAATATATTTGACAATAATAAATGGATTTTAAAGAAATACGACGATTTGTTGTTTTGTTTTATTTCAGGTGAGCACCTAAATAAATTGTTTTTAAGCTTGTTGTGTATGTTAAAATTGATCAAATTGTATTTTCATACTATATATTTTTCATATATGTTTATAGTTTTAAGTACATTGTTTGTAGGATAATTTTAATCTTTTGATTTGTTATTACTTGATAGTTTTTCGAAATGCCCGGAAAATGCAAACCTAATCTTTTGGAAAGGAGTAATCAAGTTGAATCTTCAAGCAGAATTGAGAAGAATTAAAGAAGAGGAGTGACAGGCTACCTCTAGATCATCTGAAAAGCCATAAACGGTATTGGAATAACAGAAGTGATCAAACCGTCTTATACATACACATTAAAATTTCCAAGCGTACGAAGTCGCAGGTAAAAGCTAGTTTAATATAAATGTCAATATTATCCTCTTTTTAAAAATTATATTCTATTTAAAGAGCATTAATTGAATTATTTCATCTTCGTTTGATATTTAAAATTTTACAGTGTATATTATTATTGTGGAATACCAGAAACCCATAAACTGACAATGTTGCTTTGCTACATTGTTAATTCTTGCAATTTTGTTTTAATTCTTACTTTTACTCAGATCTAACTCTATTTTATATTTAAAAGTTAGTTTTTGCACTAAGCAGACTGATGCATTTTACCAAAATGTTAATTCAACACATTCCAGAAATGAAAGAGGAATTTTTCAAAATATTTTAAACTACTTGCATTCGCTTGAATTATGTTTTTGGGGCACGAGAAATGAATGAATGTCAGCAAAGGAGGATTCGTTTTTATTTCTATTAGAAAATGTTCTCTAATTAAATAAAATAGAAACTTGGGGGAAAAAAACAGTTACTCATGAAAAATCTCATTATTTTCTTTCAAAAATAAAATCTCGCCCTTAGTCATGATAAATATAATAGAAAGTGAGTTTATCTCTAGAAATTGAATTGCTTATGATAATTTAGTTGAAAACATTCCAAAGGGCGAAATGTAACAAAATTGCTTCGCAAATGTAAACTGTAATTTTGGGCCACAATAAATAATTACTTATCTTCATTTTCATTTGTTACTTTTCATACTTTTTCGAAATGGAATCGTTTCTCAATAATAAAGATAACTGATCTTATTTCAGATTTGTTTCTTCCAGCACTTTCTATAATTCGAATGCATGAGGAGTTTTTTAATTATACGATTTTTTATTATTGAAAATCTATTTAAAAATCGAATTTTTATTGAAAATTAGGCTTTGTTTTAGTTACTTTGAGATACTACTAGCTTAAGTTTAAACATTAATCATTTTTTAAACTAAAAACTAATTTCATTTCACGTCAAAACCCACATTACATTTAAGTAACTTTTTGGGAAGTAATTCCTTTCTGTTTATTTCACTCGGCTTCTTCTCCTTTTCAATGTTTATTATTCAAATCACTAATTATTTTTTAATTAATAACTTTTTTTAACTATCGAATGATAAATATATATTTTTAATCAATATAAGATACGTATTTAATATGTTTACTTATCTAACAGATTAAGATTATTTTTAATAATTTCATTAATTTCCATTAATATTGTTTTTCAGATTAGACATTATATTAAACAGGTTTTTATTTATGAAGAAATAAAATTCTTCGGGAAAATTATTGATTTTAACTTTAAAATCGTTATATTTCTTATATTTTTTTCTTTGTTCAGTGCTTTTATCAGTTGATCAATGTAAATTGAAACAATACGGAATTCATTTGTTAGAGAATTTAAAGAATTTTCTGATACTTCCCTCAACTGCGGAGCAACGAATTTCTACCTGAAAATGATGAGTATTCTTCCTTAAATGTGAGGAGTGGATTATACGGCTAACGATAAATAGAAGAAATTGAGACTTAATCTTTAAGCTGATTACATGGTTAATTCTAATAACCAAAACATTTGCCGTGTAAGCAGCTCCCCGAACATTAATAGCTTTAAGAGAAGACAGAGAGGGGTGCATTAAATTGAATTGAAGGATTGCCTTATTAATATACATTGAATGATAATCCCTTAAATAGCAATATGAACATCTAAAAAATTAAATTCAAAGTTGCTGAATCTTTGCAAATTTATTTTTAAAGAAATATATATTTATAGCTTGTCATTGCGGAAACAAGAAATTTAATCAACAGATCCATCAATCAGCATTTATACTTGTTAATATTGAAATTATGTATTATATAGTGAAATAGATAATTAAATTTTAGGATATCGCTTTATGAAAAATGTAAAAAAAAAAACTATAATATATTTTTGAGGCTCTGATATTTGGAAATATTTCATTCTGCATTTTGACATGACGCAGTAAAAGTCGTGATAATTAGTTTAATCATAATTGATGCGCGTAAT
Organism: Argiope trifasciata; assembly: GCA_026543055.1. NCBI lineage: Eukaryota > Metazoa > Arthropoda > Arachnida > Araneae > Araneidae > Argiope > Argiope trifasciata. The sequence goes on from JAPMOQ010013473.1 coordinate 711,802, forward strand.
TTAACAAAGGGTTCTAATATGCACAGTTGATTATCAAAACAATATAAACACTTTATATTAATAATAATTTGTTAGTACAATGTAGGACCATCTTCTGCTTGTAATAAAATACGAATTGGTTAAGGAATCATTTCATACAAATAATGAAAAGTGTTCAGAGGAATAATGTACCATACATCCTGGAGATACTGTGAAACTTCAACGAGAGATGCCAGTGGAGGATATAATTTGTGTACTGAAATCTCTAAAATATACCATAAAGGTTAAAATTGTATTGATGTCGGTTGGAAGATGTCTAACTTCATCTTCGTGTTTATAAAACCATGATTGGATAAGTCTCGCTGTATGGATAGAGGAATAACCAATCTGGAAAATGCCATTCTTTAAAGGAAAAACGTTTGCATCATAGGGTGAACCTTATCAGCAAAAATTTCATTTTATTACTCTCCAGTGACCCTTCCTTTTATAATTAAGATTTGTCCAGCTGTAAACCACGACATAATAGCCCATTTCGTGTGATATCTCACACCATGGTTCACAGCTGAAGTGAACAGTCACGATCATAAGTTTGTGCCGATTTCAACTCTGCGATTCTTTGTAGTTGTTCTGCAAAGAATCGCAGTTGTTCTTGTAGTGTTGTGCAGTTCACTACAACCGCTTTAGTACGCGCCAGTCTCTTTCATTACGCTTCTCTTTCAACCCATTATTTTATTTTCCGAGCTTGTTTTGCTACATTGTATGTTTGCTGGCATGGATTTAAACACCGCATCTCTGGAAAACCTCAAAAGTTGTGATATTTTGGTCTCACTTACTCCGGATAAAGAGCCTCTTTGAAAATCTGAGGTATCAAAATGATACGCATTTGAAACAAATTCAACAATTACTGAACTTCAATAAAGCTAACATCTACTACCAGAATATATACGTTGCTATTTATATAAAACCCTTGGTGGCTATTATTATATTTTAATGTTTACGAATGACATTCGAAAATGTCATTTTATTCACGAAGGTTTCCATTATTTTGATAAATACATACACACATACATATACAATGGGAGTTAGAACTTTACTAGTGGCAGGGCTGATATAAAAGAGCCATGTAACCAAAACAAAGAATGTCACGTATACCACACGCTAGCTACATATCTATCTAATCTCTCAGCAAAAAGACTCAGCGAAAAGAAGCAATTGCCACGTCGTTGGAAACTAGTCAGAATGGACTAGTTTCCAACGTTGTGTACTGACTAGTACTAGTCAGTACACAACGTTTTCGAATATATATATATATATATATATATATATATATATATATATATGTATGTATGTACGTAGGTGAAGACGAAATGTATATACATCATAAAAAATGAAAGTAAAATAAATAAAAAAATGTTTTTACAAGTTTTAATCTGATTACCGTACGCCTTAAATTGACCTTAAATAAAAAAAATAAACGTTGTTCATTTGCGAGACAACATATCTTATTTAAAGATATAATTTTCTATGAAGAGTTTAAAAAATTACTAAATAATCGTTTCAAATTGTACGATTAAAAATATGAAATTTCTTCACAGTATCTCACACGGAAATACAATTAACAGATCTAAAAATGCATTTAAATGCGCTTTTTCAAGATTCGTCGTACAATAATTTCAAATACATGTAGCAGCCTAAAAATAATACGAATCCTACAGAAATAATCAATTTATTGGGTGGCGATCCAAATAGCAATTTAAATTGTGTCTGTATCAAGCCAGAAATCATTTCAGCATTATTCGTAAAATATAAAGATTTCTTACCCAATGGAATGATGAAAAACATCTTTTCTTTAACCTTCAAATATAAAATTGTTTTCGTTCTTACTTACGATTTAATAAGGAAGTTTCGAATTATTCGATGGCTCTGGCTTAACAATTCTTTATTGTGTATTTAAGTGGTGTTTATTATGACCTTTGATATTAATATTTAATTCATAGTTATAGCTTTTTCATTTCTTAAAATAAACATAATGTGCTGTTTAAATTATTTTATCATGACTTTGCTAAACTTATTCCAAAGATAAAAATAATGAAATTGAAAAAAAAATATTGATTTTTGAATTTCTATTTACTATGATTTTCCATCTATTTGAATTGTTGCTGTTGAATTAAGCCTTTTAAGAAGTATTTTTATTTTTCTGAAATTTCTTATGTCATTTATTAATCTATTGTTTGTAAGAAATATGGATTTTTCCCTTTGTACTTATTTTTAAAATTTAACATTTGGCATTAAAATATGTTATATATTCCCAAAACGTTATTCCCACTGTGTATAATTGCATTAAGATTTGTATCAGATGATAATTCTTAGTAATTCACTGAGAGATTATGCTTATTTGAAGATAATTAAAGGGATTAATAAATAAAATAATTTTTCTTTTCTTTTCTTTACTTTCATGACTAAACTACTCACATTGTAAAAATATTTCAATGATAAAATAAATGTAAAACCTCAACTGTAAAAATATTAAGGTAAAAAGATGGATCTTAATATTTTACTGGTCACATTAACACTTTTGTTATTCTATAGTTAATAATTGTTCATCTTGACTATTCTAAAAAAGGGAGAAATAAGTCACTACATTATGTTTCTGAATTCAAGTTTAACATTTGAGTAAGAGAATCAGTGTGACTAAAATTTATTCTAGGAATCATTTTTAATCATAATCATAATTATGTATTCACCAACAAATGTTTTTATCATTTTCAAGTGCGGGTTGGTTAGTGTATCCCAATCACTAAACTGTTCTACAAATATTATTTCTTAATTGTTGAGAGTTTCGATCTTCAGCTATGATATATGTAATACCACACTTTACACAATTTTAAATTATGTAATTTAAAAAAATTATTATGAATAAGTTCAAGTTTTTTTTTTTGTTCAGAAAGTTAGAAGGTTAAGTAAGACAGAATTTAGTAAACTTCTTTATGGTAGATGCTTTGATCAAATTTATAAACCTATACACATTTTAAATTGTATGTCATTCTAAAATCTTCAATGTATGCTCCATAAAAAATATATAAAATGCGACAAGATATTAATTTAAATAAAAATAAATAAAATTAAGTAGGGAATCTGTTTCAAACTTGTTTTTGTTAACTTATATTAATTCAAAACTTGATATATCATTAAAACTTTGTTTTGCAATCAGCAATCAAGAATTACCTTTTGACTTTTGCTTAATTTACACAAATTGATTCCTTAAGCAATTAAAATTATTTTAAACATAAGAATGCCGTTTTATTTTTGTAAAATACAATAATTGATTCAAAAGTTTGTCAAGCAGAGAAAAAAACTGAATTGTATGACACAATAATTCGCCTAACTTAATCGTTGTAGTGTCATTCCATTCAAAATTCTGCACAAATATACATAAGTATAGATTTAAAACATGAAGATTGTTATAAAACTGAGAACATATTTTTCATGTTTTTTAAAGTTAAACTATCCTTATATTCTCTTTTCGAAATGAATAACCAAAAATAACTAAAATACAATAATTTACAAAGTGTCATAAAAAACCCTTCCAGTCAGATAAAACTCTATTATACATCAATTTAAACTCTACTTAATATTGAAATTGTTAATTTTGAAAATATATAAGGATATCAATAAATGTTATGTATTTGTCATAAAAAATAAAGGAATAATTCTTGAATTAATGCATTGACATTCGAAATAAAAAAAATTAAATTTATTATGATAATTATGTACTGACAATATTAAGCTACATTAATACGCGGACTCCCAAAAGGATGTTATTTAGCTGTGAGATTTTGAAATATAAACAATTTAGTTTTTCGTATCAAAACACAAATTATTAAGAAAAAAATGTAAATGTAAGACAAAAGTATTATTCAATCTATAATTTTGGTAATAAAGTGATTTTTTTGTATATAAACATGAGTGAATGATTATTTAAAAATGTAAATGGAATCTGAGAGATTTTTTGTAATTCATTTCAGGTTTATTTTTGCGAAAGCGAAATTGTTTTCAAAAGCAAATTGGTTGATTCATAGTAAGTGAAACAACTGTTATTTTCTTTAAAATTCATTTTGTTCTTCATTTTATCTATAAAAAAAATTATCAGCTGAATAAATTTTTTTCTCCTGTATTCACATTTTGACCTTCGTTTGAAATGTCTATCTTTATGGTTTGAATATGAATATCAACCATACTGTAAAGTATCAAAATAATAACATAAAACAATTTTAAATCAAAGTCAAACGTTAGATATTGTTTAAGGTCAACTTGATTTATTTGATTGTCAAATTATTTATTTATTTTAAATTTATTTGTTGTTAAGAGTGTCAAACAATAATGATAGTCTTATGGAAAGTTATCGTTTCCGGGAAAGATATATTCAATGTAATGGTTATTTCCGTCCACGTAAGCTTGCTGCTAATCTTGATACCATCTCGGTAATGTTCACTTATAATTTAGTCTAATAAATTACCAATTTTCATGGATATCTTTTGTAAATTGAATTTGTCTTCATAATGTCCTTTTTAAACAAAAATTGTCTCTTTCAGAGGCAAAACAATTTTGTATTACTAACGATAAAGAAATCCTCAAAATAAAATAAAATTGGGATTTTTATTAAATCTTAAACTTAGATAAAGATGGCAAATTCTGTAATGCAGAATCTCAACAATTTGCTTTCATTGCTCTTTTTAAATAGTTTTGAATTTTTGGTTTTTAAAATTTCACCTTTCATGGTTTTTTAGCTTAACACGTGTTCTAATAATAACAAAAAATAAAATAAAATAATTGTTCCAAGTTTACAATGCATCAATGCGTTTTGACTTGACTAAAGTTCTGACTTAAGACATTGAAAGTAAGTTAAATATGCTTAACCATAATTCTTACTATAGCATTAACCAAAATTGTGTTTTACAATAATTCCGCTAGGATTCAGAATGCTTATTGCAACGAGTTAATTGAACATAATCGGCAATGCTAAGTTAGAAAGGTTATTATACCATCTTCTGGAAGTTGCTGAGGGTCAGTGATCAAAAAGCGGATTCCTTTTGTTTAGAAAAAATTGTGTTTGATGTTAAGAAATTTTATGGTTGTTCAATTAATTACTTGATGATTCTCAACATAGAAATTGCTTTAGAAATCGGATGCAATTTCTTTCAGTATAAATTGAACATTTTCCCAGGATTTCCCAAAATATAAAACATTTATCTTAAGGGAAAAAAAAGAAATCTGACTCACAATCGTCCAATAGATAGGGGTAAATATTTTGTTTTAGTTTATAAGTATAATTCATACAAATACATCAACTATGGAAATAAACATGCATATATAATAAATTAAATAAGTAATACGGATATTGCATCGATATCAAATGCGATATAAATAGGTCAATACATTTTTTATTTATATATTATAAATGCATATTAAATATAGAAATGCCACAAGAAATGGTTTGGAAAAGCTTTGAAATGATAGTCATTACATGAAAAGTAACAGCGATAAAGGAGGCTAGTACTTATACATACAAATATATTCTATATAAAGTCTTCTTAAAAGCAGCGAATAAATTTCGTAATTCAAAAGGCATTCAAAATCCTTTAATCATTCTCTGAAGGAAAATTGTAAAAGGAAAAAAATCACCAGATTCAAAGAGTGATTCAAAAAATAATAATATTCTCTTTAATCATGGCAAATGATAACATTTCACATTCTAATAGGATGTTACATCAGATCTCAAATACAGAGGCAAGGATTTTACTTAGACGACGGACGAAGTATGTAATAGGCTGTTAAAGCCTTAATTTGCATCACAGCATGGTCCTCCTTAATTACGTAGCTTTGGACTGCTT
>JAPMOQ010013474.1:0-16033 GCA_026543055.1 Argiope trifasciata
GTTGTCTATTTCAGTAATTTCTCTATGTTAGAAGCTGTGTTTTATAAGAAAATTTTTTATTATGACAGTATTCCTGCAAGAATATTCAAGAACAAATGATAAATTTAAAATATATATATTCATTAATCCTTTAACTGCTTTTCCTGAGTACCATACGTGCATCTTTTATCGTATTTTGATACTTTTAAGCAAAAAATAAAACATTCATTGCGATTATAAGTCATTATTAAAATTACTTCGAATACATAGACAAGTCAAGTAATCAATAAATTTCAAAATATGAAAATTTAACTAAAAAATAAGGTAGTCATCTTATAAGACTGTAAAGTAAATAAAACAGCTAAACGGTTAAGTAACACTTCTACCATAAAACAGCAGTTACAGTTATATTGAATTAGTTACTATATTTAGCACCTTCACTACCATAAGTTAAAGGGGGCAGCGGTGGCCTGGTGGTAAGGTCTCGGCTTCGGAATCGGAGGGTTTCAGGTTCGAGACTCGATTCCAACGAAGAATCGTCGTGTGAGGGGGTCTCTTGCAAGCTAAATCTGTAAGTTCAAACGTCCTCCCGGTGGTGCGGTGTGGAGAGGGGTGCCAGCTCATGTGTCGTCCTCGTCATCTGACCGTTATTGAAAATGATGAGTCCGTCCCAAAATACCCCTAGAGTTGCTTCAAAACGGGACGTTAATATAACCAAACCAAACAAAAACCAAATCCATTTTAATGCGATGCGCAGTAAAAAAGTAAAGAATTGGTAAGCCGAAACGACATTTTATAGCCAAGTATGGAATGCCTGAATTTAACTTATGAAATTGTGGCAAACATAAATCAGGCAGTTTCTAAGCACGCGCTGTCTATTTGCCGTCTTATAATTGACAGAGTGAAAGCCTGGCATAAATCAAGTTGTTGCCATTTTTGTTAATGAGTTTTAATTTATATACGAAAATTACTTTGCGATCAAAAATTTTATTTTTCATGCAGGGTTTCAGGTTCGAGATTCCAACGAAGAACCGTCGTGTAAGGGGGTCACTTGCACGTTGAATCTGTCAGGACAAACGTCCTCCCGCTGGTGCGGTGTTAAGAGGGGGGTGTCAGTTCAGGTGTCGTCCTTGTCATCTGATCGCGGTTCAAAATTACGAGGTCCGTTCCCAAAATAGCCCTTATGTTGCTTTAAAACGGGACGTTAATGTAACGAACTAACCATGAATTAGATCATTTTGGAAAGAATGAATTAGATCATACCCTTGGTATTAAGGGTATAATCAATGAATTAGATTATACCCTTCTTTGCTAAGACATCATCCATTTATATCATATTTTGAATCTTACAACTGACAGAATGTGAAATTGATTCATCAGCTTTTATTCGAATGAGTTGAAAATAAAATAGTATACAGGGAGGGTACAAATGATGAGCCCGATTTTTAAATATCATATTTTCGAAACTGCTGCACATATTACAATAAATGATATATTAATTTAAAGAGAAATACATCAATTTTTTTCAGTTACAAATGTTCGTTGTGTAGCTCTCTTTTTAAACACGGTGTGACGGAAAACACTTCTACTGCTTTTTTTTTGTCGTGTCCGTGTTTTTGACGGAAAGGGGGTGCAATAACTTCTGAGGGTAAAGACCTCTGAGCACCTAGAGGGCAGAAGTCTGACTTGTAGCTCACACACACGACACAACTCTTTTTAGGGGGTGGTCGAACTCATTCATCCATCCGCAAGTCAGAATTGAGATCCAAATCAGAAACCGACTCATCCCTGATTCAGTACCTCCAGAGGTATCGTTTTGTTACGGGAACTTGGAGGTCTTTGCAGTCTCGACCTATTTAACGTGCCCCAACTGCCATGAGCCAACACGGCGGTCTTTGGCCGAGACGAGGACAGAACCCGCGACCTTTCGGTTACGAGACTGACGCTCTACCAACCAGGCTACCGCTGCCTTACTTCAACTGCTACTGAAACAATTAAACTCCAGCGATTCCTGAAAACGGAATTGGAACTTTTTCGGCGAACTTTGCGATGAGTAGTGTTACAGCTCCATCGCATACTATAAATCCTGTATATAATTCTGTAAACAATTTCAACTATTAAATGCTTAGTATTTTTCAGATTGGCTCTCTTTTATGTTGATGACTGAATGATCAATTTTAATAGTAACTTGCATTAATGTCAATTTTATATGTTCGATATGACTTCACTTCGAAAGAGCGATCACAGGCGAGGTGAGTAATGCATGTTTATTTTCATTGCAGAATACATTATAAAATTTCACTTCTAATAGCTGGTAATTTATTTCATTCTTCAACGAATTATTAACATGATAATAATTTATAATCATATGAGAACATGATGTTGTTTTGGTTTAAAGCTTTTAAAGTGTTTAATACTTAGGCAACAAATTGACGATTTATTACTTTTGAGGCATCCATTTTTCACTTTTCGTTTTATTAGAAAACAATGCAGGAGGTTGTTACATTTGGCGATTTATCGCCAACAAAAGTTACAACTTGATTTCTAAACTATTCATTCTCTGGACTTTTGCTAATTGTCTTAATTATTTTCAATCATTAATCAGCTAAACCGGTTTGAAATAATCACGAGACTGTCAGATTATGCATATGTCAACATTTAAAAAAAAACGACGGTTTTTTTTTTTTTTTTTTTTTTTTTTTCTTTCCTCATTTTAAAATGGATGGTCGAACTACAAAACTTTGCTAGATAAATTGAAAATGAAAATTTTATAAAGTCATATATTTAGGAAAAGAGACCGATAGAGAAATCTCGTGATTATTTCAAACTGATTCAAACTTGTTAATAAATTAATTAAATCAAATAATGACTAAAAAATGAATGTTTCCACATAACATGAAATTTACGACCGTACATTTCTTTTTTTGATTTATTTTAATTCTTTCCCTATTTTTTATTCTTTTTTTTCAGTAACTTTATAATTATATATTTTTATTATATAATGCAAAAATTGACTAAAACAATAAACTTTTGTTAATCATGACTACATTAATTAATATATTCTAACTTGTAAATAAAAAGATCTAATTGTTATGATAAATTACAAGAAAATAATAAACTTTAAAAAACATAACATTAAAAATTATTATATCAATAGACTATCAAATAGAAAATAACAATTTAAAAGGAATATAAAAATTATACATAACCTAATGTATATAAATAAATATACCTCATAAATAATTGATAATTATATTTTAAATTATCTAAAATGATTTTAATAATTCAATATACAATCTTAATATATCATAATTCATAAAATTTCATTTCCTATTTGGCAACTAAAATAATAGCATTCTTTAATCCGCCCGCCTGGAACCCTTCCTTTCAGATCATTGGCTCTTGGCGCCTTATTTGCTTTGATCGGAAAGCCGCCTCTAGATAAATTTGTCTAGACGCTACTTAAACGAATACAAACATTTCCTTTTATAAACACTGATATCACAGCACCTAGAATTATGGAGCAGCTCTCCTTGCTTCTCATTTAAATGAGATTAGACTCAGTCGGACAGTTTCCCGTGGATTTTAAATTAGCATTCCATTAGCCATGATATCCAATGGATGCTCATAATAATAAGATATCATGAGACGAATTGTTCAGAAAAGCAATATTTATCAATAATAATGGTTCTTGTTTATGATTTAATTAATTTTAATAATTGCTTTTAGTTAATTATTTTATTTGTTTCTTTTTATTTTTGTACAGTAAAAGCTCTTTATTCGGGGGGTGTATGTTCCATAAATATGCCGCGAATACAGAAACCGTGAATACTGAATGGTAATTTATATGGGATTATAGGGGATACTTTCCTAGGTGACAAAATAAAAAATAAAACAAATATATAAAAAAAATCAATTTAATTGAAGTTTTTGAACATTTTGATTCATTATCTTAAGGCTTAGGCAATGGTTTGATGAATTTTGTCATTTTCTCTTGTTGGTAGTTTTTAAAAGCTTCTTCAATTCAGACTGATAAGCAGCAGTTGCATTAGCAATTTGCCTCTTAAAAATAAGACTTGCTCATTTGCCATTCTTAAACCTTCACTACGATTCTTCAAATTAAATATCACGTTTCCAGTGCTTGTTGAAGCCTTTTCTTCGATGGGCTGTGAATTTAACATGTCCTCCAAGTCGGTTTCAGTCAGATCTTCGTGTTGCGATTCAAGCAATTCCTGAATGTCACTTGATTCTATCTGTTCGAACCCATCTCGTGCTATTCCATTCGCGATGTTGGCTATGTTTGCAGTTTGCATTTAACAACATACTTTAGACAAAGTTGTAATAAGATCGATCTATTTTTATTAGTCCATTTGACGGCATTTGCAAAGGATATTGGGTTGGATACCTATTGGAATCCTTTAATTATTATGTATGTACTTATTAGATCCACGAATAAAGAAATTTTTAGCAGCGAATATAGGAATTGGGCCGCATTTTTTTAATCCACGAATAGTGAAAATGCGAATGAAGGAAGCGCGAATAAGGAGCTTTTACTGTATACTTATTCATATGTATAAATGAATACTGAACGTAGATGGCGCAATATGCTCCAACCCATAAGTACGTTTGCAATGAGAGGAGAATGCTCTTGTAATATTTTTTGTAAACAACCATATGCGATGTTGATGTAAAACTGGTGCATGCAGGCACCTCGCTCGCTCTCCGTTAGCGACAAAAAATTTTATCTCGTGCGCTCGTTGTTAGCTGCATTTTCTATTTTTCAGATATATTAAATATTTTAAAACGAATTCAATGTTTTCCTTGTTCTCTAGTCAACGGCATTTTTAAATATATGTTTTTTCCTTGTTCGCTCTAGTTAGCGGCATTTTTAAATATCATATTCTGTGTTTCTTTGTATATCTGTGCTCGTCGTCCATGTTTTGTGTATATATATATATATATATATATATATATAATGTAATTAAATGTAATGTAATTAAAAGAGTGATGTCATTGAAATGTTTGCTATTGGAGAAGAAGTGTTACTGAGCAGAGTAAGTCAAACGAATCTGCAATAAATTTGTTATTAAGTTTTCTATATGCCTATTTATTCAAAGCACTCACGAAACAGCCACAACAGTGTGTGTGTGTGAAAATAAACAAGAAAAAGTAAATAAGAAATTTTTCTTCGGATTAAATACACACATCCTACGCTATATAGACAGTTCTCATGACATAACTTCTGAAAAACTTCAAAATATCTTCATCGATGATGAACCAGTGCATAAGCAGAAAACTCCATATTCAAAAATCCAAAAAATAATAAATAATACTTACAAAACATCGGGATGAAATTAAAAAATAATAACACAATCAAGAATTTTGAAATTTACAGCAAAAAATATTCCATCTAAACATCGAAGATATATCAGTTGTGGGCAGTAACTCGATATCCGAGATATAGAACAATAATAAATAAAAACATCATGGAATGCTATCGGTGATCAAAGTATTAAAGTCAAATATTTCCACAGTGTTCTTAGATAATCATGAGAAAATTAATCTTTCCGAGAACTATCTCTTTCTTTTGGCATCTTAAAAGTTTGTATGAAAACCTTCATTCGAGCTACTGCCATAGATTTCATTAACCACCATGCCACCGACAGTCAAGAAAAAATTTCTGTTACATCACTGCCGGAATATATCAACGAATTTTGAATTTATGTATAATTCTTGGACTTCTATTATCTAAAATATTGTTAACCTTAAAGAATTAAGGCTAATTCACTTAATAATGCAACAATGCCAATTCACCTCATAATTTATTTCATTATATTAATTTCAGACTGTAGTTGCTACTTTCACTTATTGTTAGTTAATGTTGTCATGACTACGCCTGAATGTAAAAATGGATTCTAAAATATTTTTATAGCTCACAGATACAGATACGTACGTATGTAAATGTTAGAAAGCAAAATATATTTTAAAATGTATTATTATTACATTAAAAATATTGAAGTCCTTTTTTTTTAAATCGTCTGATGCAATAGATATTCCAATTTTAATTCAAAGCAGACGATAAAAAAGGATATGTGTAAAAGAATTTTATATATTATTTTATTCAAAAGTAGTTATTATGCACGAAAGGATATTAATGCCGGGTTTACACTCGACCATTTATAAGACAGCAAGTAGGTAGCACATGCGTAGCAAAGGACTGATTTATGTTTGAAATTATTTCATAAGATAGATTCAAGCATTCCGTGCTTTGTTATAAATTGCCCTTTTAGCGTCCCTGGGTGTGTGTGTTTCTCATTGCTTGTCGTATTAAAATGACGGTGATTTATACAGAAATAAAATGGTAAAATTTAAAAAAATGATTGACACATCTAAATTTGGGAAACAATAAGGGGGAAAATGGCAAATAAAATTAAAATGAAAGCACAACCTCCCATCAGAAGGAAAAAAAGAGCAAAAAATGTTGGAATTAATCTTCGATAAATGATTAACTCTTTGAAACAAATTCCGCAAACGCATGCGCAGCAAAAAAAAATATAGTCCAACGTCTTGTAGTTGTTCCACCGGAACAATTCCCATCAATTCCCGTCGTAAGAATTCCTATTAGTAGGAATTCTTATCAATTCCTACAATTACAGTCGGAACAATTGCCATCGATTGAACAGCATTTTTCAGCCTTTCTATGCATGCGCTGTCTTATAACTGACAGTGTATAAATCCATCATAATTCTCAGCAATTATATGAATTGAATTATTCAATTAACTAGTCTACCAACAATTACAATATATTTCTTATTTATCGATGATAAATCACTTTGTAGAATTATGTAACTTATTGATTACATTTCAGCATTCGAATTAGATCAAGCAATTGATCTTCAATCTTCAATCATTTCAATCGTGCAGTGACAGACATCAAACCAATGATTCCTGGACAAATAGATTTCCTATTTATAGATGATACAATCATTTTACCTAAGTATTTCAATGACTCAAAACAACCTGAAAATTGAATAAGTTGCTGCTCGATGACCTTCAGACATCTCTATCGTGCAAAGAATGAAGCCATCGACTTCAAAATTGATTACTCATCGTATATTTTACTCGATAAACCTGTAATCCGATTAGAAACACGAACTACTTCATGGCAGGATCTAATGACCTTCTTACAATCCACATATAAATCTTTTGTTTTCTTGTATTTTTATAGGATTATGGTCAATGATAACATCTGTTGCGTCAGGTATTTTATAGAAGAGGAATCATTAATTAAACCTGTCACTGAAATGAACGAAGTTAACTTTCTTGCTAATGATTTGAGTTTGTATACTCTCATTCTGCTTAAAATTTCTATGGTTAAGTTCGTGGAATATGTTATTGGTTAAAATCGATTCCTAGATTTACTTGGATTAATTTGCTGGTCACGAAAATTTTAATAATAAACTATACCTTTTTGAAACTTAAGAGATTTGAAGTTGATTGATGATTTGGTAAGTTTAATTAATTCATTAAGAATCATTTATTTCCCGTGCTTTGAACCAAATTTTAATAACCGTGTAATTTTTCTCGTCTTTGTATTTGAGTTCTTAGTAAATTTAAATTTTTCTGCAATCTTTTAAGTTCTTCTGTAATATAAGATTAAAATATCATCTTTGATATAAAGAAATGTGTCAAATTCAAATTCTAGCAATTATATGCTCTTTTATCTATGATATATCTATGCTTATCTTCGTTTTCGATATATTCAATGACCATAAGTAAATAATTTTTTCGATAGCTATACAAAATAAAACATAACTGCTACATAAAACGTTCACTTAACCTCTTAACATGAAATGACAAGTCTGACTTATGCATAGAAGTTTTAATTTTAAATCTGCAAGAAAATTAAGAAAAATACATAATAACAGTTTTGCATGTAATAGACTTGGTTATCCAAAATAATAAATTCCCACTTAAATATATTGTAGGATATGAAGAGTGAAAAAAAAAACTTCGGCATTAAAAAAATTAAACAAAAATGTTAATTTGCGAAGTAAAATTTGTTAAAAAAAGTTGGGTATTAAAACATACAAAAGCAATTAGCTTAATTATATCAAAAAAATTTTGATGGAATAAATATTGAGAAGCGCGTTTGAAAAAAAAATTCGAAATCAATTTGATTATATGATAAATAGAAGGAAATAACTTATCAGAATTTCAGTTGGATATCTGGATTATTTTTTTGGAGAGTCCGATTTTGTTTGAAAATAAAACAATCGGAAATTGTATGCAAGTATATTTTTCTATCTATCAGAATTCTGTAATTGAAAAAAAAATGTTTTTAAAGTATTAATCTAGTATTCCAGTATTATTATAACGATCGATTTTCAAAAGAAGTAATGAGATTTAAATATAAAATTAAAATATTGTCTTAATTTTATTATCTCAGAATTCATTTCCCGATTACCGTTGAGCTCAGAAATAACATTATTTCAAGAATCAATATACACAAAGTGTGTTTTTTTTTATTATTGTATCGCATTTTTTAAAGCATTCGTAGCTGCCATTACTATTTTGAGAATTTTTTTAAATAGAAAAAATACTTATTTGATTATAAAACGATTGTAAGACAAATTTATATTCTTCGTTGTTTTTGGTAAGTTAAAGATAAAAACTAGGAATATAAATAAAAAGATAAGTTTTAAATTCGCAATAAAAAACTTTTTAGGAAATATTTAGAAATCGATATAAAATCTATTTATTCATCGCAAACGATAATTTTTTACTTTAACAAGCTGAAATTAAGCAGAACAATACAGAAAACGAACGAGTTTTATGCACATACTTGAAATCTAAGAATATAAAATTTCAGTCAACGTTTGATTCTGATTTATTATAATCTGATGTTCAGACAGTGGACATAACTATTGGGAAAACTTTTATAAGGCAATGAATTCAGCCACTCTCTAGAAAATGGATTGCATGAAGAGGTTTAAATCAAAACAAAGCTAGAACCCCGTCAGAGTTAATTATTTGTCTGGTTGTCATGGAACAGGAATTTGAATAAAATCAAAGAAATCTAAAGAATTTAATTTTCAAACTGGATAAGGATAGAAATAGTTGCGTTTGAACTGGAATCAGTTGAAGGTAAAGTAGATGATTATATTCTAAATATTTATTTTGCCATAAATGGATCAGTTGAAGGTAAAGTAGATGATTATATTCTAAATATTTATTTTGCCATAAATGGATCAGTTGAAGGTAAAGTAGATGATTATATTTTGCGAATATCGAATCAACGAATTCATCCATTTAATTAGATTAACATCCAATATTGAATCAAAATGAGCCTGTCTTGAAACGATTTTATCATTTTGAGCTGTAATCAAATGATGAGGATAGACCTGATCATTGTTTTATTTTACATATAATATTTATCGATTTACCTCTTTAATTTTGAAATTGAGATGTTTTATTTTATATAAGTCAAAAGGAATTTACATTATGAAACTAATTAATTCAAATAAATAAATTAATAAGGAAACGCGCCTTTTTATAAAAAATACCCCTTTTTTATTAACAATAATTAATGAAAAGAATAAATTAATTTAAAATGACAAAAAATGAAGGTAAAGGAAATAAATCTCTTTATGTTACTGCTACTTGGTATTTGTATTTATTTTATTACTAGCCGCCTTTGGCGACCAGCTGGTTCGCCATGAGTAATGCGTTCTAAAATTTCCAATTAAATCATATATTTTTTAGCCAAAATTTAAGAAATAGTTTAAGTTAAAAGATTCAGTTATTAGTAGTTAAAGAGTCGGTAACTTTATTCGGAAAAACTTTTTGAGTTTAATGCTCTAATAATTTATCAATTATGCTTCCAAAATATTAAAAATGTTTTTTTCGGTGATATTGCCAAAATGTTAAATATGTTTTTTAAAGAAAGAGAAAAAGGGAAAAAATTATTGAATTAATGATACAGATATTGCAAACGATTATAGAAATATGCCATTAAGTCGGAATTTCAATGCATATCCTGTCTAAATTCAATCAGGTTTACTATAAATAAAGATAATTTATGGAATTAATGACATAAATATTGCAAACGATTTCTTAGAATCCTTTGCCTTGCATTTATTTTTATAGAAGATATCACATTTTATATTTATGTTATTTTATCCAGTCACGTGCTGAAAGTTGTATTTCTTTAGATTTGATTTACGATGATAGTTGTTGTTTTTTCATTTGAATTTCCAGCATTGTTTTATTTTATTTTATCCAGTCACGTGCTAAAAAAACATGGTTAAAATATTTCTTTAAAAATTCGTTAAAAATAGAAGCTTGAGTTATACATTAAAACACTGATACCATTAGAAAGCTAATTTTTTAATCTTTAAATTGATGTTAAAATCATGTTTGTCCGATAATAATTTCGGAAGTTATTGCAGAAAAACGTCGAAATTTCGCTTAAATTTTAATTAATTCTAATTAAAAATTCAAAAAAAGGGCTCCGAGGTGCACATTCCCGACCTCCAAGGTATACATGTACCAAATTTGGTAGCTGTAGGTCCAACGGCCTGGCCTGTAGAGCGCCAACACACACACACACACATTGAGCTTTATTATAAGTATAGATTAATAAGCCGCCTTTGGTGACTAGCTGATTCATCCTTGAATATTAATTTTATTTCATTTCTTATGCAAATCTTGATATTTATGATTCTTCCAAATAATATGCCTAAGCACCAAATTATGACTGAAATTTCACTCTTGTTAGTTCATTATATTCATTTTATAAATCAACCATTCTAACATAATCAAACCCCATGACATCAAAACGTTTTCATAAAAGATGTCTTAGTACAATTTTCTGGATTAGTTAGATGATAAACTTCCGCTGTACTATACAGCTACAATTTCTTATTTATTAGATAAATTACATTGATATTAACAGAATGCTTCTTACTTGGAACAAAGGAAGAAAATCACTCGGAAAATATTTACTGAAATAATGAAAAACGACTGAATTACGGTACAAAAATGTAATCGCTTTCTAAAAAAAAGTACATATGCTTTGAAAATACCAAGGAATATGCACAATTACTGAATTGACAGCATTAAAAAATTGTTTTAAACCCTTTTCTTTAATGACGGTACTTTAAAGTACCGTTTAAATCCAAATGATATCTTCACGATATGACTAATTTTTCTAGCAGTGTTTGAAAGAACATGAAGAACTTTTTTCCAATAGAAAACAGTAGAAGTTAACTAAAAATAAAATTTAAAAAATTTTATCAATTTAATTAATAAAAAGTTATTTCTTCTTCCTTTGTTTATTCTGTACCAAAACTTAACAAACGGTTTTAAAAAAATATTTTATAAAATTTATGGTAGAATTATTCGATAAATAAAGAGTTCAGATAGCATAAACTTGACTTAAAAAATAGTATAAAAATCATTCTTATGTTGTAATGTTTTTTAAAGTTATAGTTCAAAAACAGCAAGATTTTGCTTATTTATTCAAATTTTTAAAAAAGAAAAAAAATTTCCTAGATGCACATTCCTACATATCAAACATATATATGCATTATTAACTGTAACTCTAACGATCTGCATTGAAGAGCGCCAACATATACACATTTGCATCTTTATTATCAGTAAAGATAGAATTTATCTTCACTGATTCAAGGACTATTCTTAATTTAAAAAAAAAGGGTTTTTTGTCGTTAGAGATAAATAACTATCAAATAAAGCTGTATTAAGCAACATACATCACTGAAAATATTAGAATTATAAATATAGACTAATATCGTAAAAATCGAAACAATTTTTTCCGATAGAAAACTGACACAATCCAATAAATATAAATTTCGAACCTTTCACTTACCATGTTTAAACTCCAAAGCTATTGCTTGTGTTTATAATATCAGCTTCAGTACCCATAAAAACCATTCACCTTTTAGATACCGAGCTCCATTATACGAAATCACTATCATCTTCTAAGCAATTCTACTCTATCTCAGCATCGCTCGTTTGACCGAAGCTACCGGTTTCTTTTGTGCTATCCATCAGACCTATCCCACGAACATTTATTATACTCCTCTGTTCTCTGCTATTTACGCTGTTCGTGGTTGAACTTGTAATTGGCTGGCCTGTGTTCCTCCAACGGTAAGTAAAGCACATTCTGAAACCGGACATGATAAGACCCTATCTCCAGGAAACAGCGCCGTTATGCTTTAGTGATTGTTGATGCAGCTGCTTCTGTAACTACTCAGAAATCAGCGAAGCTAGCGTGCTGAGGTGAGATTCTGTTTGGGTTTTCTTTCTTTTTGTTGTTATTTTTTTTAATTAAAAGATCAACTCAGCAAATCTAGAGTGTCACCGAACTTGTATTACGTCATTCAGAAGTGTAACATACGAAATGTTCGCTTCTGAGTATGTTCGCATATTTAATTAATTCTTCCTGGAAAGAATAATAAATTGTTCTCTTTATAAATTGTGGTTAATTGTTCAAGAACAGCAGTTTGGTTTTAGAAAGGAAAATATAAACTTTTTTCTCGCACAGGAAATATACAAAAAGAAAGTATTGGAATCATCAAAAGATTTTGATAGATTTTAAAAATTTAACCTATCTAAAAAACAATTTTTGCAATTGTGCTGTCTTATTTGTGTTTATATATATGTAAAAAAACGTAAATAATTCAAGAAGGCAAATAATTTGGCATGGAAATTTATCATGCTATCATTAGTGATACAATCTTACATCTGTATCAAAATTTAAATCAAATCTATGAATAGAATATTACAGAGAAGCTAGAACATGATCCTTATTTATTGTGCATATTATACAATAATTATTGAAAGCATACAAATAACAAAAAATGACTAAAATATTTAAAATTCCAAAAAGTAACAATGCATTGCAGTTTATTACAGAATTGCAAATTCTATGCATAAAAAATAAAACATGATGCCATAGCAAAGAGTATAAGTTTTCGTGTAACTGTTATGTTTTAGAACGAACGATAAATTATCTGATTCCTTTCGTCATCAATTAATATAAAAGTTTATTAATTAATGATAATTAAAGAAACAATTATCTAAATCTTAATTAGACTACTATTCGGAAAAAACAAAGATCATGTTTTCTTTTCACATCAAGTACAAGGATTAAGATATAATTTATTTAAAATTGCAAAGATTGCCATACTTTGTAAGTAATCGTGGAACTATATATTCTGTTCGAGTAAAAAAGCTCAGAGTAAGAAATTCCTCCGTATTTGTGATGTCACAAGACAAATGGCGAAATGAAATTATTTCGTTCAGCACAAGTCAAAACGAAAGCACGTAAATTGATTACATCTGGGACACAATCATATTTAATTAAGTAATTATATTTCTATTAGGGAAAAGCGTAAGAAATTGTTTCTTTTTTCTTCTTAAATATCCGTTTTTTTTATAATATTAAACGTGTAAAAATAAGCAAATTAACATACAAATAGCTGTAAAATATTATTTATACATATATGCTTTGTGATTTATATTGAAAGAAAATTATTTAATTTTTCAGTTGTTTTATTTGTGATTTCTCGTGTGACGTGAATCCAAATAAAATATTACGCATACTTTTTGTGAAAAATTATAAATATTTATTTATGATCAACTTATCATAGCTAAGATTTTAAAAATTGGGGATGTTGGAGAAAAAATATACCAATTAAATTGGCATTATAAAATAGTTCTTTTAGATGATATAGCAATTATTTTCAACATACATTAGTTTTCAAATTTTTTGCAGGAATAAAATGAAACGAAATGAGTGACAAGTTGGTAAATCTGAAGGAAAAAGAAAAGAAAAGAAAATTTGAAAAACATACAGAAATTATATTCTTAACGATTGATATCGTTAGATTCCATGATTCATTGATCTTAGATTATGAAAAACATTCTGATGTGAAAGTATACAAGCTAATCGATGGACAATTTTGTTTTTTCTTTTAGTTCTATACTTCTCAAGATTTAAAGCAAACGATTTTAACAAGTCTCGAATCATTAAAAATGCAACTTCTCAATAAATATACAAATTACATTCCTTAAATATTAAAAATTAGATTCTCCAAATATGGAAATTTAAGGAATTTGTTCTAATCAAATATGTTTTAAAATTACGTTCTGTTGAGATAGAGATATTTTTTTTACATATATCTATTTTGCTATTAACTCTTGATACATTTTTGCATATTCCTCTAAGAAAATTGTGCTTTTTTTTTTCTTTTTTTTAACTACCAAATAACTTTCTTCCACAGTAATCAAATAATAAAAGCAAACTCGAAAACCTTGTGTTATAGAAGTCATGAAATGTATGCCTATGAAAAGATGATTGGCTGTTAAAAATCACCGAACCATAGTAATGTTTGTGAGTTTTTCAAAATTGATATGAACTAATATTCTTGTTGCATAAATCAATGTTTCATTTTTATGGGTCATTTGCTCCCTAGTTCTCTTCGGCTATCAGCTACCTATATTAATATTATATTATAAAAGAAATTTAATTTTTTATTAATGTCATTTAATTGTAATCGCACACAATTGTTTGTGATTACTTTTAATTAAATCTCTTATGCATGAATTGATGTTTATGATTCTCTTAAAAAATTAGTTATAAATATCAAATCGTGGTAAACATTATAACTTTGCTTATCAATATTCATTGTATATTCAGATATGAGGATGAGAAGCTTCTGTCATGGTAGTTAGTTCTCGTCTCCAGAAATTGTATGAGATCAATTAAGCCTTTCCGATAGTGGAAAGTGTTTTCTACGGAAGTTATTCATCATTAGTTATAGTCAAACTGTCAAGAACAATTCATTATTCTTAGAAATGCTAATTACACTTCGATTTCATAACTATTACGAAATCGCAGAAAGGTTTCAATGACAATGCATAAATTGATAGTTGTTATGGTTCACTGATTGAATAAAGTGCATCTGTTAAACAGAGCGAACCAAAAAAGTGTTTGATATTTTTAAGAATAGGCAGTAATAAGATTTTGAGTCGTTCAAAAATTCATTTTAATGTGCACTTTCGATTTTGTGGTAGAAAGGAAATCAAAATCAGTACATTTTTTGAAGTGTTGAAGACGTATGTTTCACAGTTGAAAAGGCTTTGATACAGAATCTTATTGAGGTAAGATTTTATTTTAAAATGTTTGTGTTTATGGGTTAGCATACTATCTATAAATAGTGATATATGGGACAAAAAATATAGGTCAAAATACTCTATAGGTCCAAAAATTGCCTTAGGTCTACCAGATTTGGCACATAATTACTTCTTTGATAGTAGGTGATTACACAGAAATTATTTTTCTAAATTTTAATTAGTTTTTTAATTAAATAAAAGAAATAGAAATTTTACTATTTTTCTACAATAACTTCAAAATATAATATTGCTCAAAAACTGATTTAAAACCAATTTAAAACTCAAACAACAAACTTTATGGTAATACCGGTATTTTTTTTTCTGTATAATTTTTATCTTTTTATTCTTCATTTTTTAGTCACTAGATTTACACTCAAATATAATACATTAATGTATTTTTGTGTATACATTGTTGTTGCCAATGATTAAAATTAAATTTTTAAAATAAGATGGATGAATCAAAGTAACCTTAGCTTGCTGCCACATTTCGGATTAAAAGTTTTAATCTCCTTTAAAAAAATTAATCTTGGACATAATACAATACGTATCTTTATTAATGAATTCATACAATGCAATAAACGCAGAAAAATATTGTTTTACTGGTGTTTCCATTGTAATAAACTATTTAGATTCCTGACACTTTTCATTATACGTTAGTATATATATATATATATTTAAAAAGTTATGTTTATTATAACTTTTGTATTAAGTTTTTTATATTTATTCATTAACTTTAAAAGTTTTAATTCAGATTTTAGCATTATATTATTACTTTCTCATGCGCAAAAATATATTGTTATAATCCTCAGTCTACTACTCAATTTTTATACTGAATCAAACACTCAAAGAAAAA
>JAPMOQ010013476.1:0-11051 GCA_026543055.1 Argiope trifasciata
TGGAAGAGATGCCGTAAAAACACGTTAAGCAGACGATAATTTTTTTTGTTCTCTCTCTTAAAAGAATTTGAATAAACTCATCATTGGGGATGTTGTATAATTTATTAACTTGGAATGAGTCATTAAAAAAAGCAGATGAACTTTATTTATAACAAAAGAAATATCAAAGCCAGTTTTCGCGCTTAGGGAGTGTCTACGCATGTACATTAATTTGTAGTTGTAGTCCAGATGATAATTTTGACCTTGTAGAAGGTTTGGCAAAGAACAAGCGACTCCACTAACTTTTAAATTAATATGAGCATAAGATTTAAATAAAATTTTTCTTTTTCGTTTTCTCCAAGGGGCAAAAAAATTATAACAAGCGTGTGTAGAATCATATGACTTTCTTTTCCCATTCACAATCGAAAGTATTGCAAGTGCAAATGACGCCAACGTAATTTTATTAATCTACTGTATCCTTTTCAGATTTGGCGTCATGTAGAAATATGACGCCAAATATGAAGAAATGTTTTGTCTGTAAAATGTCAGGTGAAAAATTTTAACATTTTATGGTCTGCATAGAAGAATATGAGTTTGCATTATGTTTCGAATTATATATAATTTGTAACGATTTCACCAAGATTTTCTCGCTATTAAAATTCATCGTTCAAATTAGGGAATGATTTAAATTGATATTTTCTTGTACTAACACAATACTTTCTTATACTAACACATTTGTATGGTACGTACAATAAAGCAAATCAAATTCAAACTTTGGTACCAAATTTTAACATTTGTTGGTCTGCATAGAAGAATATGAGTTTTCATTATATTTCGAATTATATATAATTTGTAACGATTTCACCAAGATTTTCTCGCTATTGAAACTCATCGTTCAAATTAGGACAAAATTTAAATTGATATTTTCTTATAATTTAGTACGCCAAATAAAGAAAATCGAATTCAGACGTTGTTTCGCTTTTTATCGACGAATCAATTTCATAAGTATGATAAAGATCTATTATAATTCTAGTGCATTATCATGTAATAAAAATTTATCAATTTACTTTTTTGAATAATAATGATCGCATGTGCGCGGAAAAACTTTCATTTGTAGATTACATCCAAAATTTCGTAGAAATCCATTATTTATATGTAAAGTTTACATATCAAATTTCATTCGTCTGTTGTTTCAGTTTCGAGTTATTGTTTTCATAGACAGACAGAAAAACATGATTTTATATTTTTAACTGCTATATTATTTTTAAATGTAGAATTTTATTGAAATCTTTACATTTTTTTTTACTATTTTGAAACTTTTTTTCTTTATGCTTTTTATTTTTGAAAATAAATATGCTTGGCTTAATTGAGATTGTTTAAATATTAGACAGTATTTCTACTGTTAAAAAAATTAAAAAATTTCTTTTTTATATTTAATTGCATGGTGGAATGAAGATCATTATGATCCGTGCAGTGGAAGCAAGTGGACATACGTATGTCTTCGGGAATATTTCTTTAATGATCACATTTCACACAAAACAAACACGAAAAAAGACGCACGCATCAACAGAACAGAATCTCATCTCCTTATGATGCATTATGGGAAGCGAACCTAAACAGGCATCACCATCTATTGTTTAAAAGAGAAGATATAGTAATGCATCTGCTACAACAATTACTATAAAGAATTGAAAAATTAATAAAAATTAAATAGACGAGACATTTTATCAGCTATTTCAGAGCAATGAATTTTTTAAAAGAAAATTGAAACACCGAACCAAAACCGAATAACAAACGAACAATAACCGAATAAAGAACAAACCGATAAACTTTAAAACGGGAAATTATGGGAAGTCAACAGCTAATTCCGTAACTATTTGCTAGATATTTTAAAAAAATTATCGCGTATCTTATGTAATTTTGCGATCGAAAAATGAAATGAAATGAAACAAATAACATAAGTGAGAAACATTCATAAAATATCTTGTGATAAATAAAAATGAGTGTCACTTTCTTTATATTAAACCTTGGATGTCCACCAAAAGTATTATTTTCTCTTCAATTTAAATAAAACGTACCTGTTTAACCTTGAAAAAGTCCCATAACTCCTACATCAGTCACGTGACAATCGTACGAATGGCTAATTGCTAATTAGGTATATTGCAACCATGGCAGATTGCTGTAGGAAGAATGTAAAAACAGAAATATTGAGGTGTGGCAACCAAACGATAAATTTCATCAGAAGGGGAGGAACGAGGGATGGGGGTTGTCAAGGGAGATGCCTAGGAGACGTGTGGTGAAAAGATTCATAAATTTATTTTATTTTAAAGCACTTAATCTGATGAGTAAATTCGATAGCCCCTTGTTCTTTATATACCTGGAATTTTACAACTGAAGAGTTATAGGAAGTATATATGATACAAATATTGAAGAATGGACTTTGTAACATTAATGAGTTTCATTAGTAGCGAAACAACAAGGGTAGGTACTAATAACCATAATCCAAGGGTAATTATGAGGTAGTTGTCCTGGCCCCAGGGTAATTATTAAGTAGCAGTCTTGATACCAGGGTGATTAAAAGGAATCAGCCCTGGCCCTTTGGTAATTATGAGGTAGCAGTCCTGGTTTTTGAGTAATTATAAAGTATTTGACTTTATCCCAGGCTTAATATGAAGAAGCAATTTTGACTCTAGGGCAGTTAAGAGAGAGTAGTCTAGGATCCAGAATAATTGTGAGGTAGTAGACCACGGTAATTTTAAGATAGTAGTCTTGATTTCAGGGTAATTATAAAGTAGTAGTCATGATTCCCGGTTATTACGACAGAGAAGTCCTGATATCAGAGTAATAACAAGGTAGTTATCCTATTTTAGGATAATTATAAGGTAATAGTCATGATTCAACGGTATTATGAGGTAGTAGTTCAGGCTCCAGAGTAATTATCAAGTAGAAGTAAAACCCCAGTGTAATTATAAAGTAGTAGACCTGGTTCCAGGATATATAAGAGGTGGTCGTCTTGATCCCAGAGTAATTATACTGTAGTAGTCCTGGCCGCAGGATAATTATAAGGTAGCAGTTCAGTAGAGAAAACGTTCGTCATTTTTTAGGGCGAAATCTAAACAGTGAATAAATAGAATATTAAGTTTCGAATCTAACTTGCATTTAGCTGAATTCTCATAATTAATTAGTGGACTTGGTTTTCCCAAAACTCATTCGCATACTCACAAATAAAGGTCTTATCCCCTAACCCCTGCAAAAAATTGTGGGGAATAAAACGCCTTGTAAAACATTGGCATAAAATAGTTACGAAATATTAATTTTTGGTGTAAGTTAGCCGAAATTGATAGTTTTATAACATTCGAAAACTGAATTTGTTCTTTAAACACATTTTCCTCAACCGATTGAATTAAAGGTTTCACACATAACTGCAATCACACATAAAGAAAATTCCCATACTAAATTTAACATATTTCAATCTTTGTGCTTTTGAGTTAAGCGTTTACATGCTTCTGGAAATGTATACCCACAAACAATCAACTCATTGGATTTCACTCAAATTCGGTAAGTGCCTACCCTATTGATGTTAAATCTGTGTGCGTTGTTTTATTTATCTGGTTGTCTTCGCTTTGTAGTTAACTTTGTCAACATATATTATGACAGACATATTTCCTCTTGATGGGTTTTGTTTGTGTGGATGTGATAGAAATATACAAATTAGGTATAAAATCCACGTGTAGAATTTTATTCTGTGGTAAGTGGTGGTGGCTCAGAATAGAACGCGGGACCTTTGGGTCGGAAGCCTCGTAACATAGCCACTAGACAAAAGCAATTGCTCCTGTCCCGTGTATGTTATCTGGCTTAGGAACCTAACACCACAACTGCATTTGTCAATGAATTATATTACCACAATTGACCAATTATATCAATTATACCATCACAATTGAATTATATCACCAATTCAATATATCGGTGAATTATATCACCACAATTGCATTTGTCAAGTCGTACTCTTGGTCTTAGATGACGCTACTGAAAATACAAAGGCCACTAATTCAGGCTTAAGTCGCTGACAACTTTCCGTCAACGGGCTTGTAAAGTGCCGTAAGTAAAAACCTCAAATGATTGTAAGAAGTATGTACAAAGAAAAACATTTAAATATGGAAATAGATGGAAGGATAAGCTTCATCTGAGGACGAGGCTGTGGGAAGATTAGATAGCCATGAGTTTTAATTAAATTCAATATAATTGAACTGCCATAAATGAATAAAACAAATTCCCAAAATATGTACCTTGATATCTTGAATTTTCAAATTCCTCCCGGAGACTTCGCAAGAAATAAAATAATTTTCATAATTTTCGTTTTTAAATAATTCCTTCACTGATGATTTTTTTAAGAGTATTTTTGTGGTTAGTTATTTATTTTGGGATTTTTTGGCGCAAGGGTCAGATTTGGAAATGCTGCTCCAATAGTATGTTGCAAGTTACTTGTCAAATGATATGGTGAATTATATCAATAAAAATCAAATGCAAAATTTTAAAATATCAAAAGTTCACTCTAGTAAACAAGGTTAAGAGTGTAAAAAGACTTAGATGATAAAATCCAATCGTCTTCAGAAATGAAAAAATGTTAGAATGGGGATTTTCTCCCACCATGTCAATGATGAAGTATTTTTGTGGAATTTAACATAGGGGGAATTTCTGAATTCAGCATCTAGGATCTAGAATCGGAAAAGTATTTTAAGAATAATTGGAATAATTGAATGAAAACAAGCATATTTTTGGATATCTGTAATATATCTATAACGAGACGCTATTATGGGATAATATATAAAGTGTCAAAAATGAGTAATTGCAACAATTTTGATTTATTAACTGGATATAAGTTTTCCCCAACTATCGATAATGGTTCTGGGAAAAAAATTCTCCAATTCACAGTTAACGTTTAAACAAACTTCAAATACCAAGAATAAAAATTATTAGACCAACTTTTCCAGCTTTTTTTCTTAATAACCGTGAGAAACCTCAAGAAACAGCAGTTCTAGGTACCAGACTTCAATAAACAAAGACAAAGAGTTAAATCGAAACCTCCTACTGAAAAAAAAAATGACACGCCTATTAAAGAAGTGTAAGTTGAAAAATACTCCCCAAGAACTCTTTTAACTGACATAATATACTGCTCTCAAGGTCAATTCCTGGAATTTTGTATCCTCACCCCAACTGCGTTCGGTAATTAGCGATCACAAGAACTCCTTTTAGAGAGCTTGCTTATTACATGCGTCGCCACAGAAAAAGGAACTGTATTTTTCATACCCCAGTTAGAGATGTTGCAGTGTATTGCCTACTGTTCGACGAGTTCTGCACGGTAGGGTTTCGGTTTAACAAGCTCGAAGAAGTTTTCCAATTATCCATCCCAGTATAAGTTTCGGTTAAGGTCACCTCAAATTGATTGCAATGTGGGGTGGAAGGAAAAAAAAAGTGAAGTTTACGCGGTTAGGGTTCTTCTCAAAGTTTCCTTGATATCCAACTTACTGAGTTAAGCTATTGAAAATTGATGATTAGATTTTGAGACTGTTTTAGCGTTTTGTTTTTTTGAGGGAAACAAACCTTACATGGAAAAGAAATTGAACATGTTTGTTAGTCTCTTAATTGGTAAAAAATCTCATTCATTAGAAATGGTTTTATATGGAAAGAAAACGAGCATTAATCGTACGAAAAAGTGTTTGAAAAATTATTTAAATTTTGAACTATTTTTTAGTATTTCATTTTGACTTTCTTTTATATTGGGCATTAAGAAAGTATAAGGGTCGAGATAGACTGGTTGGTAGGACGTTGGACGCGTATCCCTTAGGTTGTGAATTCGAACCCCGCCGGCCGAAGAATTTCCTCGTGTGTATAGTGATTGGCACGCATATAAATTTGTCGTGGTCACAAAGTCTTCCATGTCGAGAGTGCTACCACTAGGGGTACTGGATCAGAGGTGATCGTTCTCTGTTCCAGGTCTAAATTACAATCTGTGGATGAGTGAATGAAATGCTGATGATGATGTAGTGTCCGTGTTTCCACGGAAAGGGGGTACAGTAGCTTCTGAGGGTAAAAACTCCTGAGCACCCAGAGGGCAGAAGTCTGACTTCTAGCTCATATGAAGATGACACGCACATTCGCTTGCACAACCCCTTTTTAAAGAGGGGGGTTGATCATTTACGCATCTCACAGATAGAACACATAGAAGAACAACCATGCCCGAACTGGGACTCGAACCCGGGACGCCCAGATCATGGGGAAGACACTCTACCTCTAGGCCAGGACGCCGGCGAGTGAATGAAATCCGCCCCATTGAAAGGGTTGTGACGAGTGGGTCGCTAACTCGTGCTCTTGATCCTAGATGACGCTACTGAAAATAAAAAACAAGAGACGCACAATTCGGATTAAATAGTTGACAGTTATCTGTCAGTGGGCTTGTCAATGACAAGTGCCATTAGAAACAACAACATAAAGAAAGTAAGTAATCGTCCAAAAATTCGAACCTCAATTTTTGATGAATCACCATTTTTTAGGGAAAGAACATCTTTTGACGAGCGAAATAACCATTTCTCTTTAAATCGCACCATAATTGAATTGCGGAGACAAAATGAATCTGAATTATTAGCTTCTGAGGAGTGAAATGATCGCCTGTCTGCTGACAGAGAAATGCATTTAAATTTGAGAAAGAGGAAAAGTAAAAAAAAATTAAAACAACTTTTTTATTGTATATTTTTAGTGGATTGTTTTGTCTACGGACATATCCTATTTTACCATCCTATCCACCTATCTTTGTAACAATTTCTGAATGTGTGCTATAAAAATAATTTTGTACCGATTTTTGATAATTTCTAAATATATTTTAATGTTTTTTTGATGTTACGTAACATGCCCATGTCATATCGGGTGGAGACTAGACTTAAGTTTAAAGCTAATTTTTTTTCTTGCATTATATTCCTTAGGCAACGTCTTGCGGGTGTTGTCAGTAATTATATAAAAAGATAATCTAATAGTTATCAGTGAGAGATAATATGCAATAATATTTTAATTTTCCGTATGTCTAACTATTATGAAAGATAGGGGAAGCTATAATATTGTTTTTATTGTGAAGTGGCCAGTAGTTAATAAAAATTTGTGAATTAGTCAATCATTCTTGCCGAACGTTTTGAATGAGTTTTGTTTCCCTAATGACGAAATTAATAGAAAATATGCGAGCTCATAAACTTCATCATCTTGAAATACTTATTGCTAGATTTACTAAAAGCATAATATTTTTAATAAATTTCAATGAAAAAATATTTTAATGAAGCCTTCAAAATACACACACTGTTAGTTACTCTTGAAAAACATAAATATTAAATAAACTGATGAAAGAAGGGTGATTTACTATGCTTCACTTTGCATGTTTCGTTAAATACACGTAACTGGAAATTTAATTAGAACGCAAATAGATTCGGTGGATGATTTAAAGGCTCGTCATAAAATGTTACACGCAACGGTTAATGCAATCAGAGCTCAAACAACTCGAGTGTATTTAAAAGGCACCCGCAAATCGTAAACACCGATACGAATTAAAAATATTCCCGTTTAAAACGCTTTTGCAGCCAGAAGGAGTGATATTCTGGTATGTTAACTCAACATAGCACATTCCTTACATCATAGCTCAGGAAATTGAGAGTGCATTTTGGTTGCCCATATTGGGATATATGGTAATGAAAAGGCGGATCACTATGCGAAGTTTGCTACAGAGAAAGAGAATATTGATATTATTGTCCCCAAATCAAGTGGTGTTTTAAAAAGGGAATTGAGGGAAGAAATAAAACTACAATGGTTTGACAGATGGTATATGTCCAAAAAAGGAAGAGTAATTTTCGGCTTTATTCCTAATCCGGAAATTAAAATAAGAAGATACCATCCACTTATAATCCAAATAATATCTGGACATGAGAGATTTTCTGAATATTTCCAAAAATTTTGGAAGAACGCAGGAAAATAAATGCATTTGTGTGAGAAATGGGTACGGTTTACCGCTATTTAATGGAATGTATGGAGATCTCAGAGTTAAGGAAAGACCTGAAGATTGTAAATGACGATTTAAGTACAGTACTGATGGTACCAGGTAACCTCAAAACCCTGAAGGATATGATGTTAAAGATTGATAGTTTCACTCCAACTGTTTGAGAATATGCAGATGGGGAGAAAGACAGCTATTTACTATCCCGAAAAGAATGATAGTTTGACTGTTCGGTCAACGTAAGGCTGGTCAATACTTATTCAGCAGTCGACAACAACAAATCCTGTCGATACTGCAACGTTCAGTGGTGGCGGGGTGGTCGACTTTATACAAGAAGAAGAGGTGCATTTTGGTATCTAAAGATCGAACCCTAAATTTGTTGCCTTTCTGTAATGTTGTTGATATGGCAAAACACTTAATGTTACATATAGTTTGTTGCAATGTCTCAAGTCTATCCTTTTTAGTCGACTTTCTCTCGTTAAGTTATTATATGCAGAAAGATCAGAGCATTTCGAATTTTTTTTTGTCAGTCTTTCACCTTGATTTCCGCCTTTCTAGATTCTTTTTCGTTCTGTTTTTCCTTCTCCACGTAGATCACCCCTGGAGGGCACAACGATTTGATGATAAGAAGCTTCCGGCATGGTGGCTGGTTCTTGACACCTCGGTGCGTATACGAAGGGGCCTGAGATCTAGTTCCTCCCACCGATGACTGGACGTACTTCCTTCGGGATGGGTTGTACCGTGGTCGGTGATGGCCCTTAGAACTCAATCACAGTTCCCGTCAATGCTGCTGTTGCGACGGTTCGGTCATCCTGTATTATTTATGCATATGATTTCAGACGAGTTGGAGAGTCAGTGATAGGATTTCTCCCACGTGTATGTGCGTATTGCGTCATTTTTGACCTTACTATTTTATTTTAACTCAAACTTGAGTAGAGATTGCTTTTGGTAATTTAAGTGCATAAAAAAAGGGGGAGAAACTGTCAGAAATGACATGAAAACTATTTTACATGATAAATGTGAACGAGATTATCTACTGCTATTAATATTAAAATGTTATCAAAAATATTAAACAGCAAAAAGGCTTTAACATAAAAAATATTATTATTTTGTATAATAAAGCGTGGAATACCAAATTTTAAGAAAATAAATTCTCCAATTTGTTCGTTACAGTGTAATGCGTAGGTTTATCACGGTAGGAAAAAAAAATGCTCTAAACTACTTAAATGCGAATAACTGTCTTTATACGAGTATCAATTTACAATATTACGAGTTATCTACAGTTTTTAAGCCTCCTAAGTTTGCAAATAATTGTTCACCTACTTGTTAAATTTAAACATCTCCTCCTTCCATTTTCCCTCTCACCCCTATTTTGACTAAATAAACGCATCCTGACACACTCGCAAAAGCGCTGAAGGTATTCGCACCCGGAAATGAACGTTATCTAAGTTCTGCTTTTTGACTACTGGGTTCACAAATTTTCAGGTGGATCGTCAAACCTTAGATAAATTACGAACTTTAAAACAAATTCTTATTCCTATGAAACTTAGTAATATAATGAGTAGTTAGTAACGTATTAAGGATACACTAACATACAAAGACACTATTATACAAATCCATTGTCCTAAGAATCTTAGTATTGAGTAAAGCATTATAGCGACACTAATATTTTAAATAAAAAATAATGTCTAATATTGCTACTAAAATTGAGCGAGTTATGAAAATTCAAATATTATTATCTTATGAAAATGCGCGATTTTAGATCACTCCATTGATCATCCTAAATGTGATCGGTCAGTTAACCAAATATGGTGAGTCAATAACTTAAAGAATCATAAGTCTTATAATTCTTTCAGCTTAAGAATGATCAGCTTAAAGTTATGAAATTGTTGATTTCTGAAAATTGTGGTATTCAAAGTTTCATAACTAGGCCAGATTTAGCAGCAGAAGATGCAAATGCATGTTATTTAAAAGTTGAAATGTTAAGAACATTATATTGAATGTGATTCCTTAGGACCATAGAACAGTATAAAATTTAGACTTCACATTTTTTTCAGAAATACATTTATTGATTAAGACTAAATAAAGCCTCACTATTTACGTCATTGAATTCTTTTTGAAAATAAGCCCATCAATTTCACGACGAATCAAAACAAATTTTTATTAAGTAATTCTTTAAGATATCGCATAAAATAGAAATAAAAAATTGTTCTGCCATGCAGATAAGATTTTAAAATTGAAAGATTCTGTTTCCTCTATTCATACTTAAAAAAAATATATTTAGTTTTAACGAAAAACTTGATAGAAATTTAATCACTTTCATTTCAATTTAAAATTCAAATTTTACAGGAACTGCTAAAAAATTAGAAACGGACATAATACAGAACGGAATATGAACAATAATTTATTCAGGACTTTTATAAATAATATGAATTATATCATAATAAAAGTTTGTAACACAAAAATATTTTGCTGGAAAATTTATGTAAAATGTTGATTGAGCATTATCCTGGAATACCAGCTGGTCACCAAACTCCACTAATCTTAATTATAAGGGAAAATTCATGATGTATGTAAACCTCCAACAGTAAGTATTAAAAGTTTTTTTTTGACCCCAAAACGTATCAAAATGTGTGTTAACAAAAAAAATTATTTAATCAAATGTTAAAAATTGCAACATTTATTTTACACGCGTATTAACAAAAAAGTTCTTCATAATATTAGTCCTAAATTCTAAAATAAATTAAATAAAATATAATTCTTCAAATTGTTGCATTTAAAAAATTTCTAAGATTAGCACCGTTATGGAGTATTTATATTGCTTTTAAAGATTCTTTAATGTGCAATATTTTTAAATATAAATAATTTAATTTAGTCGTTTGACTTTTAATATTCTCAGAACGTTTATTTAAATATTATCTAGATTTTTTTATGCAAACGATTTTTTTTAAATGATGGTCGAAATAAAAATAAAAGTAGACGATACATTTGCTACCGCAATTATCAGTTTCATGTCACGTAGCCAGAAATGTAGAGGAAATTG
>JAPMOQ010013480.1:0-22366 GCA_026543055.1 Argiope trifasciata
CGAAATTTTACCAACTGCCGTTCATTTCTAAAGATACGAAAAGAATATAAAGATATTTTAATTCAAAATTAGTTCATATTTACTAAACATAATGCGTGATATTAAACATCGATATTTTCATTTCATCTAGAATTTACTTGATTAATTTTTGGAAGGTAAATTTCGTTTTATTCAGTACAATCAGTACATTTGGTTGTAATTTCAGTACAATCGAGTGTATCAATTTAAAATGAAAGTGACCAAATTTATAATAAAAAGCAAACTCGTGATGAATGGAAGATGATACCAATTTCTTTTGTCCGACCTGCAATGCATGACTTCACAAATAAAAGCCATCAAACATAGATGCGTATTTCAGATCCAATATACAATCCTATAAATAAAGTGTCTGCATTTCATGACAAAAATTCGGCTTATTTTTTACCCCCATCATAAAAAATAACAGCACTTAAATAGGTTTCAACACAACGGCAACAAAAGTGAAAGAAATAGGTAAATAAACTTATTTTTGAGAAATGGTAGAAAATAAGAAGAAATAAAACTGAATGAGGAAGACATGAAATTTCTCAAATCATATTTTTTCCACTGAAATAACCATGAAACGACCTTAAGGATCATGTAATCCCAAATCTAATGTTTCGTTGCCTTTTCACTGGCATTTTTATGCCTCAAATATTGTTATTGCTCTGAGAAATTGAGGCATATTTTTACCAAATGAGCAATTTGCTTGGCTGCTTCTTTACTGGACGTTTAAATAAAACTATTTGCTACCAACAATATTGTTTTGTTTTATTTTATGAAAAAAAAGAAAGAAACATATTTTTAAAAGATGTATTTTTATAGATATTGATATGGAATAAAAACTTTGCATTTTCATGGGGTTTATTTGAAATATTTTTATTGAAGTCTATGCACTATTGAATTGCATGGCTGTTTAAAATACAAATAAACAAAGGAACTTGTATCATAAAAAGATTTAAATAAATAGTTAAATAAATGATAATACTCTCCAAGAGGAATTCGTATTATACGTACTCTACTAAAGTGTACCAAAAAGATGTGAATTTCAAAATGTCTATTTATTTATTAGAAGTACTTAAATACTTAATACAAGCACTACTATTAAATTACTTGCTTAATACATACTTTTTAGTCTCAACAAAATCATAATTAAATTGCGAATTATTGCTCTATTTTTTTCTAATAATCAAAAATAAAACATTTCATTTTGCAAAAACTAAAGTCTAGAGATTCATTATAAAATATCTTATGATTTGATTCTTATAAATATTTCCTATATTAGTCGAAAGCAATAACATATATTATGAGAATATTGACAAAAAAAGTCATAAAAAATTAATATGAGTATAAAACTGATTCAATTATATATGTTAGTGGCTAGTCCGGGAAAGAAGAAATATGAGATACCTTGAAATAATATTTGTGCATTTAAAATTAGAAACAAAAAGAAAATTTTAGAATCTTAATCAAATCTCACTCTTTAAAAATAATGCAAATGGTGGCTAAATTTTAGATTAATATGTTTTAAGTCCATAATAGAAATCGCTGATTATTCGAACTCGGTTCACGTTAAGAAAGAAGCTTATACTTTAGCTTAGGTTACTTTTATATAACTTGGCAGTTGAAAACCAGAAATCAAACTTCAGAATCAAAGAAAAAAAAATTATTACCAAACAGGTTTATCATAGTCTTAACCATCAGGAAATAATATTTCTTTTTTAATACTGACAATAGCAGAAAAAGAGCTTTATTATTAACCTGAAAAAAGATTATATAGACAATGAGATGGTAAAAGAAATGTCGGAAGCAAATAAAGATTAAATAGGCAATGAAATGGTAAGAGAAATGTCGGATGTATAAAATCTTTTTTAATCAGCTAAACTACAAAATTTTATTGAAATTTTGTAAAAATTTAGAAATTTAAAAACAAGAGTTGTAAAATGCTTTAACAATACATCGTTAAATAATTCGTAAATCCGAGGGTTTATACAAACAAATCGAGTTGAGATTTTACAGTAATGATATGCATATACAGTACCCATTAGAGTTATTCTCCTAATTTCTATTTGAATGGATCTATATATTTGCTTAATCAAAATCTGGTGAGAGCAGATTAACACTAGCAAAGTTGCCTAAAGAATATTTAAAATGCCTAAATGAGAAAACCTTATTGTATTTGGATAACTTTGTTATATATTTTAATTTAAAATTCGTTTTTGAAATACCAACATTTGTCGTCTGGTTCTAACAATGAGAAGTGTGAACGAAGAGTGTTATTTTAAATTAATGAATATTTATTTCAAAAGTAATGCATGTTAAATTAATTATGCATCATTTTACATTTCATTCAAATTTGTTCATTTATTTCTGTTAGTTAATTTATATATTACTCCTATTTTCTTTGCAAATTATCAGGCAAATTTTTCTTAATTAACTTTGATCATATGCTCCGTGTTGATTAATAATTCTCAAGCCAAATAAGGAGTGAGTGCATATTGGTTAAATTGAATTCATTAGCTTAATTAAAACTTTATTATTATTCTACTTTCATAGCAACGAAATTTCTTCGTTTATTGTATCCATAGCAGATTTTTAAACATGATAATATACACAATATATTAATTTATTTGGTATTAACTGTAAATTTGATCTTTTATTTTGCATAAACTGTAAACTGCCTTTTACAACATTGCAAGCATGACTCAATAACGTTTAGGAACATTTGAAATTTGGTTAGATTCTAATTAAAATTTAATCAGAGACATATAAAATGCTTTTTTTACAAATCACATGCATAACATTTTAATCACACTGCTATCATGTTATATATTATTTAAGTGAATAACAATTTCTTTAATTACTTCTAAATATATTACTGCATTAACCTCATATCGAATTTCAGAAAAATTTTCCATTATTTCTTTACCATTTCCATTATTTCTCTTTAAAATTTTTAATAAATTTTAGAAGTATCTTTCATGTATATTTTAGATTTAAAAAAATTACTTCTGTGACTATTTTAATATAAGGTACATTGCTATGACAATTAATTCTTACTTTCACTTGGCATCTTGACATAGGGAAAGACCGTCTTTACCATGTTCTGGTCATCCCAGTTCGAGCATGGTTGCTCTTCTGTGTTCAATCTGCGAAGTGTGTGTATGTGCCTGCTATAAAAACGGGTTGTGTAAGCCAATGCTCTTGGACCTAGTTGGCACAACTGAAAAATGAAGAGATGCTCACTCGACTTAAATCGCTGACAGATAACTGTCAGTGATCTTTAAAATTCCTTTACAACACCTTCTTTTGAAAGTATAGATAGATACTAGTTACCCCTATAAAAGTTATAAAGTGTACCTTCTAAAAGTAAAATAAAGGTAGATGAATCAAAACCAAATTAATATGTCACGATGTGTTAGAACAGAAGTTCCTATCCTAAGTTTTGGGATACTGAATATCTAAAATGAAACTAATAGACAGTTATCAGAAAAGAGACCGTATTTTATATCGCTTATGTTATTTTAGGCTGCTTTTTTAAACGCTTGCATCAGTGAAACAAAAGTTTTTGGTATTTAGTTTATATTGGGATGTTGAATAAGTTTTCGCTGTTTTTTTTTTTTGCCTGAAAATTAATGCTTTATTTAAAAATATCATTGAAAACGAGGTTATTGAAAGTATTGTCCATCGTTAACTACTACTTTTCTCCATCTTTTTTTTCAGCATTTGAATTCCACGTTGGAAAAATGATAATCTTTTGAATCTATCCAAGAGTCACCCTAATGTTTCTCAATAACCGAAGGTCATGTCTTATTGACTGGAACTAGTGGTAGTCGGAAGGGACAATGTCCGGTGAATACGGCGGGTGAGGTCGGACTTCACGTCTTCGTTCGACGCCTCTCGTCTCCTATTGCAACCAATTATTTTACTTTTTAATCATTCTGAATGCTTTCAAATGGTTCGAAACGGTTGTATGATCAACTTATAATTCTGCAAGATCAGATAGCGTTTGGCATGAGCCTTGATGAAATAATTCTTGTCTTCAAACTTCTTAGGTGCGCTAGAGAGTT
Organism: Argiope trifasciata; assembly: GCA_026543055.1. Taxonomy (NCBI): domain Eukaryota; kingdom Metazoa; phylum Arthropoda; class Arachnida; order Araneae; family Araneidae; genus Argiope; species Argiope trifasciata. The sequence goes on from JAPMOQ010013480.1 coordinate 4,089, forward strand.
CCTTATCTTAAAGATCAAAATAATTGTTTTTTACCTATTTCTAAAAGCTGTTTTAGCAAGAGCATGGTCGACGTAAATCTCAGTAAGGATTCTGCGAATTTCAACTCGATATTTTTTGAATAAAATAGTGCAGTAAAGTTCCCTGCAAATACTTTTTTTCGGAAAGAAATCTGACATATTTAACGCAATGAAAAATAAAGCTGTTCGCATTCCTTGACATAATGTACACTGAATTTCAAGATTGTTTATAGTATTTGTGTCACTATCATGAACTAACACAATCAGTTCCGGTAATGCCATTTGTTGGAAAACAGCAAGAACTTATTCAAAATCCTAATAAAATTGCTCTAATCTGATATTTCAGTTTTTTGCAAAGTTTTGCAGCTAGCGTTTGTGATCGGTATATTCTCTAATAATGGTATCATCCTAATGAACGTTATGAATGTCACTGCATACAATTAGTAACGAAATATTATTATCTTTTTGCATGAATTAAGCATTTTTACCGAATTTACCCAGCTATCTTTGTGAAGTGTTTTTGAAGATGAAATATTTGCATTCTGTGTATTGTGTACGGAAACCAAATTTATGTTTTAGCCGTATTTTTCCCAACCGCTTGAAACAAAAATTTCATATAAATCTATAGTTGTAATCACAAAACTCCATATAAAACTCGATACATTTAATTCATTTTTGAGTTATCACAATTACATATTTCTGAAAGAACAGATCAATAGATGCATAGATGCCCCCCCTTGTTAGATTTGGCTTAAAATTTGATAGGTATCAACAGTATAGATATTAAATTTGTGTACCGAATTTTTATCCTACTAACTCCCTTCAGCGAGTCCAATAGCTGTAATATAACTGTGTTAACTTATTTTTTAAATGCCATATAATCAATTTGCTTCAGAATACATTTTACTTGAAAATTGAAAGAAATCTAAGTTCTATATAAAGACCATATACCACATTTTATCTGTTTCACTCATAGTAATTTTCAGCTATATTTGTAACAGACAGGCAGAAAGACATTTTCTTTAAAAAAAATGTCTGCTGTTTGGAGTTTAAACTTTTCAACAGCTCCCGGATATTAAATCTTTTGACCGTTACTTTATTTAATAGAAAGTAAAAAGAAATACTGACGGGTGAGACGGTGGCCGTATTATTATAAAATATATGATGTGACTGAATAAACTGAAACAATGTAACACATCATAGGGGGATAAATATCAATATATATACATTATGTTACTTAACACCATTTTATTAAAATATTATTTGACCTTAATTAATCTCCATATCATTAGTCTCCTAATTAGCAATTTAAAAGTATGAGGTATAAGTTCCCAGATTGAAGACTGGGAAAGTAATATTGGGATTTTAATATCATATTCCCTTCCATCATGTTAAACTGTTACACTTAGATGAACAAGTCATTTAGAATATCATCCCAAAGGAGCATCGAAATTTATTTTCTAAATGCCAATCGTAGGAATGTGCAAATACATCCTTTTAAAGATGGAATATTCCACATTAAATAGGAAAATCCCCAGCTCACTGATTTTTAGATGCAAACTAAAAACAAATGTTTGTTTAATCTGAAGTTCTTCAAACTTAGTACCTACGAGAAAAATCTTTCGAGTCACCAGTTGTAGTGACGGAAATGTTGAAGGACGAATAAACGACGATTTGTTGACACAAGAGAATTCAGTTTGTATTCTGGGCCCATCATAGCCGTTTCATTAGTCAGAATGTTAATTTTGCAGTCTTTTAAGAATAGAATCGCTGACTTCATGTTAGTTTTATCCTTTTGATTTCGGATCGAATAAGATTTATTTGTTCATGGTTGAATACCAATGTGAAATTTAACATTCTAAGGACTTCGTCACCGTTAACAGGAAAATTAATTTTAAAAGAATTAGTTTCCTTTCGTTCATTTTTAAAACAATTGATGAACGGATGGAGGGGTATTTTAAAACTCTAAATAAAATATATTTCAGTCAGGTTGAATTGTAAGAACGATTTTATTTTCTTACTGATTTTGCATTATAACAAATTTAATTTATGACAGAGTTATTTCTCAATATTTCTTTAAATTCCATCAAAACTTACAATAGAATTTAAAATTATGATTCATTTATCCAAATAAAATATTAACATGAAAACAAGAAGTGGATTGATAATTACGCAGAATATATCTGTCTCTGTTTTTATATTTTTTGCTGATAATTTGTTGCAGTTAATCATTATTTTCTTGTTATTTAATAATACATACCATTTATGGATAAATTATTAGAACACAAATAATCTTACAATTTCATGAATAACTAATTCAAATTATTTTAGTTTTTTAGTTCATTTTTTAAAATTAAAAGGTAATTAAAATGAGAACATATCGTGACTGACTTTTTAAAAATCTTGCTTTAGTTAGTTTATTATAGTATTAAAATCACTAATGTGAGTACTGTTTTAGAGCATTAAACTAAATAGCGATATTTCTTACCCTACAAGTATTGCTACTGCTTTTCATACAGTTAATAATATAACATCTAATACCATAAACTAATTTTTCCAGAATTTTATTTTCAAATATTTTCAAAAATTCAAAATTGGCTCACTTTTTTATTTTTAAAATAAAACTCTATAAGGGATATTTTTCATAAAGATTCGTACTGCAAGTTAAGATATTTCTATTACATAAAGCCTTCTTAATATCCAACATGAGGTTCATCCAACTTTACAAGATCACAGATAATCTAAGAAATTTCATAAATAACTTGCTTAATATTTTGATTTATTTAGTTTTGTTTTCAAAGTAAAAGGGTAATCTGTTGATAAATACGGCGCCATATTTATCCTGATTTTTTTACGCTGTTTTTGATAATTTTTTTAACAAGTATTGAAATCCAGGATGCGAATTTAATTTCGGAGAATTATAATTAAATGACATAAATTACACGATAGATGCTGTTGCTGTTTCTTATACAGATGAGAATATTACTCCTAATTCCATAAACTTTTTCACAATTCTATTTTAAAAATATTTTAAATATTCTTTTTCAAATTCGGTTCATTTTTATTTCCCAATTATATAATAAAATATTTGTGGATATATTATTCCTTTAAGGTTCAAAGTGTAAGTTATCTGCTTTATTTAGTTCTTTCCTAATATCTAACATGGGCTTAATTTGTCTAGTATGAGGAACAATTTATTACATTTACGCTTCTTTATACATCTCAGACCTGAAAGGAAGCAATAAGTTCTAATTTAAGGAGTAGACAGATGTGATGGCCATCCGTCAAGCAAAATCTAATAAAGAGAAAAATCTCCTTTTCCTTCAGACAAGAAAGTCTGCTCGGTAAATATTTGTCTTGTTGTTAATCAGCAGACTGCACAAATAGCATTCTAGCTGAAACTCAAGCTCTTTTCCTGGATGACAAAATGCTCCGAATATTCTAACTACCTACGATCTATATGTTATACACAAGAAATGAAAAGCATCTCAGATAAACAGAATTCTATTTTAAACGAATAATGTTGCGGTTATAAAATGATGTTTAAACAAAAGAAAATCAGGAAGCATCGCACAAAGAGAAAAAATCCAGCTCTCCTATCGGAGAAATGCTGAACTTATGAATCTTATCTCTGAAATTATAGAAGATATCGAAAAATGATTACACTAAAATTTTTTTTTGACTGTAACAAACGATTTTCCATATGCTTTAACCGCCCATTGTGAAAACACAGGTTGTGAGTTTAAAAAGCTCAGATTTGAATTCTTTCTCTGGTAGATGCAGATTTTGAACGTCCATCTCTTAAAAAAATTATCAGGAGAAAAAAAATAAAGTGAATTTGGTATAATTTTTTTATACTTATCAGAAAACAGTTTAGATAATTGACAAAGAATACCGATTTTGTTTCAAATCGATGGCAATTGTTCCACGAAATTTTTTACCTCTTTATGTTATTCATAGATTGATACCTTTTTTAAATTACTGTTCTAATAAATTATAATAATAAAAGATGAAATTTTCTGTAATATTCCTGTTTTATGTGTATGCCATCGCTTTTATATCCAGATCATAAATTTTAGCATTGTGATTCAAGAAAACTCTAAAACTTCCGTAAATATTATTACGAATTTGTGATGCTGCTTCTTAGCATAGTTGGTTCTAGCCCAAGAAAGAAGGATTTACAGTACTTTGTATTGGATATTTCCGAACGATGAATTAATGATCAGAGAGCTTGGTGACAAACTTGGAGAACATTTGACGACTTTTGCAGCAAAAATGGATAGTGCTCGAAACTTCACGATTTTTGTCGATTTTTCCATTAGGATATGCCTGATTGGTCTAAAAGTTTCTAGCCCCGCCTCCTGGGAACTGTGAAAGAGTGGTGGTCTCGAGATGCCAGCATGAGTAGTCTAAATCAGAGGTGTCCAAACTACGGCCCGCGGGCCAAACTCGGCCCGCCAAGTGATTTTATCCGGCTTGCGGAGGGTTTTAAAACATAATGATGTTTTCGCCTAAACCTTTTCATTTTCATAAAGGTATATCGAAAAACTACGTGGCCAACGAAACGGAGTTGTAGTTCTTGACCAAACACAAATGTCTATCTCTTGCTATTAATCTTCAAGCAAACGAACAAATCAAGGACAAATACAAGGAAGGAAACTTAATAGATTCTTATAAATATTTGGATGCAAAAGAGTTTCCAAATTTGAAGAAATTTGCTCGTAAATTCATTTCAATGTTTGGAACTACTTACGTGTGCGAACAAATTTTTTCTCGAATGAAGTATCTCAAATCAAAATATAGAGCAAATTCATCGGATGATCATTTGCAGTCATTGCTTATGATTGGTGTAACAAATTTTGATCCCAACTATAAAGACATTCTTCAAAAAAAAACAGTTTCATTATTCGCCTTAGAAGTTGCATGAAAATATTTCAATTTATATAAAATAATTATATAATTATACTTTGTTTTTTTAGTGTTTTGTATTTTCAAGTTAAAATAAAAAAGCATTAATTAATAGTATTTAATGCTACTTTACTCATAATGATATTTTTCAATTTGTATATACATGTGGCCCGTATAACATGGATCTAATTTCGATCCGGCCCGTGCCGCGAAAAGTTTGGACACCTCTGGTCTAAATTGACGATACATAACGACTTTTCCATAGAATAGTGATTCAGCGGTAGAGTCAAGCTAGTGTTGAACTGAGTTGCTGGCATTTTAGTCTATTGAGGAAATAATGCCGAGTTGTGTAACCAGTGCTGTGGACATTGTTACTACTTGTGGGCTACTGTCGTTGTTATGTGCTCGTCCACGTTGTAAATATTTGTTGAAATTTGTTCTGTCCTGTCTTCGAGCTGTAAATAAATGCCGTAGTTGTTGTTCCTCTACTAAAAGACTCTTCATTTTATGCTCACAATATAGATCCACTACATAAACCTAATCATATTGATTTCAAAAACCCTTTATTTTTAGTTGCTTTAAGGTATATAAATAACATGTAAAAGTTAAATCATTTGATGGGAAAAATAGTTAGTTATACCTATTCTTTTTATATGTATTCATTTTTTATATAAGTTAAAACATTTCTCGATGAGAAAATTTAATTTTTTAATTGAATTCCTTACCAAAACGTTTATGAAAAATGAATAATTATTTGTTGAAACCTGAATTCAATCAATCTCTTTTCATTAAGGGTCTTGGATAATTACAAAAAAGATTCAACGCTTTAAGCATCAAATTAACTCTTTTCGGATATGCATCGCTTATTGAAATAGAATGAAATTCTAATAATTTAATTCAAATCTAAGCCAAAGATTTTCAATTTGTAAAATAATTATAGATGTAAGCAACCAATCACCCCAAATAACCAAACTGTTTAGTGACTATTAAAGAAAATCTTTTCGGGAATTTTAGATTTGGAGGCTAACATTAAATATTAGATTAACCATACGGACGCATGGAAATCAGCCTAGATTACCATCTAGACGCATTGAAAGGCTTCCCTAATGCAATGAAATAACCTAATAATCAAAAATAATTTATTCCAAAATTGAAAAAATAAACAAAGACAATTCTTTATAAATGTGATAGAAATATAATTGTCCTAAATGCGATACAAAATAATGGCTTTTAAAAGCAGAACAGATTACTCGTATCATTCACCCTAGGAATGCAATAAACCATATGGCCTTAATTACAAATACCCTAACATCACAAATAAGATTTGCATATTTAATATCCTTTCAACTCTTGTTTGCTTTCAGACATAGAATCGTTTGGTGTGTTTATGCTCAAAAACAGACACAAATGCGAGGAGAGAGACAATCGTAATTTTCAATTAGATGTTTGCAACTCCTTATAACTGCTTTCGATTATTAATGCTCAGCATTATAATGCAAAATAAAGTGTCGGCTTTTCTTATCGCTGCTTTTTTTATTGTGAATATTTCAGTCTTTTATTTATTATACACACTAAAAATTTAAGATTATATTTAATAGTATTTTCCTTTAAGTTATAATTCAACATCCCATTTTAATCAATGGTTTGCAATTTTACCTTTAAAGGAAAGATTACAAACATAAATAAGAAATATTTTATCAAAAACAATATTAAGTTCACTTTACTAATACATTTATATAGTGAACATATTTTGTTTGGTTTTATTTTCTAAACTTGTAAACAAAACATCGATTATTGATATAATGCATCATTAAAATTTTCATCTTGTCAGCTATCTTTTATTTTGCTTTTGGACAATTTGTTTCTTATGTTACAGAATTTTCGAAGAATTAATTATGAGAGATTAATTAAGAAGAGAATAATTATGAAGTATAATATAATAATTGTAGAATATATTTCATCGTGTAATGCACCGAATTTCGTGAAAACATGATTATTTCGATAAATGTCAATACAAAATTGGTAAAAGGAAGAAAATGCACCAAATTCAAAGTTTTTATTCCAAAGTCAGAGGAGTCATAATTTGCAAACTTTTCTTATGTATTTCTAGTTGATTTGCACTATGAGATAATTCGTGAGAATGTTAATTGTACTAAATTTCATTTAAAGCTTTTATGCATAATTTGATTATCCTTATTCTGATATTATATTCGGTATTTATACCAAATTCTTATATTATATTCGATATTTATATCATATTCTGATATTAAATCGATATTTATACCAGGTTCTGATACTTTTCAAGACCACATTAAATTTTAATTTTTTCTCTGAATTTCTCTGAGAAGTTTAGATAAACTAACCTCTAAATTCAATTAAATTACTCATAATCCCTAACTCAATCCCCTAATATATCTAAGAAGCAACAATGATCTCACATTTCTATAAAGGTTAAATAAATTGACTTTAAATTTCGATTAACCTACTAAAAACCCAAACCTCAATTTCATAATATATTTACATGGCAAAAACGATTTCATACTTCAAGAAACATTGGATAAAATCACTTTCGATTTTGACAAACTTATTCTGGGTCAATATCTGAATCCCATAATGTATCTATGGGCCAAAAATAACCTCAGATATTATCTTCGAATTTCTTTATGAAACGATTAAGATGTCACTTTATCGTTTAAAAATTTTTCTCAATTGAAATATTAGTTTTAGAAGATATTCTGGTATTTCTCATACGTGTAATAAAAGGTTGAAAGCAGGTATAGAAGAAATTTAAGGATACTTTTTTTAGTCATATTGTACATAAGAACAAGAATATCACATATCCTCCTTCCTCCAATATCTTAAAAATATCTTCTATTATCCTTTAAGTCTAAAATTCTTTCTAGTGCTATAATGTACAAATTTATTAAATTTTGTATAATGTAGGCACAAGCATTGTTTAAAAAATATTAAAAATTAATTGAGTATTTGAGAATTTAAAAAAGGAATCCATTTGAAACATTACTTTAAGATTGTTAGCGAATGCGAATGAATCGAATAAAATAGAGAAAAAGAAAAAAATATTAAAAAATAAAAACATTAATTTATAAATTAGAAAAAAATTATTTAATAAATTAGAAACAATTTTAAAACTAATGAAAATTTAATTTGATTTCTAATGCTTGAATTAGGATGATATTATAAAAGGAAATGTAAAATAAGAATTGACTTATTCTCTCAGCAAAGTCATCCCCAAACAGTGTAAGCAATTCTGGTAGGCATTGATGCAAATCAAAGTTGCTTTAACTTGCTGTGTATTACTTTCAATGTTCCAACTGAAAAGAATTATCATACGCATATGAACTGAACTATTCATGCAGAAGTCATTTCTCTGAATAAATGTAATATTTAATTAAATCTAAAATATTTTTATTAAAATTATTTAAGTAATTTAATTTTGGTAAAAAATATTTTAATATTTTTAAAAATTTACAATTCATTTAAATGTTTTCTTATCATGGGAACAATGCGGCTAATTTCATATAAAATCCTATGATTCTGTTACCTTCCGTTAAATAATATTCTTTTTATTTATCTGAGAGTTTACACTATGCTTAAAGAAGTGCGACTTTCAAATATCGCACTTTTCGTATAAGTTGAAAAGAAATTCATTTAAGGCAAACTCTTCTATTGTTATGATTTCTGCAATCAATATTTATTTTTGAGAATAATTTTACATAAACAAGAAATAAACCACATTTTTATTTCCTTTTGTGAAAGGAAAATACAAATAATTGTTCCAGAATCCTTTATATTTTCATATTAAAAATTTTCGATACCAATTTGTATTCAATTACTTCTTTCATAAATAGTTTTCTTTGCTTTTTTTTAAATAAAATTTTAATTTATAAAATCATAAAGAAAATTCGCTTTCAAATATGTATGCCCAGAAAATTCAAAAGTTCAATTTTATATTCAGGGATGAAAAAACGTGATAAAGTTCAAGATTAGATTATAACATTCATATCATCTTTTCTATAAAGAAACCAATTCTTTCAATAAAAGAAATCTTCTATATTGATAAGTTCATTACACATTATTTCCATGAAAAGAAATTGTTAAATTCCGATCAGTATTCTAAAACAGCAAGAATTTTTTTTAAAAAAAATTGCTTGAGGAAGTGTGCATAGAGGTTGAATGATCGTTTTCCTGTGACACTTGCAAAACGGTTTTAAATATCTATCTTTTTCTAGAGAAACTTATTTTAGTTTTTTCAACACCTGCTATAAATAATACTTATTTTGTCATACAGAATTGTTACATAGTTAATTTAATCTTTAGGATTTTCTGATTAGTTTGATGCAGAGATTCAGTAATATTCTTTTTGTTTATTTAGTACTAGCCGCCTTTGGCGACCAGCTGGTTCGCCATGAGTAAAGCGTTCTAAAATTTTCAATTAAATCACATATTCATTAGCCTTGAAGTAATTCTGTACATTGATTGAACTGAAATTAATATTTTCTTTAAGATGGTGAACGGAAAGTTCTAAAAGTACACCTTTTCCTAATAATATTCTTTAATTTTATAAATCAGTCAGTTTAAAGCATCGGTTATGCTTCCAAAATATAAAAAGAAATTTCGATGATGTTGCCAAAATATTAAATATGTTTTTTTAAAGAAAGCGAGAAAGGGAAAAAAAAGTATTAAATTAATGATACAGATATTGCAAACGATTACATAAATATGCCATTAAGTCCGGATTTCAATGCATATCCTGTCTAAATTCAATCATTTTTACCGTAAATAACGAAGATTTATCGAGTTAATGATATAGATATTTCAAACGATTGTAGAAACCTTTGCTTTGCATTTATTTTTTAAAGAAAATATCACATTTTATATTTCTTTTATTTTATCCAGTCACGTGCTGAAAGTTGCATTTCTGTAGATTTATTTTTTCGATAATAGTTTTTTTTTATTTGAACTTCTGGCATTCTTTTATTTTATCCAGTCACGTGATAAAAACATGGTTAAAATATTTATTTAAAAATTCGTTAAAAATAGAATCTTACATTATAAATTTAAAAAACTAATACCGTTAGAAAGCTAATTTTTTTATCTTTAAATTGATATAAAAATCATGTTTCTGCAATGATGTTTTCGGAAGTTATAGCGGAAAAACGTCGAAATTTCGCTTAAATTTTAATTAATTCAAATTCTAATTAACAATTCGAAAAAAGGACTCCGAGGTGCACATTCTCGACCTCCAAGGTATACATGTACCAAATTTGGTAGCTGTAGGTCCAACGGTCTGGCCTGTAGAGCGCCAACACACACACACACATTGAGCTTTATTATAAGTATAGATTATTTTATCACTTTCTCATTTCTAACAAGTTAACAAGAGTTGTGAGATAAAAATGAAGGATCATCTTCAATTTCAAAATTTTGAAAGCCATTTTTTTTTTTACTTTCTTGCATATGAAAATAATCGTCAAAAATAGCGAATTTGATTTTCTGATAAATCTCCAGGCTTTCTGATATCCCTGTAATAGAAAAACAATATATCTCTATCTGTATGCTAATTACAATTATCTGGGAATAATAAAAAAAATTACTTTTAGTTGCATAGATGCAATAACACCAATTTGGTGCAAATTACATCAAAATTGTACATTTCTACCAAATCTTTAAAAAAATCTATTCCGAGGAGGCCTGGATAACTGGCAACATATGATGACTGCAAAATCTAAATGAATAAAATTTAGTGCTCATATGTATCATCTAACGTGCAATCTTAAAATAAATTTGGATTCAGTTATTCGTTTATTACCTGTACTTTCGAAGAAAGTAAGAAAAAATGAAAAAAATTGAATAAATAAAATTTAATATTGGATTTTGTAACTAAAATTATGGCTTACGTCAATTGTTTATAGCAATTAATCAAAACATAAATATTAAAAGTTTGTTTTCCTTATCACTCTCTAAAAAATCAAAACACTCATGGATGAAACTTTATTTTATGCAGAAAAAGGGGAAAACTTTATTAGAAACTTTATTTTTACTCAAATATATGTTTAAGTTAAAATACCGATGAGTTGGTTGCTGTTGAAACCCATAGATGCTGAGGGAATGAATGACAGATGGACAATAATTAGTCCATCTGCATGGTGAGAATTAGCAACTTTTCATAGTTCAACAATTTCCTCAAGTCAAATTTTATTTGAAGTGCTTAGGTATTAAAATATTGCATGAAAAATTTTAAGACATTAACCTATAAGAAATGTTTTCAAAAATCATTGAGAATTGCATATATTCTTAACTTATTCGGTTCTTACTGTTTTCACGTTATTTATGGCTTTATAAGTGAATCTCTGTCTTAATTAATAATAAAGGAGATGTGTATGTTATAAAGTTAGAATTATTTTCTGTATTTTTTAAGTATATGTACCTGATGAAAGTTCGTTCAAAAGTAAGCACATAAATTATGTTAATTTCATTACATAAAAGTTTCTCGCATCCTTAAAAACTTTGAGTGCATCATACTTTAACTTATAATTCTTCTTCAAATGAAATTACAAGAATAATTTCCTATCTGTTCTTACAGACACATCAGAAGGTTCCCATTATGTCTAGCACTTATATCTTATGTTATATATTTCTTTTCTTAAATATTCCAAGGAATGTCACCGATGTAAATCTAATTTATTAAAAGTTTTAGCATTCAGTACTTGAAATATTCTTTAGATATTGTAAGAAAAAGTATAAAAAAATCTCTAATAAAGTTTTATTGGGCTCTACTATAATAGAATTATCGTACATGGATTTAAATTATTTGAATATTTTATATTTTAAAACTATTTTCATGCATTTCCTAAAGTTACTTAAATTTGTTGTGCTTGCATTGCCATAATTGATTTTACAAAAGTTAAGGGCAGCTTACTGGTTTAAAACATTTCCAGACTTTTCCAAATTTTTGACCGAATTTAAAATTAAATCTAACTAAAATCAGGTGTATATTTTAAGGGAGAAAATGCGTAATTTAAAATATAGACTTCGCATGTTTGTTAAAACTTTCGAATAAATTTCGCTTTTAAGAATAATTGTTTGGAATTTTTATCGTACTCATAAAATAAATGAGTATGTACTGAAACAATAAGCATAAAATTCAAAACAAAGTTCTCCATTGAGGATTGTAATTTCAAAATTTTAAGATTTATAAATTTGATTATAAATTATTATTGATTATATTATATATTACTATTGATTAAATTATATTTATTAAATACTATTGATTAAATTACATTGATTATAAATTTTATTATCACTATATATGCATACATATATATAGTAATGATAAATATACGCTTGAAGATGTGTTTACAGCCAGTTCGTGGCAGAGGGGTAGCGCGTCTTCACCGTGATCAGGACGCCCGAGATTCAAGTCTTCTTATCGGGCTTAGTTGTTCTTTACTTTGTGTTCTGTCAGTGAGGTTTGTGAAAGATACCCCTTCTAAAAAGGGACAGTATGAGCAGGTGAGTACGTGAGTGTCATATTTATATAAACTATAAATCAGACTTCTGTCATCGTTGCTTTTATGCTCAGAAACTACTGTAGTCATCTCTCCCCGATTACTTGGACTTGGTTTGAATTGATGCTCAATCCAAAGAAAAAAAACAAGCAATTACAACACATGTGTTTAGATTTGAAACATTGTTTACAATTGACGATGTTTAAAATTATACAGTGGTTGCAGATCTGGAAAAAGTAGATAGATGTTTACTACTGGTCAGTAAAAGATTTGAATTCATTTATTTTCTAGATTGATAATCTATGAAATCTAATCGTGTATATTCTGTACTTAAAAGCGAGAGGAGTTCATTTCCCAACCAGATTATCGTAGAAAAGAATCTGACAAATATGGCTTGAAAATAATAGTTTTAAATGATGATGAATGTCACTGATATAAAATCATTTATAATTGCACATTATAAATTTTTTTGATAATTTCCAATATGAAATGAGACTTGACCTTAATATAAAGATAAGGTAAGGAAAAGGCGATAGTCCTTCAAGTTGTTAACGATCATATATTCATAATCCAACCGATACTAACCATCAATTAAAAACTATCCAAATCTTTACATTTGGTCTTCTTTTTAAAAAATTAGTGTGGATTTGAACAAGAAATCACCATACCCAATCAAATTTTTGGCTGCATAAAATACTCAGCAATGTATTATGCTGACTTAAAACCGTAACTGCGACTAAATCATTAAAATTTTTGAGAAGCGTTTTTGTTCAGAAAATCAAGATTCCTTGTCCATGAATTCGCTATCTTGAATTAAAAAAGAAATATCAAGAATAATATGTTTTAATCCTCGTTACTTCATAACATTGAGCTACGAAACTGAGTCTTCAAGGACAAAATAAACTCCTCAGTAACACAGTATTGTAGTAAGAGTCTTAATTGGAAAATATAAAAACCAATTGACGGCGTCCTGGCACTGCGGTAGCGTGTCTTCCCCGTGATCTGCGCGTCCCGAGTTCGAGTCCCGGTTCGGACATGGATGTTCTTTGCTCTGCATCAATCTGTGAGGTGTGTGACAGACCCTCCTTGTAAAAAAGGGTTATGAAAACGCGTGAGTACCTGTCATCTTTGTATGATCTAGAAATAAGACGTATGCTCTCTGATGGTCAGGTACCTTTACTGTCAGAATTTACTGCACAAACTCGGTTGAAAATCAAGCCGAATTCGTCCGCAGGTATGTTTATGGCAAGTGTCATAAGAAACAACATACTCGTTAATGTCTTCGAATATGTGTTAACATTTTAACATATTCTTTAATATGTAGAATTCTTAGATTTTGTTTATATCATTTTCTGTTGATTATGATATGTAATAATATACTAATATCCACATTGTTAAAATCGTTTATGGCAAACATAAAAGATTCATTGATAATAGAGATCGTGTTGATTCTCCCTAACCAAAATCTGAAAGCATGTTTCTTAAGCACAGAATTTGACAGTATTGAGTATTCATATGGCAATTTCCTTTCCAAAAAATAAATCTACTCATAAAACATAAAGTAATATAATAGGAAATTAAATTATGTACTATGTAATGAAGCCTCGCTGGATAACTGCAATCGTATTACAGCAATAATACACTTGAACAAGTTTGTACTTTGAGAATAAATGATGTTACGAATCTTTAATACAATTTTCCTGTATATTCAGTCTTTTAGCTGAAAAGAAAGAGTTTTATTAATATTTTAAGGGTTTTGGGGGAATACTGACAAATAACCTCTATCCTTATAGATGAATTTCGTGATTTAGCCAAAAAAGTAAGACTTTTGGATATACAAGAACTTTGGTGATATTTTTATTAGAAGTCAAGATCTGAAATTCTTCAAGAAAATTTCACATCTCTACTGGGGACAATAAAAATAAAGCAAGAATTAAATACATTCAGTGAAATAAATTCTCTTTTTTGAATTGTTATTACTGTAATATTTCTGAATTACACTGTGATGTTATTTCAATAACGTTTAGTTGCTTGTTTGTGTTTTGGTGATTTTTTCCAATGATATATTTGTGTACATTTCTTCTGTACTTTGGCGCCTGCATTTCGAGTTATCTTGTAGAAAAAAATGTCCTTATCCATTTTTGAATTTATTGACCGTTTTATCTTGAACTCAATAGTCGAATTTTCATTATCAATATCATTTGAAAAAAACATAATTTATATTATAAAAGAATCTAAACTGGTAAATGCTTATAAATTGTAATGTATGCATTAATAAATATTCAAAGAAAAGCAATTTTTTAGTCAATGATTGTCTTCTAAATGCAAATGAAAAGTAGTTCATCTAATGTTCTGTCTCCATCTCGCATATAAAAAAAATCGTTAGGAGTTCTCTGTTTAAGTTTATGTCTTTTACTCATGCTGATAATAACATTAGAGGAAGACACGAAATTTTTAAATACTGCAACATATTTAGTTTGGAGAAGCAGAAAATAACAATATTTAGTATTTTTTACCAAGGTCTGTAAAAAAATATGCCATATTTCCAAAACATTCTAACCAAATTGCTATAAAAAATTCACTAATGGAAACAAAATCTACGAAATAAGATATTAACAGAGCAAAAAAGAAACCCAAGTGAGAATTAAGATTTTTTAAAATTGCATTATGTTTTCTTAATGGTAAGGAAATCTTCAAATTCGTGTAATTAAACTCAGTAATTCCACCAAATATCGTTAAGGTAACAAAGCTGTTTTTGGCATCGTTTATTATGCATAAAAATGAAGCGTGCTTATTACATTTTCTAGCCAAAAGAACAGCCAAGCGGTGAAAAGATGTATGTAAAATGATTAATTAGTCTTCTAATGATGCTTGGATTCATAAAACATGCAGCACATTTACTTCATTTATCTTGCTAGTAATGATTTTGTTGATAAAGCCATGAATTTGTCTCGATAGTGGTTTAAGTGCATTATAAGTAATTAGAAGACTCACGCGATATGTATTGCAACTGTTCTGTATGTAATAACAGTAAATAAAGCGAACACAAAGACCAATTTTTATGTATCTCAAATTGTATAAATTTAGGTGACAATCTCTTTGAGTTAATCCCTATCAAACTGGTAGAGATATTTAACTTAAGTATTAAACTTTGTTCTTATCTTTCTTGTATGTGAGACTAAATTATGTTTCTGATTTTGGATTAAATGTCATAATATCTTTATGATGTATATGATAGAAAACTCTTAAATGTGATAAAGGTAATCAAACCAACTCAAAATTTTTCGGATTTAAAGGAAAGTCTCTTTGAGTTAATAGCAATTAAACCAAGCGACCTCTGTTATAAAATTAAAAGTCATGTGACCATCTATAGTATTAAATGGTATTTATCAAAGCCTCTTATGTAGTTTATTTTATTTTCTTAATTATTAAAAATTATTTTATGGAAAAAAATCTCTGTTCTTACTACAAAAATCGCTCGTATTCAACTTTGTTCTCTACAAGTGTTTTGCTCTATTTAGAAATGCATTATAACTCTGATTTTGTATCAAATGTCATAATGTTCTTAATGTATACGTACACACTTGAAATTTCAAAAATCGCTCAAAATATCGAACACTTTTTTACAGCTTCAAACTGTTCTCCGATCCTTTAGTCTTCAAATGATACCAAGATGTTGCTAATATTCGTAATGTTTCTAGAGGATTTTTCTTGAAGTGCTCTCACAAAAAACTCTAGTTTTCGTTGTTTTTAAACTCATTTTATGAATAATGACATTTTTCCACTATGAGGATTCATTCAAATAGTCATAACTCAACAAGAAATTAATCAAATAAATTATTTATATATCAAAGTAATCTGTATGAAACAATGGAAGTTTTATACCTCAATCAACATTATATTTATAGTATTAAATCTTTAATAGCTATTTAAAAGTTAAAATTACAGAAAAAATCTCACTTTTTTCTATTTATCGTTGAGGAAAAAAGAGCTATGTATTTTTTTTTTCATTTAATTGAGACAGACCATATGAAGACTAACATTAAGCATAGTTTCCAATTAGAATAGTGTATCCGTACTAATTAGAATTTAATATGTCATGTTCAAAAAGTATGCAAATTAGCCAATTAAATATTAATTCATTAATTATTAGTGTAATATGGTTTTTTTCTCACTGAAAAGAGTTTTAACATACATTAATGACATAGTGGGAAAAAATTGGATTTTTTAAGTTAAATTTTAAAAATTCCTCTAGTGTGTACGTACACCTTAAATGTTATCTTCATTAACCAAAACTATCTCACGTCTGTTTGGATTTAAGTGACAATCTCTCTAACTGAAGTAATTTATTTAATATTTCTTTGAGTCGTAATAAAAAGAAAAAAAATCTTGAGTCTCGCTCCATCAATCTTAGGATCCATTCATGTACTTTATTTTAGCAGTAACTACACTATCAACAAAAATAGATATACCCAGTGTTAAAAGGACAGAAGCATTATGTTTATATAACGAAATAATTTCAGCTCATTTTTCTCATCATTCAATCAAAAAAGACTTTGATAAGAGTAAACTATGGCTAGAGTTTCAGTAATCAGTTTACGTGTTAGACCCAATGTAATTAATCACCTCTATTGACACCAATTGCTGTAAGTATTAAGAATAACAGCTAATTGTTCATATTTACTTCAATTGTAAATTATGAATAATAATAATATATTGATAGTGTAACTAATAGAATTTATAACTTTAAATGCAATATATATAATATTAATGACTTTTTACGGTTGAAACAAATTTAATACAAATTTATTTTTATGTTTTTGTTAATATCAATGTTCCAATTTATTGCTTTATTTTTAATAACGTTTTGATGCTTTATTACCGTATTATTCATTTTCTATGTGGCATTGATACTTATTCATCCATTTTTCATTTTATGAGATTATCATGATCAGTTTTAAATTGCATTATTTTTCTCACTATTTTGTCATTTTTTATTGCTAATTCATGCTACGAGAATAACAATAACAACATCATGTTTTGTTTTTGACTTTAATATGTTATTATTATTTTTAATAAACGCTTTCGAAAATTTTTCTCAAATCAATGTAATTGCCTTTTTATAAAAAAGAATTGCTTTCAATTAATTAAACATACATGTTGTTTTTATAATGAGTCATAAAATTATATATTTTGTCATTAAATACTTTAAATACGTTTTAAAATTATTTTTACCAAAAAAATTGTCTTATGCATTTTAAATTATTGAAAAATTAGGAAAATTTAATTGGATTCGAATCGATTTTCTATTTTAGAGGCTAAAAGAATTACACCCATTTCACAACTCTGAAAACAAACATTCATCACTTTGAACGAAGATTAAGTAATATTAATTCAAAGATTCTACAATTTTTAAAACAAAAACTTCAGTTTTGCATTTATGTATTTATCTAGAGGTTGTTTTTATTCGAATTTAGTATCCACCAGCTATTGTTTTGCAAAAGGAAAATTTCGAGACAGTTTTTTTAAATTCATTAATTACAAACATATTTCTTTAAATATTTGTCTTTAACAAAAACTTATAATAAAGCTAGATTCGTCTCTTTTTTTGTAGTGATAGAGTTTACACAAAAAATTACTATTAAGTATTTCCAAGATTATGTTTTTGAGCTTGAAATCCAATTAATCTGAACAAAAACTTTCTTAACTAACTTAGATGAAAATAATATTTGTTAGACAATGATCCGAACTTTTGAGTCAGTCTTTGGGTTTTTCCACTTCCAATCCATGATCTCATGTAAACAAAACTGAAAGATTCGAATC
>JAPMOQ010013493.1:8599-27825 GCA_026543055.1 Argiope trifasciata
TTGGCCCTACTCAAATTCGTACTCTTGGGAGGCAAAGTCGTACTCTTTGCCAGAGTTAACGTTACTAAAACAAGAAACATGCCCTGTCGATTTAACAGCGGGATTTTCCAATGGCAAGTGCCATAAAAAACAACAACACATACTTTTGCTTGCTATTTTTAAAAAAAATAAATCCGATCGAAATTATATATACATGCATCAAAACGACTACATCCTATCTGCTACATAAAAAACATAAATGACATAGCGTATACAAAACAAACTAATATCAAATACATTAATCATTATAATATACACAGAAGAGAGGAAAAAATCACTCACCAATACATTCTGCATGTTTTTACTTGGATTATAGCTCTCCACCAACCTACTTAATTCGAGCTCTAGTTTAAAATATCCTCTTTTGAACGCCGGAAAAGAACTTTATATACGGTTCCCCCAAACAACATAAACAGCAGTCTGGGGAAAAAAGAAAATTTGCCACTTTTTCATCGAGTTTTCATTAGCTTTCCGATATTCCCCGCGATGCGTCGGCTGCTGTAACGGAGTTGACCAACCAAGACCGTGTTCCGAAGTGACTTTTTCCTGAAAGTAAGCCATCAACATGTTTGAGATGGCGGTAACAGTGCTCTTTTTTTCAATTTGGAGCGGAAATTTCCTGTCTGTTGTAGGGTATTGCCCTGGACCATTGACTTGAAGATATTTTCCATTGAAAAAAAATTCTATTTATTATCTTATGAGCATATATCAGTTATATAAGTCTATTGTTTAGAATTTTCAAAAACATATGAATAAATGATTACTTATATAATAGACAAGGCAGCTACAGATAATCATTAATTAAAGTACACCTAGTAACATTGATTACTTCATGACTGTCCAGTTATTTTATGGAATAATGGATGAAGTCAGTGAAATTATACAGGGAATTATGCAATATTATCAAATAACTTTTATATAAAATAGCTATATATTCAAGTTATTAATAATTAGACTGCATGGTCAAGTTTAACTTAAGTGAATTGAAGCTCATAGTTTTCAAAAAATAAAGAGCCATATTTTTTCAAAGCTTTCAATTAAGGAAAATTAATTTAAGAATTAGTAAGGAGATATAAAACTACAATTTTTAAGCTAAAAATGTATCAGTTCAGCATCAATGAGATTGACAGTCACTTTACACTCTTCCCATATGTCCGAATAATAATGTAAATAGTAAATTTTCTTGAAACAATATTTTCCTATTTTCTTTAGTTACTTTTGTTTTTCAAAAATATATTATTATAATAGATAGTAGGGATTTTCCATTAGAAGCAATCTACAGGCTAATTTTTGAACCATGAATGTACAACAGCCATTTTTCCTGAGTTCCTGAATTACAACTTTATTTTTGCAAATAGTTGAAGGTTCAATATCATATGATCAACAACAAATTTTAATGAAGATGACAATTTCCATTGAACTCATGCTATTATGATAATTCTTATACAATTCTGTTAAAATTGATGAGCATTTTTTTTGTCATGTCCGTGTTTCCACGGAAAGGGGGTGCAGTAGCTTCTGAGGGTAAAGACCCCTGAGCACCCAGAGGGCAGAAGTCTGACTGATGAGCATTTTATAATTATTAATAGTCATTGAATACATGAACAATCAATGCAATAGCAAGAAGAATTGAACATAAAGAATTAGGTTAAATGTTTAGAAGTTTAAAAGATTATCTCTGAAATGTATGCTACGAGATTTACGAAAAGGATATTTTTAAACCTAAAATTACAAATAATGTTACTAGAAATTTGACCAGTTTATTGAAATTTACATCGTCTGAATTTTTCCCGCCTTTTATATAATCGCATTAATTGTTGTACCAAAAATATTTCAGACGAATAACGAATTAATATTTCACATGTTCAGAATGCAATCTGACAATTTATCCCCTCCCCAAACTATAAAAAATATTTATTTTTAATTGTGTTCAAGTTAACTTTAAAAAGCTCATTCTCATTATCGGGATTAAAATATTTTGTCTTTTCCAATGAATTTAAGTTAAATTTTCGCTGACCAAAGTATTTATTAAGTAAGTTAATTGGTCTTGGTAATCCAATTTAAATAATTTTGATCCAATTACAAAACTATATTCAACCCTACAACTTTTATAAATTTAGTCATTATTAGTAGGCAGACTTCTTTCAAGTTTTGAAAAAATAAATTCTAAATTTTATTGAATAAGATCGTAACGATGTATTAATAGCTAATTTTTATTCTAATGATAAAGTTTGCCCAGCTGTTCATTAACCAATTGCATTAATTAAAACGGAAAGAGTTTAGCTGTTCCTGTTGTGCTAGTTACAGACATGCTTTTATCGTCCTATCATTAACGGTACATTGACGGTAAATTCTAAATCTTATTGAATAAGATCCTAACGATGTATTAATAGTTAAACTTTATTCTAATGATAAAGTTTGCCCAGATATTCATTAACCAATTACATTAATTAAAATGGAAAGAGTTAAGTTGTTCCTGTTGTGCTAGTTTCAGACATGCTTTTGTCGTTCCTATCATTAACGGTACATTTAATTTATTTAATTAGAAAAACCCCTTAAATTTTGTTGAGATTTGAATGTTGCTGAATAAGATCTTATATATTGTTAAAGTTATTTTTTATTTAGCTGATTTTGTTACTGAATCTTATTACTTTCGCCGATAAAACATGACTTAAGGTATCCGACTACGTTCGAAGGAAAAATTTTGAAAAATGGGATTTTTTAAAAACAAATTAAAACTATAGTTTTTCGATGTATTATCAATTATAACACAAAATACTATAAATACAACAAGATTGTTTGAAAATACAATATATTTTGAGAAATAGGAAAATTGGTAGTAAATTTTAATGGAATTTAACCAAAACGGCTAACATTCTACACAAAATTGTGATGTAGTGATTCCGTTTTTACTTATACACAGGTTATAGACTAAAGTGATGAATGAAATGAACCAAAATCAAAGAAAAATTTTGAGATGAAAAGAAGTAATGGTTAAAAATATACGTATGTATGCAATTTAATTCCTTAAATTCACAACTTAATTTTTCTAAAAACACCTATAAATGAAAAAAGTATTTTGCCATCATCCAAACTTTTGATTCATTTCATTGCCCAAATTATTTCAAACACAATCTGAAATTTTTAAGTAAATACCTCTATTAGTTTTTTAGATATCCTGTTAACGGTGGAGAATTTTTATGAAAATTAAAGTTTTAAGAAAATGGAAGTTAAAGACAAATTGTAAGCTGAAAAATATGTGACCCTGGATGATAGGTCAGGCCTTCCTTTACCTGAAAAAGATAAACTGTTTTGGTAAGAGAAATGTCTGAACTACAAGAAATAAGAATAAAAAATAATTCCCTAATGTGGTCGATAATCAGTGTTTTTAAAGTAGTCGGATACCTTTAGCCGTACATAATTATTTTTCAAGTTCAGGAACACAGAACGTATATAATAATCCTAAACACGAGGAAAGTGATAACGCTGTGGCTTAGCAAAGCTGCCATCATTTCGGCTCTAATGATCCATGAACGACTGAAAGATTCGTTACAAATACAAAAATGGAGATTCTTCATTCTAAATTTAAGATGAAACGGAAAAACAAGTGCTAAAAATGATGTTTCCTCATCCTGTTCGGGGACAGTAACATTTATAATCAGTTCTTCCACGTGGAATAACATTTCAACGTCAAGAATAAAATCTCAGCACTTAACCGAGATGCTCTCTACACCGTAGATGGAAAGCAACAGTCAGAAGAAAGACAAAAGCTATTATTCGCAGCCGTAAATTAAAAGGAAAGGATGTTTAAAATGAATAGATAATGGGGGGAAATTTGAAAAGGAAGTGGTTAAATTAAAGAGTCAATCGACCATTTTAAATTTATAAACATAGAGTAAATAATCAAATGGCGGGAAAAAAATCGGAAAAGGAAGAAAAGTAGAAAAAAAAAATGTTTCCTACTTTCGCATTTTGATAACAATCTGCAATGATTTTAAATATTCATGACGGCACTTGATAGCGGAATCGCCAAAAGTCGACTGTGATATAGCATATGCAATTATGGCACAATAAATTTCAAAATTAGATAGTTATTGTTGGAAGATTAAGGCAATGTTTGGCCATTTCGCTAATGCAAATTATAAAGACGTCGAGATGACGTCTATTTTGTATTTATATATTTAAGTAATCACTTTTAATCAAAATGATTGGATCCTACTTTTCTTTACAGAAATATTCTTTATTAGAACAAGAATGAAATTTATTTTACTAACTAGAACAAAATTTATTTTACCTATTAGAACAAATTTTATTTTACTAATGAGAAAAAAATTTAGGTATGCAAAGAGAATGACTTTTGTTTGGTTAATGAGAACGAAATTTACTAGAACGAGTCTAATTTATCGGAACGAAATTGGATCAATTAAAAAAAAGAAATATTCTTTATTAGAACGAGATTGTAATTTGGAAAGAGAATGAAATTAATTTTATTAACGAGAAGGCAATTCATTTATTTTTGAAAACAATTTAACGGAATGAGATTGGATTGTATTGTTTTTTTAATTGTTTGAAAGAGATTGTAATTTGGAACGAGATCGATAATTATTTTATGAATGAGAGCGAAATTCATTTATTTTTGGACGAAATTTATTGGAACGAGATTGAATTCCTCTAGTTGTTAGGAAATTTTTTTATTGGAACGACAATGCAATATTTCTTTGTTGATGCAGATTATTACATTTCTTTATTAGATGCATGTTATTTTGGACACCTATGCTACCACACTAGAATGTTACATCGGTTAATATCTTGCACTGACTAACGTAATCTATGTGGGAACTAGAAAAAACACCTTAACGGGAGAAGCTATGACGGAGTGACGTGAGAATGGTGTAGAGTGTAAACGATGTATTTCGAGAAATATGACCTCCTGTTAATAAACGACTCGTTTAAATGCTGAACCCATTTATATCTTTATATATGTGTAATTGTGATGTGTGCAATTAGTTACCTATTAAAAATAGTGCACTGAAAGATTGTTGATCGTTATAGCTTTTAAGAAACATCACAATGTATTTAAAGTTACTGATAAACCCAACTTAAGTGTCCTTCAATCTTAACCGCGGATAACACCTCGTCAATTTTTATCTCATTTGAAAGTTCTTGATCACTTGACAAGCCATCAATGACAGACAATATCCTAAATTCACCGCCTTTTAATTTTATTAAAAATTTGAGAAATCCTACCCTCTATACGTGGGGTAAGTTTAATAGTTTTCCATCTGTAACTTTTACACTAATTTTGATAGTTTTTATTTGAGTTGAGTTGAGTTTGACGCTTAGACATATCATCAATGATCATCTCTTCCACTACTCTTTATTTTTGAGAAAATTCTCAAAAACATTATTTTTCTGTCTTTCTACTGAGTAGAAGTCATTGAAATACCCTTTCAGCCATAATCACTGCATTGATTTCACGACTGTTTTTCACACACACACGCACACACACACACACACACACACACACACACACACACACATACAGACACACACACACACACACACACATATATATACATATATTCGTGGCCTTTTGATATGTCATTAGTGATTGATCACTTGCCCTACTCCGTGCTCCATTTTCGAGAAATATAGCAAAATAAAATTAAAATCTCCATAACCACATCAAGTAAGCAAGTTTATCAATAGAGAATAACACCCTAAAGCACTTTAAATATTTGATGAAATAATATGAATACATATTAAGGATTTACTAAACTCAAAGTTTCAACTGCAGCAAAATTAAATAGGAAAATGATAACATTTGCAAAGTTTCATCAGCCAGTTATTCCAAAATAATAATAATAATTTCCTGCTGTTGCCAAAGTCGCACAAGATTTTTTTCCATCTGATGAATTATCGTGTGAGAATATGATCCAGTTTACGTTAGGAGGTTTTATATAATTGAAGCTCGAAATGAAGCTTAAATGGTAATATTCATCAACAATTTTTAATCGCACATTTTTTTGCCTGCTTTTACCAGTATTGCATTATTACTATGAGTGTTTCTTAGAAAGCAGATGCGTCTTTAAAAGGCTGATCTGCTTTTACCAGTATTGCTTCATTATTACATATGCTTCTTTGACAGCAGATGCGTTTTTAAACGGTTGAACTATGACAGCATAGCTGTTATTTTAGTGGAATATAATTTTTTTTGGAAGAAATTAAATTATTTAATTTTTATAATATGTTTAAGAAAACTTCACTCGCGTTTAATGGCAGTTTTGATAAATGTATTTTCCCTTTCCTCTCTCTCGGAAACATCACTTTATCCATTCTTAAGTGGAAAACGCTGAAGGAATTAAATCCAGTTTTAAAATTCATCCATTATTAAACTGATCTCAGGAATTAGAAAATAGCGGTTTGCAATTACAAAAATATTGTTTTCATAAAAATTTCTTATAAATTAATGTGTTTAAGAATTTATTGGTAAATAGTTTAGCATTTGGAATTAGCATATATAGAGAGAAAAGGGGGACGAAGGGTATTGACTGATAAAGAAATCCCTTGATTGTTTCAAACCGGTTTAAACCAGTTAAGGACTTAAATTAATGAAGACAAATAATGACTTAAAAATTATAAAGCTCTCGTGTGAGAACTTGAAATTTGCGATTGAAGATTTCCTTTTTTTTGCTTTTCACCATTTAATTTCATCACTTCGCAAGATATGTTAACCAATCAGAATTCTTTGTACTTATTGTTCAAATATTTAAATTAGTACTTTTCTTTGTTGTGGTCAAACTGAATTCAACCAAACAGATTAACATGACTATTATGAACGAACAGTTGGTCTATAAAGGTGACTGGCAATTTTTCATCTTACGCGGAGCAGAAACAAAAAGAAACTTATTAGAAACAATGAAGTGAATTGTTGCTCGCATAATAAAGCAAAATCAGGTGACTTTAGATATACGCATCGTGAGTCAAGAGTGGGACATTTTGCAGAAGGATGCCTTAGACAGTAGATGTAAAATGATGTATAGTTACATACTTATGCATGTATTTCTAATGTATTTCTAACGTAATGCAAACTGACTCACTTTCATTCTAATTAAATGCTCTCGAATTTATATTGAACAAAATCTCATTGTTTCGTTTAAAAATTTCAATTATAAGGAAAATTCATTAATTAGAAATTTATAAATTAATTTATAAAAATGGGAAAAATCAGAGAAAATCGACTCTTCTAAATTTTCGAATGAGAATTCTCGCAGACTTATCAAAGAATTTGGCTAAAAGTTTGAGATCGATTTGCAGCTTAGATGTAATAAATTTTACTGTGTATTAATCTTTGTATTAAATTTTATGTATCTAACTTTTTACTTTCCCATATACAAAGAAAAAGTAATGTAATTGTCAAAATATTCTAACTCGAGTTTGAAACGAATCTTCATATCCCAGAATCCGAGAAATACACTTTTTGAATCATGATAAGAACACGAAAGCCACAAAACGCTTCGAAGTAGACAATAAAAATTTTTATGAGATCTTTACACAAAATATGGAGATTTTTATTGAATTTTTTAAAAAATCCACTGGGGAAAATCTATCTATCCGGTTCTTTGAATATAAGCCAACACAACAACAAAACTTGAAGAAGTAAAACTATAAAATTTGGTATACAGATTTCGTAACTATAAGATAGATTCGTATCAATATGTAATCAGTTGGGGTTGACTGTCTGTTAGCTAATGCATTCGAATGCATAGAAATTCGATCATTCAAAAAGATGACAAAGTAAAAAAAATTGGTGCCAGATTGATTATTCATTGCATTTTTATCAAATAATTGAACAAAATCGCTCGAAGGGTAGTCATATCACTGACTCTCCAATCCTCTCTAAGGTTCACCAAAAAAAAAACTGAATGACCGGATTTCCTCTACAGAAACACAGGTGGGAATTGTGATTGAGTTCTAAGGGACATCACTGACCACGATACAACCCTTCCCAAAGGAAGTACGTGCCATCATCAATGGGAGGAGCCAGATCTCCACCTTTTCCTAATCCTTCCATTTTAGCGAGAACCACCCATCATGCTGGAAGCTTCACATCCTCATTTTCACCCCCCCAGTGGACTCTCAAAGGATAATACGTCTGTCGGTCTGCACTAACTTAAGTATGTAAATGCAGTCGCTTAAAACAACTCGCAGAAATAGTGACCTCAAAATGTTTTTCGTATACTCGCCAATAAACGTCTTATCTTCCCCTCTTCCACATAAAACTACATACATTTGATAAAGCACAAATGTCTTGCATGGCATTTGAAAATAATAGCTATGTTTAGTTATATTCACTTCCAGAGGCGGCGACGGGGGGGCAGGGGGCAATTGCCTCCCCCGTCCGCAAAAGTCTTATTACTTCGGCACGCAGCTGCTGCGAATTTAGTTTTAAAGAATATAATAATTTAAAATCCAACTTAGATTTGAAATATCATAGGCACTCGAAGTATTGGAGAAATGATTTAAGTTGGTAGAATGACAATGTAAAGGCCTTATCACACGGTGAAATTTCGTCAGCACTTTTCCGTTTTTACCCTTAAAAACCAGTCAAGCAAGTTTCATAATCGACAACTTTTTCTAACCAGCTTGAAAATGTCGTCGGAAATATTGTCCTCAAGCGAAATTCAAGCAATCATGAGAAACTTTAAAGTGACGTCACTTTCTTTGTCGTTTGTTGACGGAAAGTGCCGAAGATATTTTGCCGTGTGATAAAAAGATAAAGATAACCAACAAGACGATTTTTGAATACATTTTCCTACAATTCTCCGTGAGTCTATTAAAAAAATCAATTCAAAGTTATGTCGACTGATTATCGAACATAAGATGGAGCTGTCACATGTTCAGCCCATAGTTTGCTCAATATTTGGCATAATAACCGACGGGGTGAAATGAATCGGTCGTATTTTGCTGACTATTCTTTGTCGGTCGACTAAAAAATCGGAGCGGTGGTTGTTAAATTGAGAGGTAATCCGGCATTTAATTTCACTATCGGATATTTGACCTATTGTTTGCATCACATTCGGCAGAAAAGCAGAAACACACACGTACGCAATATTCTACCTAAGTATGCATTTCACTTGTTCAATGAAGTAGTGCCTCAATTTTTCATACGCTACATTTAATATTATAACGATGTAAAATGGAGTTCAATTTTCCTTATTTTTGAAATTATTAATTTGCAATAGCTCTGAAAGTGAAAAGTATTTAACAATAACGCATACTTGAAAATTAAGGGAACGCAAATTCAATAGCTTACTTCTTTTGAATAAAATGTAGACATTTTTTAATATAAATATGTATAATTACATGTTATTTTTACCCGCGCATTTTACATATGTTACTATGACATTTATAAGAGAAATAACTTTAATATTTACAAGATATTAAAGTTATAAAGTTTTCTCTGTACATTTAAAAAAATAGTCACATCGCCTTAAATTTCCACATTTTATATTGTTCTTGCGTGCGTGTTCCAAAGATATTTTAATGCCGATAATTTGGTTACAATCTTTATTTAAAAATTATCTCCTGATTATCGAATAGGTAGAGTTAGGCTACTGCCAAAGGTCCCTTACAGCAACTTCAAGGGTATCCAAGATTTTATTATTTAATTTTTGTGACTCAAAAACATTATTTTTATAGGGATATTCTACTTTAGCATTTCGAATTCTGCAATTTAAATAGAATTTAGAATATATTAAAGTAGAGTATCCCTATAGAGTTGATATATATCTCTATTTCAACTTTATGGTTAGCTGAAAGACTCAGCAAATTCCTTCTAAAAAGAACGTATACCCTGCTATCATAAAAGAAGAGGCAGGGGGAACTGCAACAGTTGCACTTATCTCATTGAAGAGGACACTCCTTGCCAATTTTCAAGTTTCGTTTGATGAGTAGAAAACACACAAATACAATTTTTTTTTAATTAAAAATGTTCTTTTTAAAAATTTTTATTTCTGAATAACTGAAAAAGAATTAATTAATCAGTTTTGCATTTTCTCTATATATTAGAAGAATTTCCTTTAAAAAATTTAACATAATTCTAAAAAGAATCAATAAGTAAATAGCAATTGAAAAATGATTATAATAACAAATACTAGCAGGTATAAAAACAAATTTTTGGAACGTAACTCTTGCAAATTTTAACCTTTTGTTCTGCTTTCTTTTTCATTCTTTCCATCTCAAAATTCTTTCATTCTTCCCATCTCAATTATGAAATTTCCGTTTCCTATAAGGGATATATATTGCTTCATAAGGGAACTTGTCAAGCAATTAAGTTCGGTGATTAACATTAAAAAAATATTTTCAGTTTTTAACTTCCTAACGTATTAGCAATTTTAAATATAGATAGGCGTTACATATCGATACGAGTTATATAAACAGTTCAATAATTACATTATTCAGATCATCAGTTCTTTCTTGAAATTTAAGAGCTATCCTATAGGATAGGATAGCTTGTTATAACAAGAATACGAATAATTTGTTTTTGGAAGAAAAAAAAAATTCGTTTTCCTTTTAAATTTTTCTTTTGAAAAATATACAATTTTTATTTTCGTTAGCATCGGAATTTTAAAAAGCGTTCAACATGACTCATGAGAATTGCTTCAATAATAAAGAAGAAAGAATAGCTTTTTGAAGAACTACATATATTTTTTGATGTCAAAAGCTATTTTTTTTTCTCCGTATTTTAACTTTAGAAAAATATATATGCTTATGTAATTCAGATATTTCCGTATTCTTTAATGTATATATTTAACGTTGGAAAAATATAAACATAAAAATGATAGTTGATTGAACTTTCTTCCTCCCCAGTGAAATGCGCGCCTTTCTAAATAAATTCTTAAGAACTTTGTTCTGAAGTATTGACAGTGCACTTTTCTTCTTGTATACACTACTATAACACAATATCTTATTTGTACACTGAAACATTTACCAAGCTCTTGTAATTTTATACCACCCCACATCTGTTAAAAGGAGGGCTAAAATAGGCTGACCTTCTTAAATTTATGGCCGAGGGAAATTCTGTTGTAAAATCATTTGATTCCTTCAGCGCCGACTGGTTAAATATCTCAAGGGTTCATGTACCTTCTCTTCAAAACAGTTATTTTCAATCAAATCAGTAACAAGACAGATCTAAAAATACTATATATTATATAGAAACCTGCTTTGTATGAGGTGAGTAATAAGTAATATCATACTTATTATTTTACTTTAATCGTGTATTAATTAATTACTAATTTAAAGAAAAGATATTTTTTAAATATATTTAAAAAGTTTTGCAAGTAAAAATCCTTATGGATGATCATAATAAAATAGAAAAGAATATTTCTTCTTCTTCAGTGGCGCTTCAGCTCAGGGTGGGCCATGGCTTTCCGCAAAATCGAATTCCAGGCTGCCCTCTTCTTGGATAGACTTTGCCAGTTATTAACTCTGAGAACTTTTAGATCTGTTTCTAGACACTCGATCCACCGGATCCTCGGTCTACCCCTTTTGCGGGTTCCCGATTTCCTTTAGGCAGCCGGGTATTTTCTTCCTTAGATTTCGTAACAGTAGAGTTTTTACGGGGTAGGGGTAGTTAGCCCTACGCCCAACCCCATTTTAGTCGCCTCTTACGACATGCATTGGGATACATTGGGACTATTCTTACCCCTTGGTTACCGCATGGTCACCGTTGGGGCACCCCGGTCACCTCACGGTGTGAAAAGAATATTTGCTATGTTTGAAATTTGAATGCCTTAAAATTAATTGGCTTTTATATATGTATATAAATATAAACTTTAACATCAGTATGTATTTGATTTACATGAGTTCTTCCTGTTTTCAATTTCAGGGTTAAATTTCAGTGAATCTTTTAAAAACGATTATTTTTTTAAAAAGTGAGCTTAGGAATCGGAACAGAGTAAATCACTAATATATAAATAATAACCATAAATTGAAATGAAAAAGATATGCTTTTCAGTTAAATTATTTAAAATTTTGAGAATAATATTATATGTATGTACGTGCAATAATAAATCAATAATTAAATTTCTATTGCTTCAGCAATTATTTTATTTTATCATGAGATTTTTAAAATAATGTGCAAATTTATTTACAATATCAAAGCGGTATAATTTATTTGTAATCTTCTTTCTTGTTGCCTTCTTTTCATCAAAAGAAAAAAATCTTACTGTCTCTAAATTCAAATTATTGGTAAGCATATATACAATAATTATTACTTATTATAATTAATTTTATGAATTATATAAACTAATTACCAGTAAAATGTAAAATTGATTAATATTGATTTGATTGAAAGCTAAATTTGTGAAATGTTATTTGCCCCCAGTCGGAAAGTAGCAGCCACCGCCTCTGTTCACGTCTCGTTTAAAGCAACATTTAGGGTATTTGGTATGAACCCCATAATTTTGGTCGTGGTCAGATGACGAGGACGGCACTCCCTATCCAAATTTCGACACAATAGAGGGAATGTGTTTGCCCTGACAGATTTAGCGTGCACTAGACTCACTTATACAACGGTTCTTTTGGGAAATCGGGTCTCGTACTCGAAATCCTCCTTTTCTGAAGCCAAGACCTTAACATCAAGCCACTACGGCCTAAATGATTGTTACGAAATACAGATTTTTAACATGAATTTAACATTTTTACTGATTTTATTGAAAGATTGAGTCCAAAATTTGACCTAAAACTATAGTTGTTGTTGTGTATGCCGGTGATGGCTGTACACTTGATGATGAGAAATCAACTATAAGTTTGGGGTGTAACTGAATGAAATAAACAAAGGAATTGCAGTGTAACTAAAATGAAGAAACGATGCTTCTATGCTATGCAGTTTATTACTATGAGAAATGGCATGGAGTCACCCTACTACCAAAGGCATGCATTGCGTCCAAGTTCAAACCCCATTCTGACGGGTCATAACCCGCGCAATTACAAAAAAGGAACAAGTCTAGAATGTGTGTCTGCCAACTTGGCTCGTTGGTAGCAAAGTACTGAACAGTTGTAATAATATCATATGCCGAATTTCATTCATATAAGTCAATGTGTTTATGAATTATTGGTTTATGTGGATACGAATATACATATCAACATACAGTCAGTCGTTTAACGGATTTGGCTCAAAATTTCACAATATCTATATTCTTTAAAAGATTCTAAACTTGTAAACCTAGAATTATTGACTTAATTCTTTACGTTTTTATATATCGATTTAACTTGTACTCTAACAACGAAATAGATGAGTTTTCGATGAATGAGTTTATTTGAATATTTGACAGAAATTACAAAATTGGCATCATTCCATATACCAAATTTCATATATCTCACTCAAAGTGGTTTTGAGTTATCTGGCATAATGGCAACAAAATATGGAACTCATAGTAGTCTGAAACATGGACATTCGCCAAAATCTAGAGTTCAAATTTTTTGACTATGACAATTTTTTAAAAATTATTTTTCGCATACAAGAATGCAAAAATGCCAAGTAATTCAAATTTTTTTAATAAATAATTGAAAATTGAAATAATTGAAATTCCACATAAAATCATGTGACTACTTTTGGAAATTATAAATCAAATTATGTTTCCAAATGGTTATAAAGAAAGCTTAGAAAATATATATTCTATTTCTTAGTACTTGTGTAGTTTACAAATCAGTATTAATCGCAAAAATAATTGCCAATGATATATCTTTAAGAACTATTACTCACAAATGCATGAGCCCCAGTTTATACTAAGGTGCTAGTTTTCTTTACTATTCCTTAAAAATAAAAATCTGAGCACTCATTATTTTCCTAGTATTGTCCTAAACCAGGAATTTATGCTGAGAAAAGGGGTAAGATCTTTATTAGAAAGTATACAAGAAAGTTTCTAAGATACCATTTCCGATGTTTTCATTTTGTAATTATTGTTTTCCCTTTTACTTGAACAATTTGATAGACGCTCCTAAATGTGTAGAAAACAGCAAATGCAAAATCGCACCTGTCTAGATTCAAGCATTTTTTAATAATCGTAATTACGGAGATGTATGCAGAGAGCCAAAAATGAACGTATTGAAGTGGGAAGATTTCGAAACATGAAAATTCTTTAAAATATCGAGTTCGAATTTTTCGATGATCATAGTATTTCCTCTTTCTTTTCTTCATATATGAGAAAGTATAAAATGATGAAGTTAATTTATCCGAGTACTTTTCCGTTATAAGGGAGCAACGAAAAAAACGCCAAAAAGTCGCCAAATAATCGTTTGTCGGAAAAAGAGAAAAATAGCCAAAAAGTCACCAAAAAGCAAAATTACTTCAAATTTAACTTCAAAATTCGCCAAATTCAAGTAATTTACTTGTCGACTTTCTTCGCGTTTTTTCAAATTGGCGAGATTTGTTTTTCCGTTATCTTGGTGACTTGACTCGCGTTTTGCTTACATTGGCGACATCTTGCACCTGTATAACGGAAAAATACCTAATCCGCTTAGTTTAATTTAATTTTATACTGTAAAGGACAATATAATCCTGCTTTGTACAGATTTACACATTCTTATTTTCATCTATACAATGTTATTAAAGAGAAAATACTGCTATCGTCACAAATTCGATCCTGAGATTGTGACGTTTTTCAGCATTCCAGACTTACCAAGTAATAAAAAGTGCATTTTTGACTTCATGTTCGTCTATGAAAGTTATATTCTATATTCTATATTTCGTTATATTCTTCAAGTTCGTCTATGAAAAACCTTTTGAGAGAGACGGTTGAAATCTAGTTCGTGGTCTTAATACAGTATTAGTAAATTTATCTGAATTTTTCAGCCACATCCAATTCACTAGTAACCTGTAGGATTTATTTATTGCCTGAGCGTTAATGAATATGGTCTGCAAAAAGTTTTTTTAAAGCTGTTTGGATAAAATTTGGTGCAGCACATATAAAATCTTAAGTTTACATTTTATATAAAATTTTAAATTCATAATGTCTAAATTTTAAACTAAATTTATTAAACGGTGAAAATTTAAAGTATACACTGTTATTCATTTTCTAGAGGTCCGTCAAAGAAGTGATTTGTATACCGGCCTGTACATTTCATGTACTTTGCAGACTTTGCTCAAAGACCACAATTTCCAATAATTCGTGTTTATAAGTATCTTTCTGAAAAAATCAGTATATATCCTCTTAAACTAGTATCTCAAAAAAATAGTATCTATATTATACTATTTATATTATTATTATATATATATTATATTATTATTACCATTAAGATTATTAAATTCCAAAAGTTAAATTAAAAAATATCAACTTTATTTCCATACTTTTTTTATTTTAATCAATTTTCAAAGTTTTTTAAATTTTACATTGCTTCAGTTTGAAACAATGCTATTTGCACTCCAGTAATTTAATTTGTAGATGACTGATTCAATTAAATCCATGTGCTTCGGCTATATAAAGATATGCATTGAAATTTTAGAAAAAATGTGTATTACATATTAATTATTTTACTTTCTAGAAAGTCAATAATCTGGGTGACCAAAGTGGTCACTAAAGGCGGATAATTTAATTAAATTGCTTACAAATAATTCAGATTCAACAATTAGTGTATAAATTATGAATTCATTTGCAAATAAATACGCATCCAAAAATTATTTGTAGAATTATCATTTATTATTAGGTTTCAAACTATGAAACGAGCGTTTTTTATTTAGTTACTGTCATTCAACGCCCGTTTCATAGCTTCCAACTTAATAACCTATGGCTTGTTTTATAAGGAAATCATCATATTCATATAAATAAATCTAATGCTGCTATTTAGGTGGGGTGATCTATTCTGTGAAAAAAGTTAGTTTAACCTTTAGCAGCATTATCGAATATGTTTCGTTTTATTATATGGCAGCATACTTAAGGCTACGTGTGGGAAGATAAACAATAGTGAAATTTTCGCGTTATGGCTTGGATGAAATCCAGTTTAGGATTTTTGTTATTATTAACGGTAAGAATTGTAATAAAAAAATTTCTTTCTGGAATTTAAAAGATATATATAAGATCTATCATTTAATACATTATTTATGTGTTATGACTTTTAAAAAGCATTTATTTGAAAATCGGCTTCTGACAGCCGGCATTTTCTCAACAGTTGCCGATTCTGTAAAATTGCTGAGCTTTGAATTTTTATGAAGATGATGCAAGAATAAAATAAAAAAAAAAACTAATCTAATATATCTAACACTATTTTTTACATGAAGTATCAGATCGATTAACTAGATCAGATCATTGTTATTTTGGAAACTTTTCTGAAACCAATTTATTACTGATTATGATCTTAGCGGCATTTAGTTGCTAAAAGTGTATTTCAGTTCAAATTTTTAAAATATTGTAACAGATAATTATTATAAAAATAAAAGATTCATATTTGTTGATCAGTTATTTAATATTTGTAATTATGAAATATATATTTTAGTTTAATTCAAATGAATAGATTTTGGCAAGCATCAGTAATTGATTGATATAAAATACTGTTTTGTCTTATTTAAATAAAGTACATATATAGATATATATATAATTAAAATTTTTATCTGTAGAATTTTATTTATACGTCTTAATTTATATTTTCAAAAATTGCAATATCAATTCTTTAAAATGAAATATGGAGTCAGAAGTAAATAGTTGAATGTAAAGACATATCAAAAGCCTTACACAAAATAATAAAAGTAATTAACTTGTGATTTTTTTTCCTACCTTGTGTAGAGCTTATTATTTTTTTTATAACAGTCCTAAATGATTATGTAAGGGGAGGAGATAATATAATGACCAAATTTTAATTATTTATGTATATAGGTATGTTTGCAAGTCACATCACAGATTTAATTAGATAGGTATATGTTGAAGAACATTGTTTTTGTTTAACCACTAATCTTTTTAAACATTTTTCAATATTTTTTCATAATTGCTTTTAAAGGTTTGATTTGTGTATTTTAAATACATTATTTCTGCCTATAAGGAACTAAGACTCATTCTAAGTCATAATTCTGATATAACTGATTACTATATATATATATATATGTGTGTGTGTGTTAATGTGTAGTTGGTTTGTCAGTTTAATGGTTGCTGCAAATTTCAATAAAATATTTTGTATAAGTAGCTTCCTCGGCAAAATACTTTAAAACTTCAAATTTCTACAAACAACTTTTAGAAAAATTTTTTGGGTTCTGATTATAGTGTAAAATTTACTTAATTTTCTGGGATATATTTATGTACATCCAGTTATATCAATGGCAGGAGCAGCGTTGCTTAAAAAGATAGAAATACTTTAAAATTGTTTTGCCATTGATTAATTGAAAAGTTAGGTCTTAAAATTGTAAGTACAAGACAATTGCAAATATTTTATCAAAGATACATTATGCTGGAAACTTCTTGTAATGGGGAAATAAGTCAAAGAATTTTGATAAAATATTCTTAAAGAATTAAAAAAAATAACACAAAAGGAATTCGCATCATTGAAAAGATAAGTTTCCTCTTCAAATTTTAAGGGGCTATCAAGTTAATATTTCTGTTGTAGTGTTTTAGGAAACTGTTGGGAAAAAATGTTAAAATTTTATTTAACTTTGAATTATTTAAAAGTCTAAAAAAATTGCTCAAAGAACACATTTTCAAAATAATTAGTACTCTTTATGATATTTGCATCAATTTATTCTGTATTGTTGATAGTTAAATTGTTTAAAAAATTAATGCTTGTATATGTGCTAATCTTACCAAAAATTTTAATCCTAGGTTTTGTTTGTACTTCAAAATTTAATAACATGCAAGAAGACTGCATCTGTGAGCTTAGTAGAAAATATAGTTGATTACAAAGAGTTAAAGAGGCTATGTAAGACAAGGACCAATGTTTTAATATTATATACACAAGGAAGTAAGTAAAATAATTTTTTCATTTTAAAATTTCATATGTTTTTTATAATTTAGTCATATTTGTTTAAAATATTTGGTTTTTGGAATAATTAGTGAATGCATTTATATATTAATTTATGGCTTTCTTTTTTTAGTGGATCAAAACATTGAGCTTATTAATGT
Source organism: Argiope trifasciata (assembly GCA_026543055.1). Classification (NCBI taxonomy): domain Eukaryota; kingdom Metazoa; phylum Arthropoda; class Arachnida; order Araneae; family Araneidae; genus Argiope; species Argiope trifasciata. The sequence continues at coordinate 26,743 of JAPMOQ010013493.1, forward strand.
ATTTAACAAAGTGGCTGAAGTAATTAAAGGACAAGCATCATTGGCTTTAATAGATTGTGCTGGGTAAAACAATTTTTTTATGCTATCATTATTTCTAACTTTAAAAAATAAAACAAAAATACATAGTTATTAAAAAAGTATTATAATATAATAGAACCTATTTTTAAACATACCTAATTTTATATTTTGCTTATGCATGACATTTTATTTCATTTATTCAAAGAAAAAGAAATAATAAATATCCTCAAAGTGTATTGCTTAGTTGAATGATTGTAATTTTTAAGTACTTGTGATTGAATTCATCTGTGAAAAATATTAGAATGCAGTAGGTTTAAAATAATATTTTTTTTCTAATTATTTATTTTGGTTTATTTACTTATTTGCATTAGGGAAAATGGAATTTTGATAATTTCAATTACATCTATTTTCTAAAGAGGATGCAAAAAGTTTAAAAGTAATCATAGAATTAATGATTGGGTTTAATATTTAATTCATAATCCTTTAAATGTATTAAAAAATACATTGATAAAACTTAAGAATGTATTGAGAAAAAATACATTGAATAAAACTTAATCAGAGAACTTTGCTATTATCCAAGAATTATAATGTAACTAAATTTTATATTAATTCTATAATTTTAAAAATGAGATTTTTTAAGGCTTACTATATATTTAAAGCAAAGTTTGTTAATTGAATTTTAGTGAAATAATTTAGATTATTATTGAAAAATTAATGGATTTTTCTTAATCACTGAATTAAAATTTGAATGACTTAACTGAACTTTGAAATTTGAATAATTCAATGTGAAATGATGAACTGATGTCTAGAATATGAATTTGTTTCATGAAATAAGGATTAAATTAATAACCAATGAATATTTTATCAATAAACTTTATTTATTTATTTTTTAGTGGGGGAAAGAAATTGTGCCGAAAACTTAAAATTTCTCCTGAGATTTTCTATTTAAAACACTACAAGTAAGAGTTTTTTATATTTTCATTTTTTTCTCTCTTGAGTATAATTGCATATTCCATAATGTTAATTTTTTGTACCTCTTTCAGAGATGGCCAATTTCATAAAGAC
>JAPMOQ010013493.1:37825-57115 GCA_026543055.1 Argiope trifasciata
CGATTAAGCTTGCTAATCTGGCTCTAGACTTGGGTTCGAAGTTTGACTGAAGAATTTGCCATGCTGTTCTACCATCCAAGGTATTTGAGATTAAAGGCAAAAATTGGCGTTCCACTCCTTGGTAAATAGTGGTGTATGCTCGTTCTCGCCGCTACTTGAATCGCTGCTTTTCTGCTGTATCTGTCGGTTCTTCAACGGCTTCACTCTCAATAAATTCCCAGCAGTTTCGGTCGATAAGTAGTACTTTCATATCTATCTTCCACTGGCTGTAATTGGATGCATTCAGTTTTGGAAATACAAAAAGCTGACTTTCCATCTTTTCCATTTCTGTTTTCTCCAACGGCCCCAGAAGATAAACCTTCAAAGTTCACTGTTGACTGCTCTGCTTATTGAACTTAAGTAAAAGTTACTATTTGAAGTTTAAGAGTCGGCAAATGTCTAAACGGCATTCTGTTGACAGCTCAATGACAGCGGTTGTTTGCTGGCTTCTGGCATACTGCTAACGGCACAATGGCCCATAACCTTTGTTGGATGTGATCATCCTTTTAAAGAAATAAATCAGCAGAGTAAAACAAATAAACTTTATTTGAAAAACATCTAATCAGCCAGCCAGCATCTTGCTGTGAATAAAAACAGATATATATATATATAGTCATTACTTATGAACAGTTTATGACGTCATTGGTAATTTGCATTTCGGATCATCTTCTTCCAACAACTTCCTTATAAAAACATCCTGCAAAATGATATGTTGCTCTATGATAGACTACAACCTGACAACACTGCAGGTGAGCCTGACATTACTGAGGGAGAGTGTGATGATTAATGGGAATTTATATAAATTTGTTTTTGAACGAGTTGTATGTGTATTTCGTTAGTTCACTATAAATAAAATAGTATTGTAGTAAATTGTATTTTTTGTGAAATATTTTTCAAAGAGGTTGATAGACTATTTCATTCCAAGAAAGAGGTAACTCCAACATTCACCATATCATCTGGAAAATATATTTTTGAGTGAAAATACTGCCATAATATGCAGGAACAATTAAGATGATTGATGAAAGGAAAATCTTTACCCAATTTGGAATTTTCAAATGTGTCTTAAGGTTTTCTGCAAACAAATAATTTTAGCTACCTCCTTTTACAGCAAAGCCTACAATTTTTATCGAATTTTCATGATTTGAATAAAAGAAAAGATAAAATTAAAAAAAAAACCCTGGTGATTTCCCTTTGATCAGTAAATGCCTTTGCTTATTCAAAACTCCTGGAATTCTCAGTCTTCATTTATTAAAACTTTATTGTCTAGATTGCAAATTTTTCTTAATCTGTATCTGTTCTTAATCTGTTACTTGGTATCTGTCCTGTGAAACTCTTATTTGTTTCTCTAATCTCTCCTAGATGGTGGAGTTTTCTCTCTTAAATTTTTTTTTTTTAATATTTTGTTTATTGGTATTCATTTTAACAGTGGTTAAAAATTCTAAACAAGAAAAAACACTACTTTTCTGATTTATAAATGTTGATTTTGAGATTTATTTTGTTTTAAATATTCATTTTAATTGAGAAAAGTCAATAAAAAATGTATGGATAATCAAAATCGATCTTGTTATAAAATTTTCCTTACTTAAGGATTTTCTTTGTTTCATAATTTCTGGTTCATTTTCCATTTCTTTCAGAAATAAAATTATGAGATTCCTTTATTATTCTTACATAGGCAGCTATTTTGCATTTTATTTTTATTCTATATAATGACATTTCTTCTAATTATAATTGAATTATTAAGCTATAGTAATTGAAGAGATAATAATGAAAAGAAATAATGCAACTCTTCAAACAGAAAAAATTATTATATTTTGTAAAATGCCTGGAAATATCACCCAAGCCACATTGTCTTAGATTATTGAAAAATTTTGGTATACGTAAGCTTCATTTGTTAAACTAAAGTTGTTAGTTTTTATTTGAAATTATTATATTGTAAAAGGAAATCATAATTTAAAATTATAATTTTGTAGGTTTTTAAAAAAATGAAGTATGTGTTAAATAATCCAATAATGTGTTATTTTCAAAGGTTTTCTGATAAATAAGGTATTTTTGTCATGTAAGTATGCATGCACATTTAAATTTCTATTGTTGATAATAATTAATTGGTCATAAACCAGATTAGATTAACTCCTCTTCTGTTGCTTTATTCTACTTTTAACACATTACAACATAAATTATATTTAAAGAATAGTTTATGTTCTGAAAACTGATTGCTATAATTTTAATTATAGAGTTATCAAAACCAAATGAATATGTCTCAAAATAAATTTTAAATTCACCGGTGAAATTGTAACTGTTAAAGAATGAGAACTATGACTAATGTAAAGTTATGAAGTGAAATATTCAACCTCAAATTTAAAAAACAAACTTTTCTCATTTCTGTAGAAATGCAAATTTCAGTATTTTTGGTATTGAATTTTATTATTCTTGAGATTAAATAATGTTTTTATGTAATAATTCTATAATATTTTTATTATATCTCAAGTAGTCTCAAGTAATTTTGTGTATTCATGTTTCAATCCTGCTTCATGTCAAAGAATGAGATGTTTCAACCAATTTGGTTGCATGATTGATAAATTATTTTGTAATTTCAAAAGTTCCATATTGATTAAAAAATAAAGAAATGAACTAGATCAATTACAATTTTTAAAACAACTGAATGGTTTCTGAATGCAATAATAATTCTTTTGAAACAATGGGATTGGTATGTGTGTGTTGCAGTATCAATAAAATGATTTGCAATTTTTTGTGTTTGATGTAAAGTTATTTCATAAAGACATGCAAATCTTTTATAAAATTTGATACTGATTTGAACTGAATCTATTTTTAAAAATAAGAATCAAATAAGGCCAGACTAATAACAGCTAAAAATTATATGTCTGTTTCATTTTCCTTCTAGGAAAAAGATTTTATTGATTACATGCTAGCTGCTGTTGATAGTATTCCTCCTCTTAATTCTGAAAGCCCAGAAGATCCTGAAACATTTTGGTCTGAAGTACCCAATGGTCATCTTGTAACTTACTTGAAAGACAGCACTTTTCATCAAGTTATGCAGTCGAAGAAATCAGCCCTTGTGATGTTTTATGCACCTTGTAAGTTATCTGCTTATGATCTTTAAAATTACTTTTTTGATAAACAAAATAATGCTTAATTTTTTAAATATTTATTTAATTCATTGTAATTCAAGGTCTTTGACGAATTTTATGCATGATTAACAATGATAAAAAAATTGCAATTAATTAAACAAGATGTGATCAAATTCTTTCCAATTTTTTTATTTTGTGCCTGTAATGCTTTTGTGCCAAAGTTTCTATTATTTATATTAATATCATTTCTCAAATAATTTATTTTTGACTTCATGTTTGTTAAAATAGAAGTATGCAATTTTAATAAGTATATAAGTTTTTAATTATAAACTAGAATATAATTAAAAAAATATTTTTATTGTTTTAAAATTTTAGGGAGTGGACATTGCAAAGCATTGCGTAGAGTTTTAGCTGAGGTTGCTGCTAAGGTCAAGGAACAGAATGTATGTTTCTCCCCTTTTCTTATTTTGAAATTTTTTAGCTGTATTTTACATTTTTCTTTTTTTTATTTTCAAATCTCAATTATTCATAAGACATGTATAGATAACTATATAATAAAAAGGAATGCATACATAAAAATAATATTTACAGTTTAATCATTTTTAATGATAATTTATCTTTTATAAAATAGCTGAATCCTAAAATTGATAATATGGTATCTAGGTTCAATATAGATTTTTTATTTTTATTTTTAGATTGATTGCTTTATAGCTGCAGTAGATGGAACGGTTGAAACTTCTCTTCAAGCTGAATTTTCAATCAGAGCTTATACTACTTGTAAGCTTTATTTCATTTGTAGATATTGTTCTGTATTTTATTAATAATTTTGATTATTTTTGGACATTTGTTGAAGTAAACGGAATTAAATTTTTGATTACTTTATTTATTTCAAAGAAAGATAATAATTGTTAATCACCATTTAAGTATTTATACATTAAACAAAGCTTTATCAGATATCAGTACCGGGAAGCTTAGATTATACTAAAAAATGTACTTGAATGTTTATAAGTCAAATTTTAGTCAACTTAGTCTAGAAAATAGTAAGTATCTAGTTATGCATATACAAATGAAATATACTGTATTTGGATTATATTTTTAATGTAAATGAATTATTAATGACTTTTTCTTTTTCTTTTGCAGTGAAATATTTTAAGTAAGTATTACTTCATCTTTTATTTTATACATTTAATTAATTGTTTTATTTAATTAATTATTGCTTAAATAATACTTTGATAAGAAATAGAAAATTTTGTTCTATATACATAACACTAATATGATTGATTTTTTTTTCTATCTTTAAGATATTAGAAACATTTACTATACATTTATTTGACTTTTTGTTTGTATAATGAAACAGAAATTACTTGATTTAAAGGTGCTATTTTTTTGTTTAATTTCTTTGCCAGCCTATCTAATTTTAAGGATTGTCCATATTATAGAAATGCATTTCAACATGCATTTGTGAAGTTTAGATTTTTATATATGCTTGATAAATACCATCTAATTTTTAAAAAAGATTTATTCTCTAATAGTAGCTCGAATTGATTCAAGCTTAGTGTTATATTTTGTGTTAAATACATAAATTTCTTTGATTTTAAATTTTTAAATTCTAACCTTTATTTATATGAAAAAATATTTTTAAAATGCATAAAACATAATCTTATATTTTTATAGATGCACATGCTTAAAATAGAAATATGTGAGTTATTCTATATTATGTTTACCTAATTTTTCCTTCTTTTGATAATATTTAAAAACCAGTGTTAAAGATCTTGTATTTAGAATGATATAATCGTTTATAGTAAATTTCTGTTTATCTGAATTTTGAAATTCAAATCCATTTTAAATGCTAGTCCATTTATGTGATAACTATTGATTGAATTTGGAAAATAGATTCAAATTCTTTTGCATACAAAATAAACTTACGAATCACAGACATCAACAAATCATTCTGAAGGACTTTCCTTTTTATGCCATTTGGCTGTAAGAAACTAAATTCTGTTTTTTTAAAAAAATCAACCAAAGCTATGTATCAAAGCAAAAAAAAAAAAAAAAACTTATTTAAAAAGAATTACTTTTTTACAAAGTCGTCTTGAAATAGTATTTTTCTATCTTTTTGAGTTATTCTCTGATAAGTATTTTTTCATATTTATTTAGAAATGGAAAGGTGCAATTTGATGTGGAGCATAGGACAGTTGATAAACTAGTGGAATTTGCCAAAGAGTGAGTTAAGATTTTTTTTGTAATTGTAATTTTGTAAAAATAATAATTTGTTTTAGCATAAATTCAAAACATTTTTGCATCTCAGTCCTAAGGAACCTCCACCCCGAGAAATTCCATGGAGTGATGAGCCAAGTAATGTGGTTCATCTTAAAGAAGAAGATTTCAAGCCAACTTTGAAATCAACAAGACATGTTCTTGTCATGTTTTATGCTCCCTGTAAGTTAAATTCATTTTTTAAAAATGATTTTAAATTTCAAATGTAATCTTGTGGATTCTCATCTATTACTCTAAATTTTTCAAGTGACTTATTAAAAGTTCTTAATTTTGATTTTCTTTTTATCTTTTTTAACTCATTTTTCATTGAAATATAAAAGTAGTAAATACAAAATAGGGATTCAAGTCAATTAAATTGTTGCTTTTTTTTCTGGTATATATTTGTTTTATGTATTAACTATCTTCATTACTTGTGGCTTTGTCTTCAATTATTTATGTTGTGTGCTGTTACTTATGGCACTTTACAAGCCTGTTATCAGTTTCCTGTAAGCAATTTAAGCCCAGAGCATCTCTTTTCAATAAGGGGGGGGGCAACCAGGGCCAAGCTACTTCATGCATCATATTTGCTTGCACAATCCCTTTTAATTTGTGTGAGACATTCACACACTTCTCAGATAGAATAAAGATGTACAACCACTCTCGAACTGGGACTCGAACCTGGTTCGAGCAGAGAAGATGCGTTACCTCTAGACATTCTAGAAGCCGGCTTGGTTAGATATTCTATGTATATGTAAGAGAAAACAAAGTGTGCATTTGTAAATCATACAGTCTAGGGGAGGGATTGATAAAAATTTTTTAATTACAAATTTGAAAATATTGTTCATTAATGAAATTGATATCAATATAAAACAACATTTTTTTTTAATTTTAAAATTAAGTTTGGGCAGGACAAATTAAAATCCTTTAACCTCATTTTATCCTTCCTTTGAAGAGTATAGAAGCTTTTTAATATCTAGTTAATCTCCATTTAGGTGTTAAGAAACATTTGTGTTAAATTTCATTTCAATCAATTAAGAGATGTATGATATTTAAACAAATGTAATTTCAGTGTCTTATATGTTGATTGGTGTTATTTTATTCTTGTCTTTCGTAAATGTTTGATTTTTTTTATTTGTATTAGATTTGATTTCAATATTTCCATTCTTTGTAATTAATTATGTGATTCCTTAGATCTTTTGTAATTAAAAATTTCAAGACATTCATAATAAGGATAATGTCACAAAGCTTCTACAGTATTTTGAAGAATGGACATTTATAAGCCAAGAAATTTCATACTGTGTTTATTAGTAGCCATGTAACTCATAGTTTTTAATCATGATTTTTTTCCTCTTCATATTTATTTTTGTGATATTTTCATCAGTGAAGAGAAAATGTGAAATCTGTCTCAGAGAGATACTATGTACAATATAGCAAATATGTGACTATGCTTTTATGAGTTGTGCAAAGGATTTTGAATGGAACATATATTCCAAGAGTGGGTAAATATCACTGGAAGACAACAGCATATTTATTGTAAGGATCTGAAACTGCTGGAAACACTTTGAAAATTAAACTTTTAGCACACATTCTAGAAGTTAAAAGAATGTTGTACTGTTATACAAAAAGATTAAATTGTGTCCAATGGGATAAGTGAAGCTGTTTCTTGACAACAGAGCTAAGAAATTCTTTTGTATTCTCGTATAATCACTTGCATTTCATGACATTGTTTTAGTTTTTAGAAGAAAGATTTCCTCTCATCATGAAATAAATTTTCTGTCATAGAATTTATAGAATTTTTTTTTTTTCAAAAAAACTTCAACTTAATTTTGAGAAAAAGAAGTATTACGTTTCTCTTTCTCTGTGCATTGTAATCTCTATTCTATTGTATCTTGTTAATTAAAACAATGAAACAATATAATTATATCTTAATCTTTATTTTTCTTCCTTTTATCCTTACATTTATAGTTTATAATAAATTATATATATATATGTATATAACAAAGTGGCCATTTTCATGTCAACAAGATCCAATTGTTCCCTGAAGAGAATTCCCAAAATTGAGCTGTTTCAACTGGATCATTACAATCATGTTATGATTAATGATGTGCTAAAGTTTATAAAATAGTGGATACAAACTTAGATATTAGTCCTTATTTAATTTTTTAATTAAAAAATTGGTTTATTATACACATATATATATATTCTATAGGGTGTGGTCATTGTAAGAGAGCTAAACCTGAATATACTGCTGCAGCTGCATACTTTAAAGATGACCCAGAGGTATTATATTTGATTTAAATTGTTGGTTAATGATTCTGAAAGACACTCATTCTTTTATTACTATATTCATCAAGATACTAAATTATGAAACCATAACTATTTTTTAAGGTTAAGCTGGCTGCTGTCGACTGTACAGTGCACAATAGTCTTTGTACTGCTTATGATGTCAACAGTTACCCAACCTTTATATATTTCAATTTCTACAATGTTGAAAAACCTTATGATGGAAGTCGCACTGTATGTATTATTCAATTTTTGTCCAGTTTATCTTAAGTATAAAAATAAATGTATAATGAAGTCAAATTGATAATTTAATGTTATCTATTTTATGTTTTATGCATTTGTGTGTGTGTATTAATGCATCAAATTTTTCTGATGACTATATATTTGCTTTTAATTTCACCAAAAGTGTCAAATTCATTGCTGGTATAGCTGTTAACAGGATTGACTGTGCAATGAATGTAGATACTTTTGTTTATAGATAAAAATGCTGAAGAAAACATGAACAGTATATATTTAAATCATGACATCATAGCACAAACAGTAAACGTTTTTTCTTTTGCCATATATTTATAAAGAAAAACAACCATTTAAGCTTTTTTCTACAACAGTTGGCCTAAGTTTAATAAGTTTATCCAACAAGAAAATTCTTAATTTTTTATAGAAAGGTAATAATTCTAATAAACAGTAGCACCACTTAATATATACTGTTATGTTTGGTGGGTCACAAATATTATGTGCTACATGTGGGCTTGCTGGCATTTTTTTTGTAATTATTATTATTGTTTTGCAGTCAGTTACTTAAATTTATTCCTAAATGAATATAAAGCTACTTTATAAAAAGTTTTAATCAAGAAATTTTTGTTTCAGAATATTACAGATACTAACTCTTTGTTTCATATGTCTAGAAATTATTTGGCTTAAAATGACTTTCATATTGAACTTTAATTATTTTTAAATACTGCACATATGATTTGAATTTAGATTATGTAATTATGGTATATATATTCTAAAGTATCATTTAGATTAGATTTTTTTTACATTTACCAGTTATAAGAATATGACATTAAAATGATTTTTAGAATTGTTCAGACTTTCAGAATTATAAAAGTTAATTAACTTTTTTTTTTGAAATTTCAAAATGAAATAAAATGTAGAATTTTGAAATATTTTTGCAATTTGTGTGTTTTTTTTTAAATATAGAAACATGATTTCATAAAGTACATGGAGGCTGCTATTGAAAGTTTAAATCCAAAAACAGCAACACCTCCAGCAGATCCTGATAAGTTTTGGTCAGAAGTTACTCATGGCGAGCGTGTTCATTATTTAAAGGATTCTACATTCCATGAAGTTCTTAAATCCAAGCCTTCATCTCTGGTCATGTTTTATTCTCATTGTAAGAATGTAAATTGTTTTTATAATTTCTGTATATTTCATATTTTTAAAGCAGGCCACTTTGGCTTGGTAGTGAAGGGAGAGGTTAAAGTTTAAGGCCCAATTCTGCTGAAGAACCATTATGTAAGTGGGTCAAGTATATTCCTGGTGTGGGGGCTGCCAGCTCAGGTGTCGTCCTGGTCACCTGACCGCAGTTCTAAATTACAAGGTCCATTCTAATAGCCCTAGCATTGTTGTAAAATGGGATATTAATATAACTTAACTAAATTAAATTGCCTTTAGTAAGATTTATGCTAAATCCTTTCATATGGAACTAAATTAAAGTGATTTTAAATCATATTTTTATACATGATTAAAGAAACAATGTTTTATTTTTAATGCAACATTTCTCATTGAGTTTTAGTTTGATTTCTTCTTTTTTTTAAAAAAAAAAATTAATTTAAGTTCTGTATTCATATATTTATTACAGGATTAGATTTTTTAAAAATTAATTCCCAATTGATGGTTGGTTAGCCCAGAAAATAAATGTTAAACAAGGTGTAAATTAAAACTGATAACTTTGTCCATGCTTATGCTGTGTGAAAATATCTCTAAAAATATTGGAAAATAAATTAGACTAATTCTATTAATACCTTGTATTAAATATCTCTTCATAGAATGTTAACTTTCATTGTTTTCTTTATATTATTTTGTGCATAGGGAATGCAGAGAGCAGAGAATTAAGGCATATATTTGCTGAGGCTGCTGCTAAAATGAAGGAGAAAAAGGTACGTATTTATACTCTGAAATTGATTTACATTGCAATAAAATTTAAAATGTATGTTCTATTGTACTAAGCATAGTATGTCAGTTAATTAATTCTTTTCATATTATAATGCTTTTGAAAATGGTATTAAAATTTATTGTATAATTATGGCTGAAAGCAGATATTTAGATATTCTCTATGAATATACGAATCGAAACAATTTCTTGAAAGATATTTGTTTTGAATAATTGCTAAAATTTATAAAATAGAGAAATTGTAAAAATATTTTTAAAACTATAATTCAAGTAATTTCCATTTTCTTGAAATTTCATGGAATAAGGCTCTCAAAACTATAATAATTATTTATTAATTATTTAAACTATAATTTAAATAATTTCCATTTTCTTAAAATTTTATGGAATAAGATTCTATTGCATCTAGCAAATATAATTCTAGAACAAATTTTTCATAATTTCTTTTTAATTATTTTTTAAAGGATGATGTATAACTTTGGGCATATTGTTATTGTGAAATTTGTCATCAGCATTTAGGATTATAATCAACAACTTTCCTTGAATCAAAATTTTCACTAGTAATTTCATATTTTTATTTAATACTACCAAAATGTTCTCAGTTTTTGATGACTTCACTTGAAAAATTGACGACTCTGCGAATATTCAGTGCTCTAAATTTCTGGTGCTTAAATTTAAAAGAACTTTAACATTTTCTTAAAAGAGTAATGAATCAAAAATTAAGATTAAACTAAAGGGCTACAGGGACCATATCTGCTTTCTTGACCAAGTGCCTTGGGATGAAAGGCATATGTCCTAGTTTGGTGGTCAGCCTAATGTGGGAAAAAAAAATTAAATGATGCTACAAAAAAAAGCAGATTTGGCATTTATTAATGTGCATGTGGATAGAAAGAAAATATTTAATAACATTTTCTCTCTCTCTTTTTACATGTTACTTTTGTTCATGAAGGGCATTCATTATATTTCTTTGTTAAATTTGTACAAATTTTAAAAATAGTTGGAAAAATGATTTAGCCACAAACATACTAATAAACATGTTATGTGAAAAATGTTTTGGAGTCAACTATTCAATGTAGCTGTCAATATTTTACGTAATTTATTATGTCTAGATAAAATGAACATGGTTTCTCTTAACAGACAGTTTTATTAATTTTATCTTCAGCATATTCTAAAAAATAAATTATTTCATTTTGCAGTCATACTACCATGATAAATTGAAAAATGGCAAGGGGGGAAAAACGTTTAATTGTTCAATTTTTAATGATTGCACTGTATATTTGTCAGCCTGATTATCTCTATATATGTGTATGGGACATTTTGCCTCGTGATCTTTTACATTTTTATTTATTATATCATGAAAACTTGCCCAAAAAATAAGTGTGTTTTTAGACATTTTTTCTGTATATAAATTAGATGATGAATAATTGATTGCAAATGTTAAATATATTCAAAAATTAAATTTGAGATTTATCAATTTTTTTTAAAGAGTCATAATGATTTTTTTGATTATCTAAATTTCTCAAGAACATTTGTTCTTATGATTAATTAAAAAATTTGAGAAATGAAAATGATTGTAAAAGGTAAGATAAGAATAACCTTTAGTTCATTAGCATGCCAGATATATATTTTCTTATTTTTTTACTTTATTTAGATTAATGGCTTTTTAGCTGCAGTGGATGTAACGGTAGAAACTTCTCTTCAAATTGAATATGCCATACGTTCTGCTCCTACTGGTAATATTTTGTCATTTTTATTAAAATAGTCTACTTTTTAGAGTGCATATGCAGCATAAATTATTTGTTTTTGTAGAAATCTGATGGGTGAAAATAGTTGAACTTTTATATATTTGGATTAATATCAAGATTACATACTTATTATAAACTGGAGATGATATTTAGATATTAAAATTATGCTATTGATCGATATAGTCAAAGATCAGATACAAGAAAACTTTTTAGCATGCAATCCCTGATTATTTGTTTGCATATTATTTGCAATTTTCCACCTTTTAGTCACTGGAAATGGTTAAATTTGTAAGCACTTCATAACTAACTATAAAAAAAAATCAAGAAAGAGCTTTGTGTAGAATCTAAAATATTATGCTGAAGTATATAAAATTTTTTTCATGTGTTTAAATTTATTTCACTGTATTTTTCTTATTAGACTTCTAAAAACAGTTCCATTGTATTTTTAAATATATTTTGGTAAATTTAAAGTTGTTATATATAATAATTTTTTTGTCATCTCATTCTCTTTTATTACATTACATAAAAATTGATTACTTTGTTAGAAACAATTTCATGCTTAATTTGTTTAAATATAAACAATTCCATCTATTAATTACTTTCTTATTCATTATTTATAATTTACTTACTTGTATATTTTAATTGAAAAAAATTATTTTTAAAGTTAGATGGAATAAATTTAGTATGTGGTCTTTGTATCAAATTTGTAGATTTCAGTCAAATTTTGTGAAAATCTATTCAGTGGAGGTTTATTTGAAAATAAGTAAACACCAATTCATAAAGTACAATTTGTTTTATCATGGTTTTACTCAGTCTGGAAGAAATGAAATCTTCAACTTTGATTGGCAGTTTACCAAGTGTTATTGGTTTCATGGTTCTTTTGGAGGGATTGATCACATGGTTTCTCTATTGTATAGTGTGCGTCTGCTTGTTGATTAGTAATGTATAGAGAAGGATATTTTCATTGAAAAAAAGTAAAACAATGGCAATAATGCAAGATAGCGAAAACAATGATTATTCAGATAGTGATTCCTGCCACTGGGAGAAAAAAAAAATAATTAAATCCAATGAGTCAGTGTACTTTGTGCTTCCGTGAAAGAGATTCCTATGGTAAACCAGTAAGAAAAGAGATCAGATACCAGTGTACAGAATCCAAGCATCACTTTGTGTTGTCCCTCATTAAAAAAAAAATTATCATACAATATTTAATTTTTTTATTTGCCCAAGATAACTCAGGATAGTAAACTAATATTAAAACTAAATGTGTTTACACCTATGAAAATGAAAAAATTCAACTTAAAGCTTTCATATTTTGTTTTGTTTTGGTTTCTTGTGTTTAATAATAAAATAAATAAATGTGAGGATTTTTTGCAATTTTTTTCAGACAAATTTGTAAGGGAAGTGGTTAAGTAACATACTTGATTTTTTGTTCTATTCTTTAAGGCACAAAGTTTTTATGCATGCCACTTTAAAAATAAAAATTGCAACTAGTGCATCTTTTCTTGTCCTCATCACATTGAGATTCCCAGAATATATTTTTTCTTCCAAATTATCACATTTAGATTTTTAATCTGATATTGTATTTATAAATAATTGTAATTAATTACATTATTTTTTTAGTGTTATCTATTTAATTGAAAAATATTTTACCTTATTTTAAATAAATAGGTGGCATTTTAATATTATGCATAAAATTTCAAGGTAGTCTGATGTAAATTGGTATATTTATCTATAGAACTTTGGTAATTAAATAACTAAAATTGTACGAACGTGTGAGGTTATTTTGAAAGTATTTTCAATAGTGAATGCCACTGTATTAAAAATTTACTAAATGACTTGAAATCGGATTTCTTTAAAGAAACTAACTCCTAAAATAAAGTTTTTGGTAAATGTTTTAGGTTAAAATCATCTGCTATTACAATTTGTTTGAGTTTTAGACTCTTATTAGAATTAGTGTAGAAAAATTTAACACTTTCATGTACAATAGTGTTATATTTTATCGTTTAGGGTTAGTATATTATATATGTAGTCAAGTATTTTGATGACAAAATTTGTTTTTGCTGATGTTTATTTAAAGATAGACATACTTATAATATGTTGTCAATTGTTTGTTCTGATATGTAAAATATACTATAGTATTTAGCCATCACAAATATATTAAAATACTTATCTCCAACTAAGCAATGGATTTCTAACTAAGCTACTGGGCTGAAGAGGTCATAGATGGTTTAAAAAAAGCATTTTAGTTAGTTATTATGTCATTAGATTTGTATAAATTGACATTTTAGGAATTGAAAAATATCAGAGCTACGGAATTTATTTTACTAGGAATAAAATAAAATATTTTTTAGAGTCTTAATAGAATATTAATTTTTATGTATAATTTTTCTTCCGATAGGTCTTATAAAATAAAAATCTTATGTTGGTTAACTTAAAGATGTGTTGAAATGTGATTCCAAATGATCATTTGTTGTAGGAGGTGCATCATGATGTGCATAACATAGAGCCCTTAAATTTGTATATTCATTTAGCTGTGTTTGATTGTAGTTGCTTTATTGTTATGCTTGTAATTTTTTTTTATTCCCATGCTGATTTGTGTGTAATATGTTTTTCAATCATTAATATATATTTTTTCTTTTTCTATTTCAGTGCACTATTTTAAGTAAGTATTATTTTTTATATTTTCCTTTCATTTTTTTTAGTATTGGCTATTTGTTTTCTGATGATTACTGACACCTCTCTGTTATTTTAAGATATGGCGAACTCATTAAAGAGTATGCTGCACCTCTCGAAGTGGATGATATTGTCCAGTACATGAAAAACCGATTGGTGAAAGAGGAGTTATAAAATGCTCATGTGTAAGAAAGAGTTTTTTTAAAAAAAATTAAAACATAATCCGAGATTTAATTGTGTTTAAAACATAATTTTAAAATATTAAGGTTTTCTAAAATGAAAAATGAACAAATTAAGAATAAAAAATACTTTTATTATAAATTTAACATTGTTGTTTGCAGAAGTCTTGTACTGATATTTCACTTCAGTATTTCAATAAAAGCATTTTTCTTGTATTTTTTTAAAAATTAGACCAATAAGGGGATAGCTAATATTAACAAATATGGATTTTATATTTGGTGTTATAGCACTATCCAACGTAATTTTTATAGAATTGTCTAGCTATCATAGAACATGTGTGGTCACACATTATAATGAATCATTTGTGTGACAGAAGTGATGATGAAAGTACACCAGAATTAATAATGCAATTTATTTACAAGAAATTTATTAAAAATGATCCAAGATTATTGAAGAAACACTTATCATATTATTTCCATCATTGATTTTTTTTTCCCACCAGAGGAGATAATGTGGATTTCCATGGCATACTCTTATACTATATGATGAGTACATGAGGGGGGGCATCATGATTTGTCAACTGTAACAGTGTATTTTAGAAATGCAAAATCTTCAATAAAATGTATCAAATATTGCAGACAGGTTTATTCATTGCTCATCATGAGGTAAAGTATTCAGTTTGTACTTGCAAATGATGAGTGATTGTTTTGATCCAATATTGATTTACCACACTGATGATAAATGTTGACTCTATATTCACCTTTTAACCTAATATTCTAACTGCTGTTTACTTTTTGAACATTCTATTACAATCTAGAAAATGTGTTGTTGCCACTATTACATGTCTCCCTTTCATTTAGGCAAATCTTATTTGCAGTAAGATTCTTCTCCTCTTATACACTACTTATTTTGCACATTATTGTACCTTTTCTAAAAAAAATTTATGATTAAAGTGATCTAAGAAGCTTAATGGAGAATACAGCATTTGTAAATGCAAAATTGCAATTCTTATATTTCAATCATTTAAATGATAGTTTAATATTTAGTATCATTTTCAGTTCACTATCTTCAAAAACTGAAAGAGTTCCTATGACTAAAGTCAGCTCAGTTACAAAGCTTTAAATATTGCTGGTTTAAATTGTTTTAAATTAATTCAATGACTTTCTCTAAGAAGCTCTACTTATAAATAAATGGCACATTCTTGAAGCAGTTAGCTATTTTTAGAGCAAAAATAATGATCTTCGCAACCGAGTTCAGTTGCAAAAAAGGGGGAAAAAACATAATTTTTTAGTAGTCTTTGTATTTAATTAAACAATAAGGATTATATTTTTAAAATGCTTTTCAAACTATATGTAGAGCTTTAATGATGTGAAAACTAGCTTTTGGGCTTCCTTAATATCAACCAGTGAAAAATAAGTTGCTCGGTTAGGAAATTTTAGTATTGAATTGTATTGGATTAATTTAAGGTTTTTTTAAGAAATTATTTTACAAAATAATGAGCTTTTCATTTTTATTTGAAAACATAAATCACATTATCATATTAGGCAAAACATTTATATCACAATGATTGGTTAGTATTAATATTAACAACCAATCAGACACATAGAACATATTGGGTTGTTCGGAAAGTCATTTCGTTTTTTTTGGGGAACATGAAAGACAGTTTTCGTATAATGAATAAATATTTTATTAAATTATATATTGGCCATTCTGGTCCAACACCTTTTGCAATCTTTCTGGCAGTAACATAATTCCCCTCTCATAAAAGTTTTGGTCCTTGCTGGCAAAAAACTGGTTCAGGTGGTTTTTGACATCTTCATTTGAGGTAAAGGTTTTGCCATCCAAAAAATTTTGTAGGGACCGGAACAAATAGTAGTCGGAAGGCGCCAGATCTGGAGAATATGGTGGATGTTGCAGTACGTCCCATTCAAGCTGTAAAAGTTTTTGGCGAGTGATCAAACTTGTGTGAGGTCTCGCATTATCCTGGTGGAACACTACACCCTTCCTGTTGATTAATTCGGGCCTCTTCTCTTTAAGTGAATCATTCAATTTGTCCAGCTGATGACAGTAGACTTCTGAATTAATCGTTGTATTGTCCGGCAAAAGCTCAAAAAAAAAAAAAAAACGATTCCTTTGACATCCCACCAAACGGAGAGCATCACCTTTTTTTGGTGAATGTTGGCTTTTGACACGCTTTGAGCCGGTTCATCTTTTCTGCTCCATGACCTCTTGTGTTTAACATTGTTGTACACAACCCATTTTTCGTCCCCAGTAATAATCCGCTTCAAAAATGGATCATTTTCTTGACGTTTGAGGAGCGAATCACACGCGTCAACGCGACGACACAAATTTCGCTCCGTAAGGACATGGGGCACCCACACATCGAGCTTCGAGGTTAAGCCCATGCCTTTCAAATGGCCATAAACAGTCGAATTCGACAAATTTAATCTCTCACCGATCTCTCGTGTGGTTATTCGCCGATTTGCATCAACTAATGCCTTTATCGCATCTTTGTCAGCTTCGACCGGCCTTCCAGACCGTGGTGCATCTTCGACATCAAAATTGCCGGATCGAAATTTTGCAAACCAGTTCTGCCACTGGCGTACTGTTAACACGCCTTCTCCATACACATCCGTCAATTTTTTTCTCGCTTGGACAGCATTTTTACCTTTTCTGAAGTAAAAAAGTAAAATATGACGAAAATGCTGCTTATTGCTCTCCATATTTAAAAGGGCATTAACCAAAAATTACTGCGTAGAATTAATAGAACTTTTTCACACACAAGCCTTGCAATATCAGCTCTCAAGACATATAATGGTTATGCGGCTTAAGTGTGAAGTTGGTTTCGAAAAAACGTAATTAAGTCCTCTGACGGGAAAAAACGAAATTACTTTCCGAACAACCCAATACAAACCTATATTTAGGGATGATTAAATAGAGTATGAGAGTATTTTGTTTTTTTAGTAAGGAAATGGAAAACTTTAATTTTATTTCTTGACTGATGAACATTCAAAAAATCTAATCCAGTAGTTGAGTTGACATGAAAAAAAACACAACTGCAGTTTTTTTGTATTGTCATCTGGATATCAGAAGGTACAAGGGAGAAAAAGAAAGTTGAAGCTTAATTAAAAGACTTCTAATCTGAAAGAAAATAAGTTTAAGACAGATAGTGTTTGGACCAAAAGTCAATTTTAAAATATGTATTTTTAAAACTTCTTTTAGTTCTTGCAAATTTGTTTTAATATGTGATATGCAGAAGGAGCTAATGAAAATTTCCAGTTATTATAGACATTTTTGAAAAATAAAATAAATGATTAGTTTTGTATCTTCTACAACCGATAGAACAAATCAAAACCAAATTTATTATGTTTTAATGCATCCAGGCATATTATTCAAGTAAAAAATCTTATCTTCAAACATAATATATACTTTTTGGTATTGAAGGGAGCTATCTACATTATAGGATATTATTTTATTTCTTCTATATGTTCAAACAGTAGAAAATTAAACAAATAGATATTTTTAAAAATAACTATCCATTTGGAATTTTTGGTACATATATCTTTCTCCAAATTGCAAACTAAAGTGAAATTTCAAAAATTTTACTAATACTAAAACAATAAATATTTTTCAATTTTATTCTCTTAAAAAATTATTTTTGATTTCATTAAGCAGTATTTTCATATAGCAATTCATTTTATTATATATTTTTTTATTTTTACTATATATAATTTTTCTAGTTCAACTTTTCCTCTTTCTCTCTTCTTATCTAATCAAATATCCATGTACAAATTAAAGCAATGAGAATGCTGCTATTCATATTTTCATACTTTTTATGTGCAATCTCTTTGCCTACAGAACACAAATATATCAGACATCTGCTATAATCAACATAAATATTTCAACATAATGCTTTATATTTAATTTCTCCACTAATGTTAAATCAAGATTGTTGCAATAATAAACTTTTATCGTAATAACATTTGGAATAAATATAAAAAATACAAATTTAACTGTATATCACTGTGTTAGGGTCCGCCATAGACTAATTTCAGCCTCGAGCACTCAGATTATAAAATAAAGAAAGCAACTTACCTGAAATAGAACCAAGTCAGAGGAAGTTATATGTCTCTTCGAGGCCTGCCATTGTATATTCTGGCTTCTAAATTATCCTTTCATTCTTCTTCTGGCTTTCCATGAGCTCACTTGGGGAAAAAATATCCTTGGCATCCCTGCTCCAACCTTTACCTTGGTCAAGCTTTCTCTCCTTTTATTAGTTAGTGTACTTAAAACTACGTAATCAAAGTAGATTTTTGCAAATTTACATTATCCCCTAATTTGCAAAAATCCACTTTGATTATGTAGTTTTATGGGCCAAGGTGTAACCTTAATTCACTTTCCTTTTGCATCCAACCCGAGTTGGGATTTCCTGATTTATATTTGTTTTCCTTCTTACCAAATGACATAATATAATACTAAAAGTAAGGTTAAAGTAAATAGCAGAAGATAACCTTAACAATGACAGAGACCAACATTCTTTTGACTTTATTAACATCTATGTACTAAATTTGTTAACATTTATTATTTTTTAATTCTTACAACTTTTTTCGACAGACTTATATCACTTCTTGCCATGTGTCTTATCAGCAATCATATGAATACTTTACCTTTTATTTCTTTAACTTAATTTCCCAATTTAAATAAAATTCTATTTGATACCTATAGATTGATAACCTCTTTTGTTAGACGGAAATGGAATTGTATGGGTCTAAATATAAAATGTTTTTCCTCTCTTTAATTTATATATATATATATATATCTCCTTTTAGGTGATGTCTACTTCATAATGTCAATCCATG
>JAPMOQ010013495.1:0-24886 GCA_026543055.1 Argiope trifasciata
TTAGTCAGGCATTGCCCGTTGGTCTTCAAACTGCTTTAGCTCCTATTGTTTCTTCTTCTGGCTTGGGCTCATCTTCTGCTGCAGCCAGGGTCAGTAGTTTAGCCAATTCCTTTGCTTCAGCTATCTCTTCATCGGGTGGTTCCCTCAGTGTTCCAACCTTCTTGAGTCTTCTTTCCTCCGTTGGGGCCCAAGTTAGTAGCAGCAGCTCTTTGAGTTCCTCGCAAGTTACGAACGAAGTCTTACTTGAGGCAATTGCTGCGCTCTTGCAAGTTATCAATGGAGCTCAAATAACAAGAGTTAATCTTGGAGACGTTCTGGATGTTCAACAGGCTTTGGTGAGAGGTCTGTCTGGTTAGATAATCCTTTTGTGCAGATTATGCTCTGTTCAGTATGAAATAATTGTAGTAAAGAACATTGCTACTAATAAAGCTTGCAGCATTATTTTGTCTAGTGTTGTTATTTTTTCATATAATTTTATTTAAAAATTAAGTTTTAATACATATATAGTAATTTATTAATTTTCATAATACTCATGCATGAGAATATTAAATAGGTTTTTTTTTCAAGGTTTATGAAAGCAGCGAATTATAATTTCTAAATTACGTTGTAATAGTTATTTAGTTTCTTTCTTTTAAAATTTCATAACTAAGAAGACGCGTTATTTCAGTACCAGAATCAATTAGATTTCCTCCAGGCTTTCCATTTACACTTATAGGTATTCTTTCTATGTTTCAAAGACCTTTATTAAGGGGATGTTGTATATGAACCATTATTAAATTGTATTTATATAAGTAAATCACAGTTTTAATAAAAATCAAATACATTAATAATATATATAAGTAATATATTAAGTAAATTGTAATGTATATCTATAATAATTTATGGATTTTTATAATATTCATACATGAGTAGATTGAATAATTTTTTTCAATATTTATTCAAGCATTGAATTATAAATTATAAATTGCTTTGTAGTACAATTTAATTTTTTTAAAATTTAAAGTTTCATAAAATAATTTCCATTTTTAGAAAACTTTAACGCTTGCAGCTTTCTTGGCGTCCTTGCTCATCAAAATCAAAAACTTTTGGAGCCGAATTTTGTTCGTTCCAAAGAAATAGCCGCAGATCGATGTCTGTTAATTACGATGTTTTCAGAATCAGATTCTGTCTTCTTGACCCTCATGCTTTATGTATTTTGTATTTTACTTTTCTGCAGTTTCCTCAAACATTTCATGCAGGTCAGAATCATGTGACTGTTTTTCCGATCAGAGCACAATTTGTAGACAAATATATTTGACTATCTGGTACCCGGCACATAGCTGACGCAGAAGAAATAATTTTGGAAATATCGTTTGAATTTTAAAATAATTGTCTTGTTTAATTAGGAATAATATCGTAAATAAATACATTCATTTAAATTGAATGATATTTAAAAGATAAGTGTAACTAGTTTTTTTTTCTGTTCTTTTTTTATTTTATTATTCAAAAGCTTTAAGGTAGGCAATATTTTTTTTTTGTTTTTCCATCTTCAGAAGAAACAAATTAATTTATTGACTCTTAGCCTCTAGCATACAACTGGTTCTGTTGTGTCTGCTTGGCGAGTTCATTTGACAATCCTTGGTTAATAGATGCGAATCCAAAAAATATTTTATGTCTCAGGTAATTTTACTCTGCATATTGCCATCCCGCAAGTGCAGGTATTTAGCTTTATAGCAATCGAATGAACGGTGCGGCATCGCCTAAGAGATACACAGACAAAAACTCATTTTTATTCATATAGACTAGCCGCCTTTGGTGATCAGTTGGTTCGCCATGAGTAATGCGTTCTGAAATCTTCAATTGAAAACTTATGTAACTGGCTCTCTTTAGAACTTCTCTGTAAAATATATTTAAATTTCAAATTCGTATATATTTAAATTTAAAGCTCGTATTATTATAGAAGTCTAACGATTATTTATTTATTGCACTATAGATATCTCTGATTTGCAATCAGCTGTTGCTCAATTATGTGGAAGATATCACATCTAATATTTATTCCATGACATTACTTTACCATCTCAACGCGTACTGAGCATTCAAGGAAAAAATCTGAAGCTCATTATTCATCATTGCATTGTTTGACTCAAGATACATAAAATGTAATTATTTATTTCATTTAAACCAAGTTAGCAGAACTAAACAATATGTATGATTATGACTAATGATTTACAAATTAGCCATAGGGCCCGAGTTCGAATACGTATCCTGCATAAATTCAATCATGCTTGCAGTAAATAATGATTGATTGAATTAATGATATAGATATTGCAAGCGATCGTTTTGCATTTATTTTTTTTAAAAGTATCACATTCAATATTTTGTTTATGTTATGCAGCCACACGCTGATAGTTATTTAAAAAAAATTAATTTGCAATTACAGTTGATTTTTCATAAATTTGAATTTCCGTTAATATGATGGCAACATTTTAATAAAAGCTAATTTTTTCCCACTGGTGGGCTCAAGCAGATTAAATTTTATTATTTTTCCCGAAACCTATTGTTGAAAAACTTGGTTAAAATATTTTTTTAAAAATTCGTTAAAAATAGAAACTTATATATTAAAGCACTAATACCAATAGAAAGCTAATTTTTTCTTTATCTTGATGTAAAAATCATGTTTGTGCCATAATATTTACGGAAATTATGGCAAAAAAACGCCAAAATTTCACTTAATTTTTAATTATTTCAAATTCGAATTAAAAATTTGCTCCAAGGGGCACATTTCCGGTGTCCAAGGTATACAAATGCCAAATTTGGTAGCTGTAGGTGAAACGATCTGGCCTGTAGAACGCCGACACACACACATTGAGCTTTATTATAAGTATGGATTAGGTAAACAATTCTTGCACTAGGAACGAGTCGAAAACAAACGACTTAATGAACGTCATTGGGCAGTAATTGATATGAAATTGTAGTATTCCTACTAATTTAAGGTGTTAATTTATCATTGTTTTATTTTATTTGTTTTTTAAATTTAACTATCTGTTTGTTTTAATTTACAAAAATCTATAAATATAACAAATGAAAATTAACCATGAAAAGCCATCCAGAACAGATGAAATGACTGCGCAACACACAACGTAATAAAACAATTGCCTACAAAAAGCATTTTAGAAATTTACTGTAGGACAATATGCCACAAATGAAAGGCGCTCTTCTTTTGCAGTGAGTACCTATAACTGAGCGCCTAAAATCACTGTTAACCGCGGAAGGGTTAATAAATTTCTAATATTCCTGAACATGAACGCTTTATTTTTTAAAGTTGATTCCGAATAGGTTTATGAATTTTAAAAGCTCTTTTTCTTTCGAAGAAGTTAAAGAGTCCGTCACAAACGCTGGTTATCGACCACATTGGCGAATTTTTTTACAATTGTTATTCAGACTTTCCAAAAAAGTTTACTTTTTCTAGGAAAATGAATGTAATCTATTATACAGGGGATTCTAAGCTAAAATTTGTCTTCAATTTTAATTTTCATGAAAATTCTCCACCGTTAGAATGATATCTCAAAAACCAATAGAGTTATTAACATAAAATTTCAGTGTCTGTTTTACGGCCAATGAGCTGAACCCAAAGTTTTATCGTTGCTGAAATAATTTTTCTTTCACAGGTGTTTTTAGAAAAATTAAGTTCTGAATGTATGGAAAAAATGCATATTTACGTATATTTTTACCCATCACTTTTTAGCAACTCAAGATTTTTGGTAGATTTTGGTTCGTTTCATTCATCATTATATTCTATAGCTTTTGCACAAAGAAAAATAGAATTGCTGTATTACCATTTAATGTAGAATGTTAAACGTTTTGGTTCATTAAAATTAAAAATTAATTTCATTAAAATTTACTATAGATTTTCCTATTTCTCAAAATAAATTATATTTTCAAATAATTATATTGTATTCTTAGTATTATAATTGGCAATACTTCTAAAAACCCTAATTTAAAATAGTTTTTTAAAAATCCAATTTTTCGAAAATTCTCTTTCAAACCTCATCGTATACCTTAATTTATATTTCAACTTCAATATTGTAGAAAATGATTTGAACTAAAAACTTATTTCGTCAGAATCATTTTTTGATGTTTGGAACTTGATAGATTTCAAGCTGTAGAAACCCTTTTTCTAAAATACTCCTGCAGAAATGATTCATTATAACACTATATTTCATCAAATCTAAAATTTCCCTTTTAGCGAGTCGTTAAGAAATAGGTGATTTGGACGTTTTTTTCTTCAGAATCGAGCATCATGTTTATTTTACCCAAATTGGCCTTGCTGCATATAGATGGAGGCAAACTTACAACAATGAAAGGCTTGCCATCCTGATTCCTTCTCATGCATTCTCTGAGGATTCTGCTGACTTGGTTCGTTAGTTATATGCGTTGAGACGAATTTTATCATCCACCTAATTTATATAAGGTAGCCTTTCGGATAAGATTTATTATTATTTGTGAGAATGTTCATTCTTAAGGTGTATGTACACACTTGAAACTTCGAAAATGTTTCGAAATATCGATTTTTTTTTTTATTGCTTCAAAATGTTCCCTGATCCCTTAGCTTTCAAACGAAACTAAAATGCTGGAAATATTCGAAATACTTCTCGTGTTATGCGGATTTTTCCTGAGGTACTTTCATTAAAAACTAAAAACTCCACATTTTTTTAAGCTCATTTTATGAAGAAGGATATTTTTCCACTATGTTGCTTCATTCAAGCAATCATAACTCAACAAGAAATGAACCAAAAGCAATTATTTATACATCAAAATAATTTGTATATATCAGTGAATGTTTTGTGCCTCCAAAAAAGTTATATTTATAAAAATAAATTTTTAACAGCTGTTTAAAATTGAAAATGATAGAAAAATCTCACTTTTTCTACTTATTGTTGATGAAGAAATTATTTGAAAAAACCTATATACTTTTATAACTTGACTGAGACAGACAACATGAAGACTCATGTTAGCCATCATTTCCTACTAGAATTGGGTGTCTCTACAAATTAGAATTTAAGATATCATGTTAAAAATATGCTAATTAACTCCTTAAATATTAATTAATTAATTAATAATTAGTGAGTTTATGCTGTTTCTCCTTACTGAAATGAGTTTAAACATATATTAATGAAATATTGTAAAAAAATTGGATTTTTAAAGTTAAAATTTAAAAAAAAATCTTCTGATGTGTAGAAACACCTTAAATAACTTCACTAAAAAATTAGAATTGCTGCTTCTATTTATTATCTGCAGCAAATATCAGAATATGTATGCATATTTATTTATAAAATCACCGTAAGCCAAAGAAATTTTAACAATTGATTTCATAATCACTATCGGGTTTTGCATGTTTTGATTATTTGCTTACTATTCACTTAATTAATGTAATCAGCAATAAAAGACATGTTCATTTGTTTCAATTAATATTTTAACTCTTCTCTCTCCCCATTTTGTTAATTTACCGTTTTGTTTGTTTGCTTAAAATGTATAGATTTTATTAAACTTTATAGATTTTTTTCACAGTCATACAAGAATAGAAAGTACAGGGTGTCCCAAATTAATGAGACGAGCATTCATTTTTTTAATCACTGTGTTTAGACATATATGAGTGGATACAAAGTCTTCTTAAATAAAATGGAGGATTGTACATATTTGCCTTATCTTCTGCAGATATCGATAGTAAGATATTAAAAACAAGTTTTATACAGGCATATATGTGTGCATGTACAAAATTTTAATTCAATTCCTAACTATTTTCTTATATATATATATATATATATATATATATATAAATATATATATATATATATATATATATATATACATACACACACACACATATATATATATATATATATATATCCTACTAAGCAACAAGCTGAGTTTTTCAGCGGACGTAATCTACTAAAGATTTTAAAGTTACAACTACAGTTTTGAGTTACAACAACGGCATTAATTATCTCTGATTCGCTCTTTTAAAAAAACTTGCGATTGGATTTTTCCGAATCGTTTAACTTGATTTTTTTCAAATTTGGAAATCTTTTAAATTTAGAATTTAGATATTTTATATTTTTTTTTGTGACAATGAACTATTTTAAATATTTTCTAAATATTCATTAATCGATCCAATTAACTTTAATATGTACAGATGGCGCCACTAAATGGCAAATTAATAAAAGTACATTATCGTCAGATTCTATCATTTTCAGTATAATTAATCATAAATTGGCGATTAAAAATTAATAAATAAAATCTAAAAAGTTCTACTTTATATGAGTAATAAAAGCAAATTTGTAAAAGAGTTTTTAGTTAGTTTTAGTTTTGCTTAATCGTCTTTGACGATTAGTGGGTTCAGTAATATCATAAGTTGCTATCATTTTCAGTTAAATTTTTTATGCAATTTGTTTTTAAGGATTTCTCCAGAAAAATATTTTTAAGCTTTAAATTTTGATATTCATAATACCATAGTAGGGACCCTATAAAATTATGTTCACTGTCCTATGCATTTCTTTTGTTTTGTCTCTCCTCTAAAATTCGAACTTTAATTGGTTAGGTGATTAATTTTCAATTAACATGTTTTAAAGCAACTAAACTCGTGTTTTTAAGTATAAATACAGAAAATAAAATCGTTCAACATTGAATCTTGTATGTACGAATTATAAATATCCTTTATAATTTATGTTGTACCTTCATTGATTATTCAATAAAATTTCACAGCTAAAATTCAGTTTATTTCACTAAGAACCGCATTATATTTTTATGCAACCAATTGTGTGTTTGATGTTTGCCCATGCTTATAATGATTTCTGGACAATTTAATTGATGTTTAAGATGTAAAAACTTTTTTTAAAAATGTTTTATCTGAAATTTTATAATCTTGATTATACAAGTTTGCATCGTGATTCCTAAAAGTTAAAAAAATAAATTATTTTCTTCTTTTCGTCAATCTTGAGTTAAAAAGAATTCTTTCCTACATATTAAAGCCCCAATCGTTCCATAGTGAAACATCAGACTACTTCTTAGTAATACGTTAAGAATGTATGTGATGCTTATGTAAGATTTTCTTAGTTTTACACATTATATTTCGGCAGTATTCTTCTGTAAACACTGGGCATAAAGCTTTCTCTGTTAGTGTGCATTAGGTCCTTTTTAATAATTTTTTCTCACTTTTCTTAGTTTTAATTTCCCATTGCAGCAGACTCATGCAACATTCATAAATTCTTCACTGAAACTTTCTTTGCACATTTTTACTTTCTTACATTCGAACTGCAGAGGAATATTACGGTTTTCCAAAAACTGCAGATTTTGATGGTTTTCCATGCTTCACATCTCATCCTTCTGCAAATCCATTTTTGATATCATGTTTATTCTCTCTGTAAACAAGATAACTCAGGCACGGTTTCACGCACTCACACATAACTCACGCACATACACACATAACTCACGCACATACACACATAAACATTTATCTGTATTACTGATGGCTTTAACTTTATATTCATTATCAATAATAATGTTTTATAATTTTTTATTGTTAATTAAATAATTATTTTATTTTAATTAGTTTAACAGTATGATTTGAAATCAGTGAATAAATGGATGTTATTGAAACCTGTAAGTCTTGTATATAAATATTATTATCGAAACAGCTTAGGATTACTGTATCATAGAGATTTGCTTTGTATTTGTCAAATTTTCTCTAACTCTTTGGTAAATAATCTTTTCTTTCAGCGAGTTATAAAATTGACCACGATAATTAATTTGTTGCTGTTGTCTCTTATGGCACTTGTCATTGGACTAGCCTGCTGTTACGAAGACAGCGATTTAAGACGATAGGGAGCATCTTTTGTTTTAGTTACGCCACTAAGGCCAAGAGTACGATTTTGCCACTCACGCATCACTCATTTTTCGCTTGCACCCCTTTGTACAGGATGGCCCATATACACGTCTCATAGGTAGAAAAGAGAAAGAAGACTCAAGCCCAAACCCGGCCCAGATCAAGGGAAAGATGCCGCCTGTCATTACGATGCAACTTATCTGTTAAAAGTAATACACACTTACCTTGGAGTTTTTCAACAAGTCTTTGTATATAAATTCTAGATGTTAGGAATACATAGTCATGAAAGCCAAGGAATGAATGCATTTTCTAAATAATACTTCGGTTTCTATTTAGAATTTCTATTTCTCAATTTTTTCTATTAGTTCACTCCCTATATGAATTTACATATCTTGTTTAAATTTTCAATCGTTAATAAAATACTCCACTCAAGTTCAAATACATTTCTAAAAACTTGTAGTGGATGAGAATTGATGTTAATAGTTTTTTTTTCACAAATATTAATTAACTGAAGTTTTGCAGTAATTCAAATTTTGTCGCCAAAGTCTTAAAAATCCCCAATGTTTGCCTACAAAGATCTTGCCAGATCCTATTCCATCTGCAAGCATTGCTATTCGAGTGTGAGACTTTGAAGGTGGTAGATTCATTCCAAATTTTCATAGCTGTTATGGAAGAAAATGACAGAAATGTTGTAATTTGATTGCATTTCATAAAAATTGGTGTCAATGAAAGATGTGTATGGTATTGCATGATAGATCGAAAAGTATCATTGTGGCAGTTCACCGCACGGAACTGGAGTCTGAAAGATTGTTAAAATTCTACAGATGATTCGGATACTCAGTTCTGTTTGATATCATGTGGTGCCAACAGAAAAGGAATGCTGTTCGCGGGGCTTTCGTTTTGTAGATAACAACCTTAGTAGCACACAAATACTGTACAATATTGTACGATACTGATCAATATTCGAAATATTGTATAATATTCCGGAGTATTGTTTAATATCATATAATAGCTTACAATCTTAAACAATAGGTTGTGCTACCTGGGTACCCTAGTAGAAAATAAATACTGTACAATATAGAACGATATTGATCAATATTCGAAATATTGTATAATATTGTGGAATATTGATAAATATTATATAATGGCGAACAATATTGTGCAATAGATTGTACTACCTGGGAAGATATTTTAAGTAATTTTGAGGCGTTGCAACGAGAGAGCATTCAAAATATACCTAAAATCTGATTAGAGGAGTATGTAGAGATACAGAAATACAATGTATAGAAACATATAAAAGATTAACAGACGTATTATGTAGCTTAAGGTATTTTATTAAGTTCGAAAGAAAATTTTTGTAAAATTGGATTCTTTAGAAACTATTCAAAACTATGGCTTTTAGAAGTATTGCCAATTATAATACAAAATACAATAAATACAACATTATTTAAAAATATATTATATTTTGGGAAAGGAGAAAAATGTGTAGTTAATTTTAAGGAAATTTAACCAAAACGGCTAGCACTTTAGGCAAAATTGTAATGAAGCAATCCCATTCTTCTTTGTACGCAAGTTATCGAATATAATGAGGAATGAAATGAACCAAAATCTTTAAAAAAATTGAGATGTAAAAAGTTATGTATAAAAATATGCGTATATATGCATTTTTTTCTCAAATTCATAACATAATTTTTCTAAAAGCACCTATAAAAAAGTATTTCACTAACATTAAAATTTTTGGTTCATTTCATTGCCCATATCATTTAAAACAGACGCTGAAATTTTTATCCAAATATCACTATTAGTTTCTGAGATATGCTAACAGTGGTAATTTTCATGAAAATGAAAGTTTTGAGAAAACTGAAATGAAAGGCAAATTTTAGCTGAAAAAATATGTGAACCTGGATGATAGGTTAAGCCTTCCTTTTCCTTATAAAGATGAACAGTTTTGGAAAGAGGAAAATCTGAACTTCCAAAAATAACAATTAAAAAATATTCACCGATGTGGTCGATAACCAGGGTTTTCAAAGTACCTTAATTTCGGCAGGAGCCCAATTCCAGTCATTAAATTCTTTTCATCTGTTGATACATCAGTGGCATTTCTTGTGTCATCAGCAGAATCTTCGTAAGAAAAATGCCTATTTGAAAGAACTGAAATCATCGCTGCCAAATTAAAAAGAACCAAAATCACCTCCACTATAATCGGAATTTTTTTACACTTATTCAAACATAGCACAAGATTTTGTAACTAGACAGACAAGAAAAGACCATCACTATATACACAAAATGAATGACATTTGCTAACTTCGACTTAAAGTATGCACGGATTTTGCTAGTTACTAACGCCATTTGACTTCAATAATGCATCATAAGTGTAACTTACTGTTCTTCGCTAATGGGTTAGGTTCCAAAAGGGTTTCTTCGATTCATTAATTTGGGTCAGACAATTCAATGCCATACTCAATATTTTTACAGAATCATTCTTACGTGAACTGAAATGGCCATCTAGTCCATGAATTTATATAGTTTTTTGGCACGTTGACTGCCAACTACCAGATAACTCGTAGATTGCGTTCTTTTCTAGGACGCCAACTGCGAGTTATCTGGTACTGTGTTGACTCGCCATATTTGTGCAGCTACGGATAAATTCGTAGTAAATCAGTGCTAATATGAACAGATGACTTCTGGGAAAAGAACAAAAAATCTATGTTGGCGTGCATGAGCAGAAAATTTATTTAAAAAAAAAAGAACAAAAAATGTAATTAAAAAAATCAGTTAGGGTCATTTTAGGTCAGATTTCTGAAAATTGCCGCGGCATTCAACGTGTTAAAACTCTGAAATGCATAATTTGTAAATCTAATGAAAACCATTCACTGAATATATGTCTTGTATTCAAAAATATGTTTGTGAATGAGAGAATTGAGGTTGTTAAAAGCAAGAAATTATGTTTTAACTCTTTAAATCACCATAAAATTGCTAAATGCTATTCTAACTCCAAATTTTTCAAAAAATGACAGAGCATTCTTTTACATCTGGGAAACACTCAAAGCGAAACTGAAACTCCCACACAGAATGTTAACGCGGGATTAAATTCAAGGTCAAATGTATTCTTTCCTGGATTTGAAATGATTCTTCAAAACTAACGATTGGGCCACCTGCCAACAGAACGGATTCTGTCAACGAAAATAGAAACAAAATGGTTTTATTTAAAGTACAGCAAATGTTACGGTTCAGAATAATGTAGGGATATTCACGAACGTACGTGCGTTACTGGATGTCGGCAGTATGAGTCATTTCGTTTCAAAACCGTTCCCCCATAAATTGAATTTGAAAAAAGAAAAGAGAAAAATAGTGGTTTCTGATCTAAAATCTCTCAGTCAGCGTCTGCTTTAATTGGATCGTAAAAACGAAAATTTCTGACGGAAGCTTTGAAAAGGGAATTGAACTTTTAATTGTTCCGCAGATTGTATACTCTCTAAACAATTTGACCATAATAAGTAGAGTCGGCCTTCTCTATGAAGGGGCCCGGGAGCAAGAAACCATTTGGGCTCTAAATTTTTAGCAAAGTAAGAAAAAAAAAGCCCGAAAATTTTCATATCTATTAAACAATGCGTGATTTTGTTTTGGCTATTAATTACTTAAGGAAAATGGCAATTTTACCTATTTCTTTTTCGGTACTTAGTATAGCGAAAGCGTTTAAGCATTATACCCATCTGCTTGACCGAAGAGAATCTTTTATTTAATTTTAATTTGCTAAAAGAGGGTTCAGCATTTATTATAATTAGTAACCGGCGATGTAAAGGATTGAAAAACATTACATTAGATGCAGACAAAAGGAGATGGCTGATTAACTGCAAGTCCATTTGAACCCAGTCTCAGCTTCTACTTCAGGGTACCGAGCACGCCGCTCTATCTTAACATGTCTGATGGGAATTTCCTTATTAATAAATGAACTTCTCCCGCCTTTTTATAGATATCACTGCGATCTTTGCGTAATAAAGGCGTTTGGCGTATGTGTTGGCGGAATTGCGCCAATACTTAGGTTCAGTTCTGCCAAGGATCGAATTTGCGAAGTTCGGGTTTGAAGTCCAGTAACTTATTCACTATACAAAAATGGCCACCAATGTTTAGTGCTAGTTACTGGCTTATTAAGATGTCACCACAGGCGTCAGTCCATACTCAGTAAGCCACCTGGAAACAAGCTTGTTGACTTTTAATATGTGTAACATTATTATTGTTCAGAACACTGTTTAATAATTAATCGTGGTGGGGGAGCCCTCAGTAGCGGGACCGAGGTGCATAGCACCCGCCGCACCCCACAGATTGCCAATCTTTCTAACTAGCTAGAAATAAATAGTTTCAAATTAGCTTATGTTAGTTTCAATGAACCTAGAGAGGTGGATTTATTATTAGGCACAAAATATTTTTTGAACTTTTAAGAACTTCAGATTTTATAATCCTTTTTTTTTTTTTTTGCTTTAATATTATTATGAGCTTTAATATATTTGAATATTTATAACGTACCCAAATAATCTTTGAGCTTTTCTTATTGTAATCTTTTAATTATTTTTAAGATAGGGTCAAATTAGGTTTCCAGTAATTGACATTGGTTATTAAAATACTGTGTTTCGGTTTGTCACTACCGGAAATGTTCCAATCGATAACGAAACAGTTGTTCAGTGTGGATTGATTATAAAAGATTTCGATGCAAATTTAAGGACCTTTTGGGAAATTGAAGATGTTGAGGGGGATAAATTACAAAATGATGAGAAATGAATATATGGAAACCATTTCATGAAAGCGCATTTCAGAAATGACGATTGCAGCAATGTCATTGAAATGTCGTTTTAGATAGACCCCCTCCCCCAAGTTAAGGCGAGGCAAAATAAATTGAAGATACTGAGGGTAGCAAATTACAAAAAGATGAGAGTCTAATATATGAAGACCATTTAATGAAAACGCATTTCAGAAATGGCAAAGGAAGCAAAGTCATTAGAATGACGTTTTAGATAGACCCCCACTCCCTTTAGGGGAGGCAAAACACAATGAAGATGTTGAGGGGGATAAATTCCGAAATGATGAGAAATGAATATATGGAAACCATTTCATGAAAACGCATTTCAGAAATGACGATGGCAGCAATGTCATTAAAATATCGTTTTAGATAGACCACTTAACCTAAGTTTAGGTGAGGTAAAACACATTGAAGATATTGTGAGCGAAAAATTACATAATGATGTGAGGTGAATAAATGGAGACCATTTCATGAAAATGCATTTTAGAAATGACGATGGTAGCAATATCATTAAAAAGTCGTTTTAGATAGACCCCCTCCAACAAGTGTAGGGGAGGCAGAAGACACTGAAGATGTTGAGGGGGATAAATTACAAAATGATGAGAAATGAATATTTGGAGACCTTTTAATCAAAACGCATTTCAGAAATGACTATGGCAGCAATGTCATTAAAATAGCGTTTTAGTTGGACCCCCTTCCCGAAGTTTAGGTGACGCAAAACACATTGAAGATGTTGAGGGCGATAAATTACAAAATGAAGAGAAATGAATACATGGAGACGATTTCATGAAATCCCATTTCTGAAAATACAATGGCAGCAATGTCATTAAAATGTCGTTTTATATAGACCCCTTCCCCTAAGTTTAGGCGAGTCAAAACACATTGTCACTGAAATATTTCATTCAGTTTAGGAAGATTTGATTCGATAACCAGAGCATATGAAACTATAGCAGTATTTCCTAATTGTTTATGAGAATGAGTATTTGAATGCTGTTTTAGATAGACCCCCTCCCAGAAGTTTAGTTGAGTCAAACCCCATAGAAGATGTTGAGGGAGATAAATTAAAAAATGATGAGAAAGGAATATATGGAGACCATTTCATGAAAACGCATTTCAGAAATGACGATGGCAGCAATGTCATTAAAAACTCGTTTTAAATAGACCCACTTCCCGAAGTTTAGGCGATGCAAAACACATTGAAGATTTTTAGGGCTATAAATTACAAAATGAAGAGAAATGAATACATGGAGACGATTTCATGAAATCACATTTCAGAAAATACGATGTCATTAAAATGTCGTTTTAGATAGACCCCTCCTCTAAATTTGCGGAGTCAAAACACATTGTTACTAAAATATTTCATTCACTTTGGGAAGGTTAGAAGCGATAAACAGAGTATATGAAACTATAAAGTTATTTCTTAAATGAATATGAGAATGAGTCTTTAGGATGTCATTTTAGATAGACATCCTCCCTGAAGTTTAGGGGAGTCAAAATACTTTGCTACTACAATGTTTTATTCACTTTAGCAATCTTTGAATAGATAACCAGAGTATATGAAACTATAGAGGTATTTCTTAACTGTTTATGAGAATGAGTCTTTGAATGCTGTTTTAGATAGACCCCCTCCCCCAAGTTTAGTCGAGTCAAAACACATTGTAGATGTTGAGTTGGATAAATTACAAAATGATGAAGAAGGAATATATGGACACCATTTCATGAAAACTCACTTTAGAAATGACGTTATCAGCAGTGCCATTAAAATATTTTAGATAGATCCCTTAACCCAAGTTTAGTTGAGGGAAAACACATTGAAGATGTTGTGGAGGATAAACTACAAAATGATGAGAAATGAATATATTTTGACCACTTCATGAAAAGGTATTTCAGAAATGACCATAGCATCAATATCATTCAATGCCTATTAGATAGAGCCCCTCCCCCAACTTTAGGCGAGGCAAAACACATTGAAGATGTTGAGGGTAATAAATTACAAACTGATGAGAAAGTAATAGATGGAGACGATTTCATGAAAACGCATTTCAGAAAAGACGATGGAAGCAATATCATTAAAATATAGTTTTAGATAGATCCGCTCCCCCAAGTTTGAAGTTGAGTGAAATTACATTGAAGATGTCGAGGGGGATAAAATACAAAATGATGAGAGTTTAATATATGGAGACTATTTAATGAAAAGGCATTTCAAAAATGACGACCGAAGCAATGTCCTTAGAAGGATGTTTTAGGTAGACCCCTCTCCCAAGTTTAGGCGAGTCTAAACACTTTGCTACTAAAATTTCTTATTCACTTTGGCAATTTCTGAAGAAATAACATTAGTATATGAAACTGTAGAGCGATTTCTTAACCGAGTAAGAGAATGAGTTGTTAGAATGCTGTTGGCGAGTCAAAATACTCTGCTATTAAAATATTTCATTCACTTTGGCAAGGTTTGATGAGATAACCAGAGTATATGAAACTATACAGTTATTTCTTAACTGAGTATGATAATTCGGTTCATATCCTGAAATATTGCGATTCCGCAAAGTATATTATACATCCTCAAGGTAGTTTTAGGCCAGAAAGTAATACTACAAAATTGTGTGCTGTGTTTACCACATTAGAAGCAACGTTATCTGGATAATCTCAGATATCCGACTACATAAGAAGGATCTTTTTTAAAAAATAGGATTGTTTTAAAACCTTTTTGAGATTTTTAGTTGTATTGTCAATAATAAACACTGTAAATAACAAAAAAAGGTTTGAAAATATATTTTCAGAAATATAAAAATGTGTAGTAAATTTTCATGAAATTGAACCAAAATGGCTAGCACTCTACACAAAATAGTAATGCAGCAATCCTATTTCTCTTTGTACACAAGTTATAAAATATAATAATGAATGAAATGAGCTAAGATCTAAGAAAAATGCTGAGATTCAAAAAACTCTGAAAAATTATACGTATATATGCATTTTTTTCCATAAATTCTTTACTCGGTTTTTCTAAAAACGTCTTTAAGTGAAAAAAGTATATCACCCACTATAAAACTTTTGTTTCATTTCATTGTCCACATTATTTAAACCACAGTTCAAATTGTTATGTAAATACCTCTGTTTATTTTTGAGATATTATGTTAAAGGGGAAGAATTTTTATGAAAATTAAAATTGAAGCTAAAACTGATTTAGTTGAAAAATATGTGACCCTGGATGAAAGGTCAGGTCTTCCTTTTCCCAGAAAGATAAACTGTTTTGGAAAGAGGAAAGCCTGAAGTACAAGGAATAACAATAAAAAAATATGATCCAATGTGGTCGATAACCAGTGTTTTCAACGTAGTAGGAAATCTGAATGATAATTTGTATTCAGGATCTGTTGTCCAAGATTATTTGTCCTCTATTTTGTGGCTCTTTCGAAAACATTCTTCAGATTTCACAGAATGATGAAAAAACGATGCATCATCAAATTTGGATACATCCAGATCAATATGCATTGATTTTTTTGCATTGTATTTTATGGAAGGATTTAGAGGGAGATAAATTACGTGTATTTAAGTTACTCATTGTTACCTACAGAGCCAAATGCGTACCTTACTTGGCGATCAAATCCCCGGAAGAGCTCCTCGAAATGTTGATGAGATGCATCCGTCATGGTTGCTGGATCTCGCCAAACCGATGAACACATGGGGGGGGGGGCTCTGACCCTCCCATCGATGACGGGACGTACTCCATACTGGGAGGGTTGTACCTTGGCCGGTGATGGCCCTCAGGACTTGACCACAGTTCCCGCCATTTTTACTGTTGCAGCGGTCCGGTCATTTAATTTCCGGTTATCCGTGTGCCTTAGTGGCGATTCGGAGGTCAGTGTCTTGGCGATCAGGGTACTAAAGCAAATATGCTCTCATAAGCAG
Organism: Argiope trifasciata; assembly: GCA_026543055.1. NCBI lineage: Eukaryota > Metazoa > Arthropoda > Arachnida > Araneae > Araneidae > Argiope > Argiope trifasciata. The sequence goes on from JAPMOQ010013495.1 coordinate 16,560, forward strand.
GACAATTATCCTTTAGCTGCCGCTGCTCTCAAGGATTTTAACGTCGATGATATACTCAGTGGTACCAAGGATTTATCTTCTGCCGTTGAACTACAAAACCAGTTAGTGCATACGTTGGAACAGTATAGATTGTACAACAGTACAGCATAACAGAACAGCACAGTACAACATGTTCATAGAACAGTACATATATTGGTATAGTACAAATGTTGGTACATATATTGGAACGGTACAAATGCTGGTACATATATTGCAACAGTATAAATGTCGGTACATATATTGGAACAGTATAAATGTTGGTACATATATTGGAATGGTACAAATGTTGGCACATATATTGGAACAGTACAAATGTTGGTACATATATTGGAACAGTACAACATATTCATACAGTATATGAGTATGTACAGCTGGTATGGAAATCCCAAGTGAAATTCAAACAATCCTGTTCTATTAGAAATTCTCTTACATTTAAATAGAGAGCCGGGAAAATTTAGTACTGGGTTGAGTCAAGTGAAAAATTTAAACGTAGAACGTCACGTGTTGTGTTCTAATGCACTGAAAATAGGCCCGTTAGGCTTCAGAGCTGCTTCGAAAAATGCGTGACAGCAAGATTAAGATGTATTCCAAGATGCCTTGATAAGATATCTGCTTTGGAACAGGAGGGCTGCATGTTCGACACCCAATTCCACCAAAGAACCACCATGAAAGCCGGCGTGGTGCACGTTAAAACCGTCGGGGTCAAACGTCTTCCCGCTGGTGTAGAGAGGAGGATGCCAGCTCAGGAGTCGTCCTCGTCATCTAACCGTGGTTTAAAATGACGATGTCCTTCCCCATATAGCCCTAGTGTTGCTTCGAAACGGGACGTCGATATAACTAAACTAAAACTAAATTGTACCAAGATCTGGTGAGATAAAAGGTATCACTCTTATGCAAACAAATGTCGAGTGACTGCCATCAAAGAAATTACTATCCTGAGTGTAGCGGATCACTCTCCAAGTTTACTGTTAAAGTTCTGTCATCTTTGCAATTAGATATTCATGGAGTACATTTGTACCCAGATTCAGGGCCGGCCATCTAAGGGGGAAGGTACGGCTGGTGCCATGCCCCCGGGGACTGAAAGTATACAAGCTTGACTCCATGTGACTGGCTGAGAGAAGACTGACGCCCTTATTATAAGAAATAATCGTGGTGATGCCAAAAAAGGAGGGGGTGTTGATTTATGGATAAAGAAATCCCCTTCAGACATGTTAAGACAGAACGCCTCGACTTCTGGGAGCTGAGGCTGGGTTCAAATGGACTCGTAAATCACAGTTATCTACTTTTTTTAAAAAAAAAAAAGCTAATGTATAATCTATGCATGCTTTTATGTATGTTTGTATGTATTAAATTTCTCAAATATAAAGTGATGTGAAGATAAATTAAACGATCCATTTCCAGCAATTCACATTGAATTACTGCTTCGCCGGTCATGACCGGAATGAAAAGAACCAAGGAAGAAGTTTAAATTTAGCAGTCGGCGGACTTGAATACATATAAAATTCATAATATGTATTATAGTCTTGGGCGAATATCCAAAATGAGCAAGTAGATTTACAGTCACTTATCTAACCTATTTGGTAATATCTTGTAGTATAATAATTTAATAATGTATATAATAACTTGCATATAATAATTTGATAATTAATTCTATAAACTGCTCAATACTGTTAGATAAAAAATATATCCACGCCTAGAAAATATCCCTCAGGGCGTAAAAAGAAAGAAAGTAGTAAATAATAATTTTAAAGAGTCACTTCTTAATGTAACAACACTGTTAAAATTTTTCTTTACATTGCCAGTTACTACAGAGTGTTGAGAGCTCTGTAAGAAAATTAAGATTAAGAATTATCTTCGATCAAGCACGTGTTCAGAAAGCTTAAATGCACTTGCTGTATTAAGTATCGAAAAAGAAATGGCAAAAAATTGTAATATCTCTGAAGTAACTGATGTATTAGCAAAAACAAAACCATGCATTAATAATATGTGTCTGTGGTTCTATTTTAACTTTACAAATCCTTAGGGCCCCAAATGGCTTCTTGCATCCCGACCCCTTCATAGAGAAGGCCGGCTCTTCTCGGACTACGCCGCTTGCTTGGATCAAAACTCTGCTTACATCGTTGAAAACTTTTGTTGCTAATCGAGTCACCAGAATTCAAGAGTACGCCAAGGATTTCCAAAGGCATTATGTAAATACTGCTCAGAATCCTCCGGACTTGATATTTTGGCGATAGAGTTGGCTGGAATTGTGTCAATATGGAGGTTGAATTCCGCCAGGGATCGAACCTATGAAGTTTTGGGTTTGAAGTTGTGTAACTCAACCATTCGACAAAAGCGAGAGCCCATGTTTAGGGGCTGTTACTGGCTTATAAGATGCCACCACAATATCAAGAGGAGTTTTTCCTTGAAAGATCCAACAATTGGACATTTGGTGGAATGGAACGTCTTTTCTTTCGGCTACTTGTTGGCCGAACTTCAATGACGATCCTGTTGTCTCAGATGGCGAATATCTTCTTGATATGAAAATAACTCAGAACTGAATAACAATCCTGTGATTGGCCTTTCCGTTTGTACTAATCCTAGTTTTTCAAAGTGCCTGTTAGAAATAAATAGAAAATTATAGTAAAATTGTTCGTGTTTTTAGTTATCTTTTGAGATTAGTCAAGAACCTAAAAGGTGCAGTGAAGGCAACTGATCTACTGAAAGCTGAGGAGCTGAACTATGCAGAGACATTTTTAATTAAAATTGTCCCATCCCAGGAGTTTGCTAAAAACATCAGTAGTCTTCAAAAATACCACTGTGTTCCTCCTGGTAGTAAATTAAAACTTTGAAACATTTTTTGTATTCTAAAGGATTGTTAAGATTTGGAGGAAGGCTGGTTAATAGCAATTTATGTTTTAATGAAAAGAATCAGATAATTTTGCCAAAAGGCCACAAGTTAACTCCAATCATAATAGAACATTTTCATTACAAATATTTATATGCTGGTGCTTCTTCTGTACTCTATCTCGTTAGACATAATAGCTGGCCTCCGAATGAATGTCAAAGCTGCAAAAAAGATCGTTCATCAATGCATGATTTGTTTCAAAGTCGAACTAATTTCGCCTACTCAAAAGATTTGCAATTTTCGAAAAAAAAAAAAAAAAAAAAAAAAAAAAAAGAAAAAGAGTGTATCCAGATTTTGTTTTTAATTGTGCTGGGGTCGAATTTTGTGGGCATTTTTTATATTAAGAACTAGCAGGTACCCGGCGCGTTTCTGCTTCAGAAGAAAAAATCTTGAAAATATTGTTTGGAATTTGAAATAGTTGTCTTGTTTAATTAAGAATGATATTTATTTTCTTGTCAGCAATGAATATATTCATTGAAATTGAAAAATACATAATGAAGAATCATAAATAGCATTTATTCTATTTTTATTATTTTATTCTACAAACAAATATTCATTTTTATGTATTAAATTTGTGTATTCTCTTAGAATTGGAAAACTTGGTGTTCTTCAGAATGGTAATGAAAGAAACTCTTTATGGTATCTCTTGATTTGTTTCATATTCGTTAAGAATTCTCAAATTTAATTTTAGAAAATGAAATTAAAATATTTTCCTTTAAAACTGATTAAATGGAGAAAATATATTTATACCATAAAATCGTTAATATAGTTGAAAAGAAATTTTTTGAAAGTTAATAGGATGCAAATTATTTGTACTACAATATTTTGGAAGTTACTGCGGAAAACGCTAACATTTAATTGAAATTTAAATACTCCAGAATTGGTCCCCCAAAACTTTCTCGCATAATCTGTAATAAAGCAGTTACCACTGAGAATGACTTACATGACATTTGCGTAATATAGCTACAGAATATTAACCTTTCACTTGGATTTAGCCTTTCTACTGAATCTATTGTGTTCCTCGGCGTGTTATTTGGAGATGAATCCTTGGTAAATAGATGCGGTTGAGATTCGAATTTTTTTTATTTAATTTTAAATTATTGTACTATCACTGCAACCATCCCGTCGGTGTAAGCAATCAGATGAATGGTTTAGGAAGGCATAAGAGACATACAGACAAACATTCATTTTTATTTATATAGATAAGGCTCAGCGTAGTTTGCTTTACAGAAAATTTATATTTGTATTTTTACATGTTTTTTTTAAAGCTGTTAGTATAGAAATTGTTTCAGATTTGACTTCTGATTCTTTTATAGCGAGAATTCATGACTCGAAGAGGTAATCGTACAAAATTGTTTTCAGACAATGCTAAGAATTTTGTAAGAGCCAATTAAGAACTTAATGAAATGGTTAGAAAAAACGATGAAAAGCTGGCGGGCTATTTAGCTGCAGAAGGTAACGAGTGGAAATTTATTTTACCAAGATCTCCACAATTGCCGGTCTTTGGGAGGCAGCCATAAAGTCGTTTAAATACCACCTAAAAAGGATTGTTAAGGGAATGAACTTAATTTATGAAGAGTTGTTAACACTAATTGTGCAAATTCAGGAAATTTTGAATTCTCGACCACTTTGTCAGATAATGAGAAGGATTGTCAGGTCCTGCACACTTCATAATAAACAACTTCTTTACATGAACATGATTTTATTAATTTAAAAGAGAGGCATCTCAAGAGATGGCAAAAGGTTACTAAACTTATAAAATGCATGAGGAAATTTTGACATCGTCCTTGTTTAAGTCAATTACAATAGAGAACTAAATGGATTTTGGACAAAAATAATGTATAATTAGGGGATTTAGTTATTAATTGAAGATAATTTGCCTTGTTATAAATGGAATATGGGTAGGATAATTAAAATTTATTTTTTGATGATTAGAAAATTTCTATTTTTAAGATTAAAACGCATAGTACTTCTAAAAATTGTTTATTGCCTATGGAATAAAGTTAATTCATAGTTTTTAAGTTTTGATTTGTTATTTCTTAAAGATATTGATTATTGAATATCTTGTGTATTTTACAAGCTTTGTGTAAAAATTATAATATTGTTTACTAGCTATTACACGCGGCCCTGTTTGAGTGGAAATTTTGATGTATATGTATGAAAAACTATCTAATAATTACAAATAAAAAAATTAAACTTAACCTAAAAGAGGATACTTTTAAAAGTATTAGCATTCACGAAAAATATATAACATAAATACAGTTTAATAGCAAAATCACGCAACTAACGTGAACATTGTGTACACAAAATAAAACAGCAAATCAAGTCCATTCAAATCCATTTTACTGAGGGATCCAGATAGAGATAGCTACAACAGCGTTATACACATCATTTTTAAACATTTAGTTTAAAAGAAAACACAGTTGCAACCATCACGTGTGAACTTTCAACGCCAGTTGGCGCAAAGTAAGTGTCTGACTTTCCTACGCCATTGGGGTGGCGCAATGCAGATTTAAATTTTTCTTTTCCTTTATTCTGTTTTCCTTTCATTTAAAAGTGCTTCAGAATGAATCCGAAAGATCAATTCCTTAACAACATTTGATTTTAAATGCATCAAACATTAAGAAAATAAGCATTTTCCTTTGAAATAATCGGCCGAAATTCAGATAAGCCTGACCTCATTTCTGATGGGGTGGGAAACTGAAGCCTTACTCATCTTTGGCGGGATTTAGCCTCAGCTTTTTGGCGCGAAAGTTAGTTTTTAATGAATAATAAATGAACCACTCAATGAACAGGAATAAAAAGCTGTCTATGTTCTATTCCTGATTATAATCTATCTTTGTGCTAAATTTCATCCCATTCCGTTCTGGCATGATGGAGTAACAAACATCAATCCAAACATTCACATTTATAATATTAGTACAGATAGATTTCAAAAGAAGGAAAAAGCCAGTTCACTTAATCAAATATCAGGTTCATCGTAGACAATAAACGTAAGATAAATGGCATTCATATCAATTTAAATCAAGTAAAATGCAGAAATGAAATAATATAAGATCAAGATATGGTCAGTAATAACCGAGCACGTGAGATCATATACGCCTATGAAACAATGCACCCAAAAGTCAGTGGTTTTCTATTCATCCATAATTTTTTGAGACTCTTAGCAGCATTCATTATTTTGTTAGTATTCAAAACTAAATTAAATTTTTACATTTGAGCTCTAAATTACTTTGTTGCTCTCATGCTTAGTATTCAAAACCATGTTAAGTTTTTAACATTAGAGCTCTTAAAATATTTTGTTGCTCTCATGCTTAGTATTCAAAACCTTGTTAAATTTTTAACATTATAGCTCTTAGAATATTTTGGACGGGCCGCGGTGGCCTGGTGGTAAGGTCTAGACTTCGGAACTGGAGGGTTTCAGGTTCGAGACTCGATTCCACCGAAGAACCATCGTGTGAGGGGGGGTCTTGCACGTTAAATCTGTCAGGCCAAACGTCCTCCCGCTGGTGTGGTGTGGATAGGGGGGTGCCAGTTCAGGTGTCGTCCTCGTCATCCGATCTTGGTTCCAAGTTACGAGGACAGTCCCAAAACAGCCCTCGAGTTGCTTGAAAACGGGACGTTAGTATAACCAAACCAAACTTGGAATATTTTGTTGCTCTCATGCTTAGTATTTAAAACCATGCTAAGTTTTCAAAATTAGAGTTCTTAGAATATGCTTAGTATTTAAAACCATGTTAAGTTTTTAACATTAGAACTCTTAAAATATTTTTTTTGCTCTCATGCTTAGTATTCAAAACTATGTTAAGTTTTTAACAATAGAGCTCTTACAATATTTTGTGGCTCCCATTCTTAGTATTCAAAATCATGTTAAGTCACATTAGAGTTCTTAAAATATTTTGTTACTCTCGTTCTCCAATTTGGAATCCACCTTTTGTCGTCATTTCTTTGAATGTCCCTCCATCGGGATATATAGCTGAGCGATGAATCGATTTCATGAGTTTTCTTTCGAATTATTGTGAATCGTATATTACGCGTACCAGGGTGTGTACAATTAAGACCCAGTTGTAATGTCTCACGACTTGACGGAATCATAGACATGAAAATATATTTCGGTGATTTAACTGGAAGATGCTTTCGGAAGTTTGTGTATCTAATGGCCGAGATGACTAGTTCATGTTATTTCTTTATTTTTTAACGGAAGCAAATTATGGAGAAAAAAATTAGAAAAATTAGTTTAACTATATGACACATTATTTTATGTTATAAAGGCTGTCAATATTTTAAGATGCACAAAATATTAAAAAGCGTGATTTGCGACATTTAAAAAATAATAAGAAGACATTTAAAAAATCTTTTATTACACAATATCTATTCCATAAAATTTGCAAAAATATTTCCAATTTGTCAATTTTTCAAAAAATTTTCAATAATGAAAATTAGAGAAAAAAAAAAAGAATTCAATTAAAATTTATTCTGTAATATTTAAATGAAACGAAATTTGTATCACATTTATCACGTTCAAAACTTAAAAGTAATTATGCAATAACTAGAAATAAAATAATCAATAAGCGTATGAAACTCTTTAAATCAAACTTTTATCAAAATATAAAATCCTTTGTTTTCTGCTGGATGAAACTCATCATATTGAAGAGAAACTTTATGATACGATTAAAAGTTAAGAGCTTCTAGAAAAATCCATAAAAGCAGGGATATGACAAGCCATTGAAACCTGAGTAAATAAGATGAAAGTCGCATTTCGCAAGCAACAATTGCAATAACATCTATTGAAAACCTTCTTTCCAAAACAGGTGTAAACAATATTTTAGAACAGGTGGAGTACCTATGTCAATGGTCACAAAATCAGTATAAAAGCAGATGAAGAAGACAGGAAAGTCAAGGTTAGGAACACTTTCCAACAAGCAGCAATGATTTGGCTCACTAGAATAGCGTTCCTCATAGGCTTTCTGGGAGCAGTGTCATCTCAGTCAGTTGTAGTTACCGCCGTCCCTTCAGTCTTCAGCAGCCCAGAATTGGCCAGCGACTTCCTTCGGTGTCTCACATTCGGAATCGGAAGTTCCCCTTCATTTCCCACTCAAGAGCAACAAGATTTGGATGCCCTTGCCCAGGTGATACTGAATGCCGTCTCCAGCAACACTGGCGCCACAGCATCGGCCAGAGCCCAAGCGTTAAGCACTGCGCTCGCATCTTCTCTGACGGATCTGCTCATTGAAGAGTCTGCTGAAAGCAACTACAACAATCAGCTCTCAGAACTAAAAGAAATCCTTTCCAAGTGTTTTATCCAAACTACTGGATCAGACAATCCAGCTTTTGTGTCCAGAATTCAATCGCTCATTTCAGTGCTTTCCCAGAATGCAGATGCAAATATCGTTCTCACAGG
>JAPMOQ010013537.1:0-28728 GCA_026543055.1 Argiope trifasciata
TCAATTGTCCTACCTTCCCCACCATAGTTATGCTACTGCTTACAAAAATATGGAACTATAAATCGTGGACCCAGTATGTTATAATTAAAATTCGATTGTCATATAATGAATTATCCGCTGATACTATACATACAAAAAACATTTTGTTCTTCAATTCAGGCTCTGAAAATACAGATAAATTCACGAGTGCAAGCTCTGAAATAACGTGGTTCTTAAGTATAATTACACTATATTTAATTTTCATTGTACAGTAAAATTTTTAAAAAGACACTCGTTTTTTTCTTTTTTGCAGTTTGGCTTTGTATATAAACCCTTCATTTTGTATCGACTTAGTTTTATAATCCTTAACCAGTTAGCTTCCACAATACCCATTTGGGAATTTTAAAACATAAGGTACAACACCTGGCGCCAAAAAATATATTTGTTATACCTAATAGTTTAATTTCATTCAATATGTATGAAATAATATTGCATATTACAGAAAGTATGTATTTTGTGCTTTGTTTCTTTCAACTAGTGAACAAATTTGAAACCCACGTGTAAGTTAAAAGGAGCAAAATGGTCTTATTTTTTGGTTTGGTTTTATATTATAACGAAATATCATACAGAAATATGAAATTTAAAGTTATAATATTGATCTGTTAAGTACTCAGTCTTAAATATATATTAAAATTTAATTTTATCGTCAATGATTTCCTAAATTTTTATCTTACTTTAGTACATACTAATTTCATTCTAAAATTTTATCTTATTTCCCGATCCGATTCCACATTTAAAAAAAAAAAATCTAATTATTGCTACACGATCTTTATAATTGCTGAAGTCGTTAAGTTTCCAAAACTCCACGCGAAGGAATAAAAAATTGTCTACCTAAGAGAATTCTTTTTAAAACATCCCTATAATACCCTTATCTAAATCGACAAGTGTAAAGAAATCCCTATCAAAATCTCACTGCATATAACTACTGGAATAACTCTTTTTATTTTTCACTTTTGTGTCGCTCTGTGTGTGATGTGTCTCTTCGCTTTTGCTTGTACCTTAGTCATGCCACCGGGGATAGAATAAAAGCGAAGTTTAAAGTTTGAAAGTGTCTTCTCTTTTCGCCTTCTTCTTTAAAAAATTATATTTACAAACATATATATGTGGCTGTGTGTAATTATATTTTAAAATCAAATTTAAACTTAATTAACTTCCTAATTTTTTTGTTCAATTCAATACATTCATTCGAAAGTATTCTTTTAGTTCCTATTCTCATTCCATTTTTACTATTTCGTTAATTGAAGAGAAGTTCTGTAAAAGTGCTTAAGAAAGCAGTTCCCACAAACGAGTAAAGAGATAAAAATTTCCTGACCTAATCAAATTCCTCTAAAAGAACTTTATGTTTCTCTTATCAAAATCGACATGTATAAGTAATCCCCACCGGAATCTCGTGGTATATAAGACCAGGGATAATTAAATTATCCCTCTTTTATGCTAATTTGCTTTCGTATCGTGCTGTGAGTGGACATGCCTTGTCAGCTTCTCTTGTGCATAAATTACCTGCCTCCCAGGATACAATAAATGTGGACTTTAAAATTCAACGTCTCTTTTCTGTCTTCTGCCACGACACTGTTTCAAAAATTATGTTCACACACACACACACAAACAGGGGGAGGGGGGGAAATTATGTGACCGAATTTTTTTTAATGGCAGTTAATAGGTTAAAAACAATTAGTTTTCCGGAAAACGCCGTGGCCATGATAATCTATATTTATAATAAAACTCAATGTGTGTGTGTGTGTGTGTGTGTGTGTGTGTTGACGCTCTACAGGCCAGACCGTTGGACCTACAGCTACCAAATTTGGTACATGTATACTTTGGAGGTCGGGAATGTGCACCTCGGAGCCCTTTTTTTGAATTTTTAATTAGAATTTGAATTAATTAAAATTTAAGCGAAATGTTGACGTTTTTCCGCTATAACTTCCGAAAATATTATTGCACAAACATGATTTTAACATCAATTTAAAGATTAAAAAATTAGCTTTCTAATGGTACCAGTGTTTTAATGTATAACTTAAGCATCTATTTTTAACGAATTTTTAAAGAAATATTTTAATCGTGTTTTTTGAGTACGTGACTGGATAAAATAAAAGAAAACAATGACGGAAGTTCAAATAAAAAAAAAAACTTTCATCGTAAATCAAGTCTCAAGAAATGATACTTTTAGCACGTGACTGGATAAAATAAAAGAAACATAAAATGTTATATTTTCTACAAAAATAAATGCAAAGCAGAGGTTTCTATAATCTTTTGCAATATCTAAATCATTTATTCAACAAATCTTCTTTATTTATGGTAAACCTGATTGAATTTAGACAGGATATGCATTAAACTCCCGACTAGGGCATATTATATAATCGTTTGCAATATCTGTATCATTAATTCCATAATTTTTTTTCCCATTCTAAAATGTGATAGTTTCTAAAAAATAAATGCAAAGCCAAGTTTTCTATAATCGTTTGCAACATCTAAATCATTTATTCAATATTTTTTTTTTTCCTTTTTGCGCTTTTTTTAAAAAAAAAAACATATTTAATATTTTGGCAACACAACGGAAAAAAAAAAACATTTTTAATTTCTGGCCAATCAATGCTTGGCATTACTTCAAGGCTAATGAATATGTGATGCAATTGAAATTTTTAGAACGCATTACTCATGGCGCACCAGCTGGTCGCCAAAGGCGGCTAGTTAAAAATAAATAAGGAAATAAACTGGGATAATAGGGATAAATTTTAAATTACAAAATAATTAGGGGAATAACCTTTCTAATATTAAGGAGACTGTTTTTAGGATTTGTAATTATATTATTATTTGTCTTAAATATGTTCATCTGAAATATTTTGTTTAAAAATTTGTTTATAAAGTGTCTTGAATTAATGCACGAATATTTTTATTTTATTCTTTTTCACACACACACAAATGCCTTTACTAATTTGTATTGTTCTAAAATTATAATTTCTTTACCAGATGGCTTGTGAGAGCGACATGATATTACGAAAGAAAATATTTCTTCAATCAAAGAAAGACATTTTTCTGATTTTCTACCGTTGTGGGACAGCGCATAGTGGACTGTTATACTTGATGTGACTTCTGCTAGTATTTTCAGAAATATTTAAGAAACAAGATGGAAGCAAATAACAAGAGGAATGAAAGTAAATTGATTGATGATTTATGTGATAAAACAACAGATGCTGATGCCAATATCAAAAGCGAAACTACTGTAAAAAACAAGAAGCTTTACACATGCATTATTTGTTCGATGGAATTTTCCCATAAAGGTAATTTAGGTCAGCATTTTCGTAAACATGCGAAAAGAAAACATCATATTTGTAATATATGCAACAAAGAATTTTCTAGAAGAAGTAATTTAATTAATCATTACCGTACTCATACGAATGAAAAACCTTATTCTTGTGATTTATGCGGTAAACGGTTTTCGCAGAAAAGTAATTTATTTCAACATTGTCGTTTTCATGCAAAGGTAAAGCCTTACTCTTGTAATGTATGTAATAAAACATTTTTTCAGAAAAGTCATTTAACTGAGCATTGCATAACTCATACAAATGAGAGACCTTATTCTTGTGATGTATGCAATAAAAAGTTTTTTCACAGAAGTCGCTTGAATGAGCATTGTAGAATTCATACAAATGAAAAGCCCCATTCTTGTGATCTGTGCAATAAAATGTTTTATCGCAAGGCTGATTGCAATAAACATTATTTAACTCACTCAAATGAGAAACCTTTTTCTTGTGATGTATGTAATAAAATGTTTTCTCAAAAATCATCTTTAAAGAGACATTATCGTTCTCACTCGATTGAAAAACCTATTCTTGTGATGTCTGGGTAACAGTTTTCTTAGAAATCCCATTTAAATTACCATTATATAATTCATACGAATGAAAAACATTCTTTGGATATATGCTGTAAAGATTTTATCCAGTAAATCAATTTAACTATGCACTACCGTATTGATGAAAAACTGTTTCTTGTAAAATATGTAGTAACAAGTTTTCTCATAAAGTTAATTTAAAGATCCATTATTGAACAAATTGAAAAATTTATTTTGGTAATATATGTAAAAAAAAAAAAAAAAAAAAAAATCTTATCTCAAAAAGTTTATTTCATCTCAAAATCTTAGAAATAATATGTTCTATTCTACAGATTAATCAGTAAATAATTTTAAATGTTTATTAAATCAGCAATTTTCTGTTTATGTGAAAGAATAGTGTTTTTTTGAGATATTTTTGGGTAAAGATTGTTCAAAACATTATAATGATAGCTATAGACATAAACATATCTTTAACAAAATATGTTTTCAAAACAAAGTTTTTCATAGAATGTGTGTCTTAAGAAATTTATTTTACTCATTATATGTTATTGTTTCTGATCGGATAAAAATCCTTGTATCTTTTCTAAAATTTAGAAAAGTTGTCCTTATTTCTGTTATTTCTATTGTTATTCAAAAAAATTGCTATTTTTATTCAAAAAAATTACTATTGTTATTCCAAAAATTACTTATCATTTTCTAAAATTCAAAATAATTTAATCATTGCTGTGGAAAAATCTCATTTTAATACATTACAAATAATAATTAAATTATTTTTTAAATCTCTGTGTGAAAATGTATTTATATAGATAATGTTTTATTTCGTTTCCTAGCTTAAATATTCAATATAATAAGGATATAATTTAAAAGTATATGTTACACGTATAAATACCAATTACTCTGTAAATATTACAAGCAAAGATCGATTTGTATTCATAGTTATGCATTTCATTTGCTGTCTATTACAAATGCTTTGTTCTAATAATCTTGGAATTAAATTAGCGTAGATTCTTGTGTTTTACAAACAGATGCATGATATTTAAATAAAAAATCACCTGACTTTTTTCACATATTTTTTCAATCTTGATGAAGGAAATTTCGTACAACATCTACGTTTAAGAGAAATAAGGTGGGCAGTGCATTTATGACATCATCAAGTAAAGATAATTTTTTTTTCAATTTTATTTTGTAATTTTTTTTTTAATTTTCTATTATTTTCATGAAATTTAGATCATGTGGTCATTTTCCATCAGTGATAAATCCCATTACCACTAAATTATAAATTATTTGAGTTATTTTCCTATTAGAATTTACTTTTGGATGATTACCTCAAGATTTTCTTATCTTTACAGGGCAACGTTAAAGAAATTTTATACATAATGGCATTTTCCTTTGTGTATGAGTGCTGATAAATTTGATGTTAGCATTTTGAGTGGATGAAAGATATGAAAAATAAATGGTGTGTCTTGCTAAAATTTCCTGCTATACGACACGAAATATCTTAACGATGATTTTCTGTAATAATAGACTGTTTGCTTCCTAGTGCGTCAAATATTAAATGAACTATGATGTACATATTTCAGACTTTTAATGAAATTGTCTTATGTAGCATATGTAGATATTACTAATTCAACATTACAAGCGATGCTGCTATTGACTTTTTTTACTTATAAGTGATTGCATTTCAAGCATTCATTATATGTTCGAATGCCGTTGATTTTGAAAGTCTCTGTTGGTTGAATGCATATGAAGACAAATCACATTTTCTTTTATATTTTATCTGCGTCTGAAGAAATTTTGCAAGTGGGGTTTATATTCCTAGGAAATGTTAAAATTGACTGTTTAATATTGTTAATCTGAAGTTTCACTAGATTTCACTTTAACTGTATAGAATGAAAGTATTTTTATTGAATATAATATTCTGTTTCTTTCTTAGATTTATTTGATGTTATTTTTTATCTTGTGAACTCATTTGCGTTTTCATTATTCTGTGAATAAATTTTGTATGTACCATGATGGAATGTTTGTCTATTATACAAAAAGTGCTCTGCCAAATTTTGATTTGAAACTTCGAAGGAAAGATTTATTTTCCAGTTTATAGATTTAAATAATGCAAATAATCTCGTGAGCTCCTTATTGGAGGTTGATAGCTTGAATAATTTAAAAATATATTTGTGCGAAATTTGTAAAACCGAAAAAGTATGAAGACAGAGATAGTTTGCAGAGATTATAAAGTTCGGGGATTTCTTTACTATTTAGAATATTGAATTTACTTATTTGTTTGAAGATATTTACTCATTTCAAAATAAGAATAATTATAGCAATTATTAGGAATGCAACATTTTTTCGCAGATGTATTTCGCAGATGTTGTGTTATATCAATGTGCCCAATTGTATCGATTAGAATGGTTGCAATGAGGTACTAGTCAATGTGACTAACGCGTGAGCATTAGTTAATGCATTAGAGCAAACGCAACTCTGGGCATAGATTTCCGCGATAATTACACTGGGAATCCTTCCCAGAAATATAACACTAAGTACAAAATGACTGGAAACGATTTGTTTTTTTAATGCTAAGACTGAGATCTGGTGAAAGTTCAATATTTTTGTAGACAAAAATTGGTGACTAGACGCTGATATTCAAAATTATCCCTAAATCAAAAAGTCTGACAAGACGATACCTATGATATATTCTTTTCCTGGGATCAAGATAATGAAAATGAGAACCAGAATTGAACGATAAAAATTTTATTTACTTTAAATAACTCTCATTGAAATTATTCAGCAAAAGAATCTGGAATTTCAATAATATAGTTCTGTAAAAGTTCTTTATTCGAGGGGTATATGTTCCATAAATATGCCGCGAATACAGAAACCATGAATACGGAATGGTAATTTATATGGGATTATAGAGAATACGTTCCCAGGTGATAAAATAATAATAATAAAAAAAAACAAATATATATAAAAATCAATTTAATTGAAGTTTTTGAACATTTTTATTCATTATCTTAAGGCTCAGGCAATGGTTTGAAGAATTGAAATGGGCAAAATTTGAATTTGAAAAGGGCTCCTAGGTGCACATTTCCGACCTCTAAGGTATACATGTACAAAATTTGGTAGCTGTAGGTCCAATGATCTGGCTTGTAGAGCGCCAACACACAGTGAGCTCTAATATATATATATAGATGAGATTCTGATTTCTTTACAGATCTCAATTTAGATAAGGGTAATATAGATATCTTTTAGAAGAATTTGTTCAGATAAGTAATATTTTATTTCTTGACTCGGAGTGTGGGAGCTTGTCTACATCAATTTCAGAACTCGTGTTGAATTAATTAAATAAAAAAGGTGGAATTAGATAAGAATATTGCGGACATTTTAGAATGAAATTAATATGAGCTAAACTAAGCTAAAAATTAGCAATGATTGATCTCAATTTCCCTTAACTTCCGTTGAACTCTTTTGAAACATTTCTTCAAAGCTTCTACAGAAGAAAGTCATATTCTTTCTTTTTCGAAACAACTTTATTAATTAAAAGCACCTTAAAAATTATACGATGTCAAAAAAGTATTATAGTAACATTTGGAAAAAGCATTCATTTGCCAGCTCGTATTCAAGGAAAAAAGTTCGAATAAAAGTATCAGGATGTGGTATCTGTAGAATGTGGTGTATTTTTCTTCAAGCCTTGTATCTGTATGCATATTTCTACTGCAAAAAATGAAATCTAGCATTCTCTAGAATGCGTGGGTATTATATAATGCCTGAAACTAGTCAGCAATGTATAAAATAATTCACAGTTCATGCATTTCCTAGGCATTCTATAGAATTCCAAATGAGAAATTGACCAAGTACGAAATACTACATCGCTTCGTTTCGAATATCATGTGGCAAGGCGCGTGATTTTAAATGCTAATGTTATTGAAGGTAAAATAAACTCTTAAATCAATCTGTAAATATAAGACAAGAAAATGAAAATGAATTTCGGAAAAAGAAGAAAAATCCTACTGCTTCTTTACGTTGATAAGGGGCGAGTTGATTCGCGCAGTATACTAATTTGCAATAAGTTTGACAGAGTATGGTTTCTGCCGACTTCAAACTTCTAAATGAATTTTAAAACAAGTAGAATATCCTAAGAACTTGCTTAGAATTGAAGATATTCTTGATCACGAAATTTCTCTCCGGGCAGTTACAATTGTTCAATCCAGTGGCAGCGACCAAGGATTCCTCAAATATATGTGCAAAACTCCAAAATCTGAAATGTCTTTGAGTCAAAAATGTAAAGAAATTTAATTGAAAATGTCATTTAAGTCTTATCATGTCGTAGTTAATAGGTCAATTTTTTTATTTTTTGTATGAAAATTTTGTTTCCTTTACTAAGAAAGGTATAAATTTTGTTAGTACAACTTTCATTTTTCTTAACGTATTTTGAGTAAAAATTTCTTAATTGCATTTCTTTCTTTACATTTTCTCTCAAAGACCTCATTATTTTATCAGAATTACATTTGTTTTTTTGAGGAATGCATATCATTTATAATATAGTCTTATCAAGGCCCTTTTCATATTTTACTTAAATAGAATTTGTCATTACATAGAATGCCAAAGAATGTACATAGAATGTAATATACCATTATATACCAAGCCTAGGAAAAATATATAACATTTATCATATTTCATACCTTTCCGAAAAATTTCCCACACTATATACAATACCAAGGCATTCTATATAATGGCATTTTATACTTTTCCAGTAACATATTTAGGTTTTTCCCCCCCTTGCCGTGTTTATGATGCAGATATAAAGGATAGTGATATACTGACTATTTTTATCTACATAATTTTATTTAATCAGATACATAATACATTTTAGATTTATGCAGATGCATTCATATCTTACATAATTTTATTTAATCTCCTTCATATTTATAAAGGTTTAACCTTTTGCACTCGAGGGCTCCGGAGCGGAGCCATTTAAAATTGGTCTTCGAACTCGAGGGCTCCGCTATGGAGACAATGCAAATAATTTTCAATTTTTAAAGAAAGAACTTCTATCATTGTTTAAAAACTGAAAACTATTCGCATTGTCTCCATAGTGGAGCACTCGAGTTCGAAGACCAATTTTAAATGGCTCCGCTCCGGAGCCCTCGAGTGCAAAGGGTTAATATTTTATAAATTGTTCTTTTATGTATTATAGAAAATTAATGCTATAATTATATATTTTTTCTTGTGGTTTCATGATTTTTCTTCTAATTTAAGGACTTTCGATGATAATTATGTTATCCTTTTAATATTTGTTTGTATATAAGATATCTCGGAAATTCAACGAACTAGAAAGATAAAATTTCGTTGATATTTATCAAATTTTGAAAGAATTCTATCAGTGGAAAAATTCCTCATTTGCCAGTCCTATGTTCATTTTGAAACTCTTCCTAAGAAATTTAACATATCGAATAGAGCTGTATACCGAATAAAACATTAGACTTTACCCTATTAGCACAAGATATTGTATGATATTTTCACGATGTTGCTTGATATTTTGAGTGCCGGCCAATATAATGAAGATATCGATATAATGTTGTTGGGTATTTTATGCTAATAATGTACATAAAGCGTCAAGCTATGGACTTCTGCCTTATTTATTCTTTCAAATGTTAACGAGTATCTCAAAAAGATCTGTTAGCGAATTTCAATACAAAAACATTACATCAAAAATTAAAATCTCTATATCATTTCTTTAATTATCGATAAATATTTTTTTATATATTCTAATGTGAAGACGTTGACTTAAAAATAGAAATTTTGTTTGTAATTTTGATTCAAAAATTGTGAATCGAAGATTGTGAAGGATCAAATTATGAATTTAATTTAATGTTTATGAAAAAATTGGTAACACCAAATATGCTGAGGATTTTGCTTATTGTTACGGATCACCGGGCTCATTTTGTAGCGGGTGTAAGGAACACAATCAGCAGGTCTCTGTAGAAAACAATGACGACGTTTATTTAGATGAAGTCAGAACAGCACAAAGTCGACAAATATTCAATGCCGAGAGGAACACACAGCAGTACACAACAATAACAGTAGCTTACAAGTAGTACTCAACTTCAGCACACAAAGCAGCCAGACATAATTAGCAGGAGAGGGTGTTTTCGGAGCTCAGATCTGTGGTCTCTCCAGACTACTGAAACTCTCCTCTGCCCCTTATCATTTTAGCTGCCTACTCACTACTTCATGCGACACGACGCTGCTTCCACAGTAGACAACAGGACTCTAAGCTCACAGCTCCGTTCAGCAATAGCTCTACACAACGCTGGTACGCCACTGTCACTTCATTACCATCTCGAAGATTCGTTACTAGTTGGCAACTCCGACCACAATTCACCCTGATTCCTCGTAACATATGAGTTGGGTGACGGGGCGCCTAGCTCCTGCAAGGCTTATCCCCGGTAATGGTAAAATGAGAACAGGCCTATCAGTCAATACTTGCCGAGGTCATCTTCGTAAATAAGCGAGGCAGTGTGCACATCCGGAGCTCCGAAGCTTGAATGAACTCTTCGTAGATTTAAACTGCCGACCTTTTATAGTTTCTGGGAGGCAGACCTAGAATTTTCTTGACCGATCAGTCGTAACTCGTTTCCTAATCGACGGCTCATTAAAATTTTCGAAACTTCCAGCATTACCCATTTTGTCACCAAATTTGTTGTCATATCATCAAATGATTACCGAGTTTTGTACCACTGATGCAACACCTGTAAGCACCCACAAGGCTGATCGCAAAATGGCCTTTCTTATGAAGACACTATTCGTGCTGGGAAGCAAAATTGTAGGTGTGAAATAATAGGCTAAAAACTCAATAAGTACTATCGAAAAATTGGAAAAATTTCTAGAAACTTACAAAAAAAAATCTCATTTTATTGTAATCTATTACTGCAGAGAAGTTAATAAATTAATAATGAATTTATTTTTGTCGCATTAGAGATAAACTTTCACACTGTTCATCGCAAAAGAACGAATATTCATTCACTACGGATCCGAATCTGTTTTTTCGTTCAAGAGGGAACGTTACATCATTTATTGTGTTGGGATTCTAATGCACGATGAAATGATCGACTAACAATCCATGTCATGCATTTGAAATATTTGCACAATTAAAATATTTTATGCTATTAGAAAATTGCTATTGCATTTAACCGCTAGAATCATATACAAATAGGTAAATCATTGCATTTTTATTATTTCTTGTTTACTAATGTCAGTATTTTCTTACATCGTTTTATTCACTTAACATTACTTAATTCATTTTTTTCTACATCTTTTCGAAGTATAATATGTAAATTATCATAAATACATAATATAATTAATAATTCTTTTCTAATGCCTTATCTGAAATAAAGAACATTTACAATAATTATCCTGTTTTGGGTAAAATCCTATTTTAGCCCACCTCTGGCGACTTTTTCAAAATCTCGCCAATTTTTCAAAATCACGCCAAATCGAAAGTATTTGAAAATAATCGAAAGTACCAATAATATTAAATAGTTTTCTAACGGAGTTTAAATAAACCAATGAGGTTCCGTAAGGTTGCCGCATTTCTCTTCAGATGTTGTCAGGGTTGCCATTTTAAAATCATTATCGCTGATAATTTGGCGAGTTTTAAAATTGGCGTCAGAGGTGGGCTAAAGTAGGATCGACCCCTGTTTTGTTCGGATAAGATTGTTTTATTATGAAATGAATTATTTTACAAATTATACCATTATTTTACGTTAGTGAAATGTAAGTGCTTGCTCCTTAAATATTAATGTAAAATATAAAGTATTCTAAGTTGATTATAAAATCTTACATTATCTTCATTTATGTTCTTTACATGAAATTACTTTGTTTTTTTATTATTGTGTTGTAATTCTTTTAATATATTTGTGCTTTTTGAATATAAAATCAAATGTTAAATATATAATCAATTTTTTTAGCTCCATGAATGGATTTGTTTAGTAGTACAATGATCTACCCATACTGAAAGCTATCATTATTCAGGAGTTTTATGTTTTGCTAAAACTAATTAAAACTTAATTTAGCTATACAGTTTGTAATACTGAAAATTTACTATTCAAGTTGCCAACCAGTTAATTTCTATTATACTTTATTTCCAAGAGTTCAAGTCATATTTTTTCATGAGTGTTGCAGAATTCATTATGTAATTGCATTATCTGAAATTGGTATATTGGACACTTCATACATTTATACACATGGGAAGTATTTTTAAATTTGTATTTTGTAATAGAAAAAAGATTTATATTAACAGAAAATATATTGCAGTAAAAACTAATTATATTACCTTTAAAATACATTGAATTATTATTGAATGAAATTCACCCTGCTAGTTGTCAAAGGAGGGGCTAATTTATAAATATTGTTAATAGTTTTTTTTTCAATCTTAAAATATGTTTTTTTTTTTTTTTTTTTTTTGTTTTTTTTTTAATTCTGCTGATATTTTGTTCAGAAAGTGAATTTTGTGCCTTCACATAAATGAACATTTTATGTTAAGTCATCAGTTCCTTTTTTTCCTTTAAAATGAGGGAAAAAAATGTATGTCATTTAATAGGGTAAAAATATGAAAACATGCTTCATATTTAATACTATTAATAATTCAAATTTTAATTCTTTTACTTTTTATATTTATCCATAAATGCTTCTTACAGCTATAATCATCACACACACACACAAATCCTAACATGTACAATTTCTCAAATTTCATAATTAGATTGTTACAGTTAAATTCTTTGTAATAACAAAAGCTAAATTTTTTTGAAGAAAATTAATAGTTAAATTTGATAGAAATATTATAAATATTTTGAAATTTTAACCCAATTTTTAATATATATATATAATAGGTATTAAAGAATATCTTTCTTGTGATTGCAATCTATCTTAATTTCTTTATAATATTGTTAGATTTTTAATTTTAAAAATATTATTTCTTATATTTTACTACACAGGCATTATTACATTTATTTATTTTTACTTTTATTAGTCCTTACATATTTTCAAATTTATGGTTACGAATGTTATGAAATCTAAAAATTAATATTTCCCATTTAAATTTCTAGATGGCAGTATGTTTGTAAACTCATATTTTAACAAAATGAATGTATTAATTAATGATTAAGATTTTTATGATTATTAAAATATTTTATTGTCATTGGAAGTTAATGAATGTATAAGATTTTAGAAATCTAGTTGAAAAAGAAGTGATTACAAAATTCCTTTTTTACCAAAATGAAAATGCAATATTACATAGAAACTTTTAAAAGGAATTTTTTGATTTGTTAATAAAATATTTGCTGTGTCTTGATATAATTTTCTTAAATTTTTTTAATGATAATTGTACTAAAATCTGAATTGATTTGCTTTTAATACAATTTTTCATGTTGGTTTCATTTTTATCAACAAAGCTTAATAGTGGTTAACTATGAAAAAAAAATTATTATTACTATTACTTGAATTAAGATGTTATGAAGACAAATTCAACAGGGTAATGAAAAATTTCATAAAGGTAATAATTATTAATATGGAATTTTATATGAATTACGTGTTTGCAGATTTGTAAACAATGACCTCTCTGATAACTACCTGAAATAGTTTATATGCAAATTAAAAAAAGAAAAATTCTGCAATCCCTGTTCAAAATGCAAGTTATATACTGATGTTTTATATATCTTTTTTTCTTCCAAAAATGTACCTTTAAATTTCACAGATTTGTCATCAATATGTTTCTCTTTAAAATTAATGCTTTTATTCTTTAAGTATGCTAAGCATATTAAAACAACTTCAATTTTTTTTAATGTCTTTTTCACTAATTTTTTTTCTTTATTTAATTGATTTACATGTTAAATTCGCCTTTTTTATGTCTATGAATAATGTAACTGAGATTCATCCTAATTCATTAAATCTTCATTTAATTTGAAAATGAAATCAAACTCACTCTAATAATTTCTACAGATGAGGACTTTGTAGTTAATAATCTATTTTCATGGAAATAGATGCACAAAAAAAAAAAAGTTAAGTTCTTGAAAAATCAATTTTATTAATGTCGTACAAAATGAAAGCCCTTTCTTATGCAATGTTCAGTAAAGAATTTTTTTTAGAAGGGGGGGGGGAGAAATGGCTGTAGGTATTTTTATATTCATACATTTTTTGTGTAAAGAGTTTCCTCTAAAATGTAATTTAAATATGCATTATTGAACACATACAAATGAGAAACTATTCTTTTAATGTATGTGATACTTAATTTTTTTTTTGAAAAAATACTAAATAATACTTACAATATTCATATAAATGACTTATTATGCATTTAAAAATTTTTTTGTCACCTAACTATTTAAATAAGTATTTTCATACTCATACAGATGAAAAAATGTTAACAAAATACCTGTCATGATTATTTTTTTGTAAATGTATTTAATACAAACATTTAAATAATAGCTGAAATTAAACATATTTTAAAAATTTATATATAAAAAAAAAAACAGTGAAGGTAAGTAAATTTAGTTTAATATAGTTTTATGAATTTGCATTTGCTTTAATCATTTTTTTTCTTACTAAAGGCTATTTTTCAAAATGTTTTGCAAGAACATTTATTTATCGCAAATTAAAAGCAGTGCTCATTTTTTGAATATAAAATGGTTTCAATAAATAAATGTAAATTTTTACTCTTTTTTTTATCAGATGAAGCTGAAAATGATGGATACAATGAAAAGAATCTACTCTTCCAATAAAGCAGTACTTATATTGATTATCTGCACTTCATGATATAATTTCATATTTTGAGAAAAATTCAAAATAGAAATTTCAGAATGGAGAAAGATATCAAGATGAATAAAACACATTTTGCTAGTGATTTGTGTGTGAAAGCAAGTGATATTGATACAAAGGCAAAAAGTGAAATAAACACAAATAACAAACCTTTAACATGTAATATTTGTACAATGGAATTTTCTCAGGAATTTCTTTTAAGTGAACATTTTCTTTCACATACAAAGGAAAAACCTCATATTTGTAATGTATGCAAAAAACAATTTTCTCTGAAAAAATATTTAAATAACCATTATAGGGCTTTTCATACGAATGAAAAACCCTATTCCTGTGATGTATGCAATAAACAATTTTCTGTGAAAAGTTATTTTGATCGACATTATCGAACTCATACAAATGAAAAACCTTATTCTTGTTACATATGTAATAAACAATTTTCACAGAGTGGTAACTTAAATCAGCATTTTCGTTCCCATACAAATGAAAATGCATGCACTTGTGATGTGTGTGGTAAAGTATTTTCTCGGAAATCAACTTTAAATGAACATTATCGTTCTCATACAAATGAAGAACCTTACTCTTGTGATGTATGTGGTAAAGAATTTTCTCTGAAAAATAATTTAGATAAACATTATATAAATCATACAAATGGAAAGCCTTTTACTTGTGATGTATGCAATAAAGGATTTTGTCGTAAATTTGATTTAAATAAACACTATCGTTCTCATACAAATGAAAAGCCTTATTCTTGTGATGTGTGCAATAAAGAATTTTCAAGGAAAGATAGTCTGAATTATCATTACCGAACTCATTCAGATATAAAGCCATACTCTTGTGATATATGTAGTAAAGAATTTTCTCATAAAGGTAATTTAAATATACATTATCGAACTCATACAAATCCGAAACCTTATTCCTGTGATATTTGTAATAAAGAATTTTCTAGGAAAAATAATTTAAATGAGCATTATCAAATTCATACGAATAAAAAAATTGAAACTAGCACTATATCAAAAAAATAAATTTTAAGAAAAGTTATATAAATGGATATACAAATGAAAAATTTCACTATTCTGATGTATGCATTAATAGATATTCTGCAAGAATTTATTACATATTTTCAAAATCATATGAGTAGAAAATCCCATTTTTATAATGGGAAAAGAAAAGGATTATATCATAATAAGGATTTTTTTAAATTGTTATTTAAATATCTTATTGAAATCAGACAAAGAGCAAGATATATCAAGGCATCCTTTAAATTTAATTTTATCAATAGATTTTATCATAAATATCAAATAGAAAAATGTTAGTTACATGATGCATGCATTAAGAAATTTTCTTATGCACCATTAATTGAAGAAAATATTTTAATATTTATCGTAAAAGTTAGAAATATATATATATATATATAAAAAATTTGAAAATAGTTCATCTATTATAGTAGAACAATGTGTCATTTTAATAGGCATAGCTTACCAAATAATGATTTTTTTATTTTGAAAGTATTTATTCATTATATTTTTAAGAATTTTTTTATTTATCAATAACAGTTGTATATTTTATGATTGAATTATTCTTAATTACTGAAATAAATGATAAACTTTGTTTTTTAAAAACATATATGATATTGAACAAATATTTCTGGTGGGGCTCAGTTTGAATGTATGGATAATCTTTGGCTTTAGGTTGCAGGCTTCAAATGATTCATTATGTTGATTTCTTATTTTGACTATTAAGAATTTCATTTGTTTTTTAGATTTATTTTTGTTTGAATGAACTGATCAGTTTTGATTATGGAAATTAAATCGTACTAATATCCTTAAATATTTTGTTTACTTGATTTTGATAAATTTCTTTATCTGTGAAAATATAAAGTCTATATATATTGAAAATAAATAGTCTATATGTTGTTCCTTGTATTTATGCATTGGCAATTAAGACATATATATTTGTTCTTTCATGTACAGATATCATTACATGATGCTTTCAGTATGCATGTGATTCAATTAACACATTTCACTGAGACATTGTGATCCAATGAAATGTGTAGATAAATATTAGGGGAAACAGTTAGTGTGCCTTGCTTGACTGTTCTATCAGTTGAAATATGGGGGGGGGGGGGGGAAATCATGTTTATCAAACAGAAAATTGCCTTGATTTAACGTCCACATATTCTTAAAATTAAAACTTTTTATATGTATATTTTTTATTTGAATGGTAGTTTCAAATGTAAAGTTTACTTCAACATTTACATACTTGACAGAGTCTTTCAATATCAGAGCTTTGGCGTATATGTTGGCGGAATTGTCCAATACTTAGGTTGAATTCCGCCAAGGATCGAACCTGCGATGTTCGGGTTTGAAATCCAGTAACTTATCCACTATACGAAAATGGTCACCAATGTTTAGTGGTAGTTACTGGCTTATTAAGATGCCACCACAGAGCTATCTATATGCATAGAAAATTCTTGATGTTTTAATAATGATACACTTAAGTTTATTTTGAAGAAGTCGTCTTCCCCCTCCCCAGACTTTTAAAGCATTTGTAAATGTATAAATTGTGAAAACTGATTCTATTACAATTTACAATTATTATGACAAACAACCTCTGCTTTCGCTTGCAGAAATTTTCTCTTTACATAAAAATTATAAACAAAGTTTTTATTTATTTTTCTTTTTATTTTGAGACAATATTATTATTCTTTTTATCATAGAATAACAATGCAAAGGAATCTTATGTGTATCATTATTAAAACATCAAGAATTTTCTATGTATATAGATAGCTCTAATTTTAAAGGACTCCTTTAAGTATGTATATGTTGAAGTAAATTTTACCCTTGAAACTACCATTTAAATAAAATATATAAATCGTTTTAATGTCAAGAATTTGTGGGCATTAAATCAAGGCAATTTTCTGTATCTCACTATTGCATCTAAAAATGGAAACACTGTGATAAAATGTATTATTTTGATTCTATGCAAGATATATTTTGTAATTTATGTTTTTATAAGGATTTGAATAAATTCTATATTCATAAAATATTTGCTATCTTAGATTGTTATTTTTTCAATATTCAAAGTTTTTATAATGTTCATTTGTATGGATTCTTGTTAATTTAGCTTTTATTTGAACTCATTAAGTTTTTGTGTTCGGTGGCTATATAATCTTAACTGTGACAACATGTATTAGGACTGCATAATTGTTACAGAATTTTTTTTAAAGTGTTCTGCAAGCAATATTGCTCTCTATAGTTTCTTTCCTTTCTTTTTTTAGGCAAAAAGCAGAAAATATTGGGTTATTGTGGAATTTCTAAAATGTTACATCTTAAAATTTTGACGATTCTCCACATTTTAGTGTTGTCCTTCCTCTTTTCTCTCCAAACAATTAGATTTGAATATTTCTTCCCGTATACAATTCAAAAACCAAACCAGCTGCCGGAGAAAAATTCTGTATGAGATATTAATACTAAATTATGGATATGTATTGAATTATCCACTACATCAAAGAAAATTTTGTCTGTTTATATTTATACACTTTTGTATGTTTTGATGTCACACAAATATCAATGAACACACTTTTTCCACAAAAAAAAGAAAAAAAAAGTAAGCATCATATTTAATGGTTTTAATCGCCCTAAAATATTCCTTTAAATATTAATTTTTTTTTACATCTTAACATTGTAAATAAATTGAATGGAATTATGTATGAACTACAGTGCATTTGTAACAATTATGAGTAATTTGTTTTGCATAATTTCTTTGCATTTTATCTTCGAAGCTCCAGATGAAAGGATTGTAGTTTAAGACATAAGATTTGTTTAAAAAGAACATTGTTTGATGAAAATGAAGAATTACGTAATACTATTAGAATTATTAGATGTGTTTTTGCCCACAATTCGCCAGTGTCGTATTTCACATGATTTTTGAATATAAGTTTGTTAACTAAAAACAAGTCAAGATATTTAAAGCTTTTTTATACCAGGAAATGTTCTTTTCGAAGAAATCCACAATATCTTCCCTTGGGTTAAAGTGCATTACCATAAACTAGAAACTGAATTTGGTGCAATGATATATCGTTAAAATCTGCATTATTAAGAAATTCTGAATTTTAATCGATACAAAAAATTTTTTTACTGTTAATGTGGTTTAAAAAAAAAAAACTCTAAATTCTGTAAAAAATATTTCATTTTTATATCTAAATTAGAAAAGGACTTGAATTTTTAGATGACATTTCAATACGAATTCAATCTGGACTAAAATTACTATATGGTCAAAAATTACACTTGTGACATTTGTGGCACAATATTTTCAGATGTAAAAAACTTGCGCTCCCATCATCGTGTTCATATACTTGACAAAGCTATTTGCAAAATATGTTGGAAGTCGTTTCATAAAAGATATTATTTTAATGAACTTTATCTCCATCTTTCTCTTGCAGTTTGTGACTAAGCTTTGATATACAATTTGATGCCTTGCGAGGTTGGCAATTTTTCGGTTACCCTTGTTTGGGGTTACATTTTTGGACACTTTTTTTTAAAAAACTACTATTTGTTCATTTCCGCTCTTATGCTGTTGCAACGTTTCGCATTTATCTGATTTCGACATATTTCGCTCACGCCACAATCTGCCATTTCGCTAAAATTTGGCGATAAATTACTTTTTTGGCGAAAATGACTGTATATCTCAGTTATTCTCAATTTGTACCATAATTCATACAATGCAAGAATGATTTAAATGTGTATTATCTGAGACATATAAACAAAACATCTTTCCTATATGATATACACAACAAAGAATTGTTCTAGTAAGGTTATTTGTGTCAACATAATCGCATTCATGCACCTGAGAAACTGCATATTTGCGGAAATGCCTTCTCGAGAAGTGTCAATTTCCGCAGACGACATTGTCTTGCGAATATGAACAAACCTTCTTTTATGATATTTGAGGCAGAGGAATGATATCTTCAATGATATGTTTCCGAAACGATTTTTTCCTTCCTAAATGATATGATACGCCTTTAATACATGATTTTTCCAGAGGCTCGAATTCGGAAAACATATCCAACTTATTCATGTGATGTATGTAGAAAGATATTCTGGCAAGATTTCTATTTCTGAAATCATACATACATAGAAAGAGATTCTGATGAGTAGGACGGTGCAGTTCTCCTAACGTTAACATTTGGCTTAAAATTAAATGATAAATCAGCATAACTAGAATTTAGGGTGGTAATTGTTTTCTTTTGCTAAACTTAGTTAATTACTACGTTAGTAATTCATTTGAGAAAACATGTCCAATAATTAAATCCATGTGTAAAGATCCTTTGGAATTTATATGGCATTTAGTGCTCTGTTAAAAATTATTTGATATGCAATATCTTGAAAGCGGGTCGATCCTATTTTAGCCCACCTCTGACGCAATTTAAAAACTCGCCAAATTATCAGCGATAATGATTTTAAAATGGCAACCCTGACAGCATCTGAAGAGAAATGCGGCAACCATACGGTTTAAATCAACCTCTTAACCTTTTAATTCAAATACTTTTGATTTGGCGAGATTTTGAAAAAGTTGCCAGAGGTGGGCTAAAATAGGATTTTACCCTTGAAAGCTCAGAAAGCATATTGAGATGGAGAAGTCACATGTCATGTAATGTAATGGTGGATAGAAGTGCCAACTAATGAATAATGTTGGGAAGTATAGAGTTTAGTAAAATGTTCGACGCTAAGAAACAAGATGAAAAGAAGTTTGATATATTCAAATTAGGAAGACCATTATTTATATATTCTGTTTCATGGAATATTTTTTATGAATGCAGATCATTGAATTTCATTAACAAAAATTTTCTTGTACAATTTGTTTTCATAGTGGCATTACATGCAATTTGGAAATGTATAAAGGGTATCAGTAATTAGTATTTCAATGAATGAAATAAAGAGTATATAATATTAAGTATTTTTTACTAATATTATTGAAGGAGTAAATTCGAAATGGAAGATTTTGATAGCTTTGAAGTTGAAAACAGACAAGTGGGTATCTGAATGATAAAGGATCAAGATTTATTCTGGCAATTCATGGGCCGGCAAATAACTGCATTATCTATTGAAGTACTTCATAAAGTCAATGATTGCATAGTTGCTAGTTATACATACCAAGCACATTTTCATCTAGTATATAAAGATTATTATTATTTAGTTCTAATATTTTTCTGTTCTGCTACAAATAATTTAGATTGTCATTTTTAAAATATACTAAATTAATAACAATGGGATATTTATTAAATCCGTGATTCCTTGTATATCAAAGTAAATTTCGTTTTGAGCAAACGTATGTCTGGATTATTAGCCTAGTTTGCCAAACAGAAAGTTCAAAATATCTCCTATTGATTCATATGTAGAAGTACCCGATTCAATCATAAACATTTAAAATTCTTAGAAGAACCGATTCCTCTTTATAAATGTCTGCCACACACAATATAGTTTCAATGTAACGTAATGAAATATTTACTTAAATCAATGATTGCATTATTTTCATTTTTCCCCAATCCTTCTTGTATATTAAAAAATACAAAGATTAATTGTAACAAAGATAACTTCAATTTTACTTTTTAATTTGAGGATTCATTTTAGTCTTTACATTTCTTGATGCAGTTCCTAAAAAGAGTTTTAACTATTTGTACACTTCAATCTAAGATATAAATGGTTTAGAATTTTAAAATTAATTTAGTTTATTACAATTAATTTTAATGAAGCAGATCCATCTTTAGTTTTTGCATCTCAGAATTCAATATTCAGATTCTGTTTTCTTTTAATACACAAGCAATCAAATAATAAGTAAATAATCTGAGAAAAATCGACAGAGGTGGAGAAATAAATAGTGCATAGCAAGTCTTATGCATAAATTTTATTTTTAAACAACAGATAATCATCTGCCATTAAAACTTTTCAGCTGGATGGAATATAAAAAGTTGACCCAATGAATAGAATGTAGAAAATCATCATTCGACATTGAAGTAGCTTCATTTTAGAAAGATTCAGATGCTAAATAGACACAGTATATACATGCATACTGTTTATGAGTATTCATTACTGAATATATAAAAATATTGCTTTACCTTTTTTTCATTCTATTTTGAATAAACTATTCAACTAGTAGTTTACTATATTTAACTGCTTCAGGTAATTATTAATTTCAAACTGATTTACTTAAAAGCGATTGGAGTTCTATCGAGAACTACTGCGTTAGGAACACTTCCTAAACTAAAAAATATTGCATTTTCATTTTGTCACACATTTTGCAAAGTTATATCACATCAGAATTATAATTAGATTCTAAAGTGATAAAAAATTAGATACTGGAGAAAAATATCATATTTTCAATTTTAAAACCAATAAAATTTAAATATTTTATTTTCATCTAATTTTAATAAAAACAAAGCAATCAGAAGTTATTTATTTGTTAATTTTTTTATATCGTCAGCAAACCAAAAAAAAAAAAAAAAAAACCATCATATTAATTACAAATAGTGATTATTTAATATTATTAAAATGGTAAGCAAATAGTGAAAAACCAAAGTTACATATTCTTATTTAAATAAAAACAATAACCGTTTCTTAAAATTAAAGTTAGAAGTAAAATTTGTACTAACAAATTTTTACAAAAAACCAATATATGATTTTGTTTAGTTTCAAGAAGTAATTGTTATTTTTATTTTCAAATAAATTTTTGTTTTATATTATTTTGAACAACATCCACCATTGTAATAGGACATAGCCCTCCATACTGCATGCATCCATACTTTTTGATTCGGTAACTTTCACATTGTATAGTGAAAATACTTAAAAAATAAATAAAAGGACAAACTTAAATTTTAAAAATAATATTTGATCCAAAACTAAAAATTTTTAGAGTTCAAAAATGATGAATTCTGCACATGCTTAAATATCTATTTTAATTTTTATTTGAAGAAAAAACACACTAAATTTAAATGTTTTATTTTGATAGAATTGCTCACTTTTTATACAAATAAAAAAAATCAGTACAGAAAAGTAAATTCAGCATAAATTATTTTATATATATTCATTTAAAAAAAATTCTTACAGTAAGTATAGCAATATATAGTGACAAATTAATGAAACACTTTTTATCCCTAAAATAAAAGCAAAAAAGCAATTTTATCCATAAAATAAAAAGTAAGAATTATTACAAAACCATTTGAAATAATGGCTGTCTTGTGCTTTGAAATTAAATAAATGTAAATTATAAAATATTAATGATATGTTATAAAACTTTTTTTCCTTCATAATATAATTTTAATAATTTATAATCTATTAAATATTTGAAAACATATTATTTCTGAACTTCTATAATTTTATCAAAAAAATTTATAAATATTTGACTTCAATAAAATTTTGAAGAATTAACATTTACATTTTGACTTCACAATAAATAGGAATGATTTCTTTTAATTTTTAAATAAAGATTTTGCAAGATACGTTTGTAAAAACAATTTGTTAAAAATGTGTAAATGGCACATTGTTTAACAAAATCTTAAGTATGAGTTTTTACCTGATTTGTAGGATTGTCATGGGATAAAATTCCGGAATTTCAACCTAATTTCTTTTTGACGTAGATTTCACCTTATAAGTTGAATGAAATTACATAAATAAAATTTTCAAATGACTAATCTTTAAAGAAAATTTAAATTGAAGCAATAATAGTGCATAATATAATCCTTAATATGAAAAATCTCTAAACAGTAACTAAATTTTTCAATGAAAATTTTTTTCAATGTAATAATCATAAAGCAATAAAAACTAACAAAAAGATTATTGTAAAGGCAGTACAAAGCTTAACGACTTTAAAGAGGTAACTGTGTCAGATCTCTAATCTCAAAGGCAATTTGGCTGCCTTTGAGGTTTTCATAAAATAATACTTTATCTGTACAGAAAAATGGTACTTTAAAATTATTTACCTGAAAGAATTTTTTTAAAGCAAAAATGAATTTTCAAACTCATTAAATTTCCATTCATACTAATAGAAAAAGTATCTAAAACTGTGAAAATTTACAATACTGATTCTCATGCTTCTATAACCATCTTTATTATGTTAAGGTTTATCTAAATAACTTAAAAATTTATCCCAACATTAATTTTTTGAAAGAAATATGTTAAAATAGCACATTTCTAAAAATGATACAACTTGTTAATTTGACCAAAAATTTCATTATATAATATAGTTAAATATTTCTCAAAAAATGGAGCAGCACTTATTATCGACAATGAAAAATTGCTAGAAAGGATAGTTAAATGCATCTGTTTAAAAGTACACCTAAAAAATAAGACAGGTAATTTAAAATTATGTCATCTGCCAGGAATTATATTATTTTATGAGTAGCATTATTTATGCTTTAAGCTACTTCTATATGTCTAAAAATTTTGAACACTGCTTTGGAGATTCTCAACCTCAGAAAAATAAAGTCTGACTAATTGCTCATTACGAAAAAAAAAAAAAATGTTAGAATAAATTACAAATTACTTTTTAATTATTTTATCTTTCAAGAATTTTATATTTATTAAATTCTCATGAATTATATTAATAAGTAATATTAAATATCCTAATATATAAAAATTTCTCCCATATTGCAAAATATTTTTCATTTCAAATAACTGTTATTTATTCAAAAATATTTCCTTAATAAAAATTATCTTATCCTCTATTGCTATTTGAGATTTTTAAATAACCTAAAATAGCTTTCTTTAGATGATGTTTCAATTAAAATCATTTACAGTAGAAAATGCAGTACAGAGGTTGCAAAACACTATATTTTGTAAATTACCTAGCAAAAAATACTCATCTTCTAACAGGAACATGTAATATAAAATATTTATAAGATTTTTTTAGATGTAACACTTGTTGACAGATAAATGATTAATTTCATATCACAAGTTCCATCACAAAGCAAGACTGAATATTCAATCATTCAGTCTTCCCTTAGAGACAAGAAAGGCACAAGTTATTCTCTTACATGTCCATAAAGAAGACTTAAAAATTTTGCTGTCTTTTTTTCTTGGCACCCATTGCATCCAGGATAGGTTGTCGTTTGGCTTGATACCGACGCCTCAGTTCTTCTATGTCTCTTTCCATTTCAGAATCTAAACTTAACATTCGTTGATTAAGTTCAGCATAACTAAGCCCTTTAAGCTAAAAGAAAGAAATCATGGCACTTTTTACTAACAATTTCTATATTAACAATTTTTTTTAGTCAAAAAATTAGTTTAATAAAAATACAGATAGAAATATACACATTTGATAGCATGCAAGACTTACTTCATACTTTTATCCATAGATGATGAGACTCATAGCATGACTGTGAGTTTACATGAATAATTTAAATTACGTACGTGTAAATTTTTAAAAAATACCCCTATTGATGTTCTAAGAATGCACAATTATATCAATATTACAAATGAAAAACAAACAAGCTAAACAATATTTCAATTAATGGTAGAATAAAAAAATTACTTATGACAGAGAGAAGGAAAGATATGAATTAGATAGACAAAGTGTGAAATAAAGTTCCGTTTTTAAGAGATATGGAAATAACAATTCTTATTGTGTTCCACTTCATTTAGAAATTTTTAAAAATTTGGCAAACAATGAAATTGCATAATTTTATAGTGAAAAATTTTACAAAATTGAAATATTATGTTTACCTTATATGGCTTTTATAAAGAAATGCATTATTATATTTTATTAATATGTAAGCAAAACTTCATATCTGCAAAGTATAATAAGTGTATTTAATTTGAAGCGAGATTTTAATGCAATCCTTTATAAAAGTCAGATGATAACATTGTGTATATGCAAAATAGATCCCCCCCCCCTCTATCATAAATGTTGCTTGGTTTTTGAAACTTAAAAGGTAAAACTATTACTACAAACTATTAAATGTAAAGATATTTTTTACATAAGAAAGCATATTTATATTAAAGTTAAAAACTTAAAAGAATATATAAATGTATGTACAATGAAAAACGAAAAATCCTATCGCACTTTAAATTTATTTGAAATAAATTAAACAATAAAAATAATTTCCAGAAACATATAAAATTAGTTTTAAGAGTTTTTTTTTAAATCAATATAAGAAACAATTTTATAAAATTGGTTATATTTATATCAAAATATCACTTGAATAGGATTTCCTATTGATTAATAATCCATAAAATTCGCAACTTTCTCTTGTAATTGCTAATACCATTTATTAAATAGGAATAATCTGACTTGATTGCTCCAAAATAGAAAGAAAGTAACAAATGGATTCAAAGATGATATATAGTTTAATTAGATAATATGCTTAATATTATAGTATTTTGTAATGTATGCAATCAAATAAATTAATGATTTGTATTAAAAATATGTAGACATTGACTGTACAGTTCTACTCATAAATCATACGTTGCAATGACTTTTAATTCATATAATTTCCATGTCTTTTTTGTTAACAAGTATGAGTCAGCACCCATTCTAACTAATAGATGTAAAAATTAAGGAAAACTGAAAAAAAATTTAAAATATTTATTATTGATGTAATGAGTTTATCACATTAGTATATTTATGTATATACTTACAAAGTCAAAATTCCCATCTGCAAAAGGACGATGAAATTTGGGTGGTTCATGCATAGCAGCTGATGGTCCAATATTGCTTATTTGGTTCAGTTGTCTTTGTATTTGATTAGAAAAATTTTTTTCATCTGAAATTTGAGAGTTTTTATTCACATAATTATCATTTTGAATAAAATGATTAGGATGAGGAGTATCTGAATGAGATACAGGAGTTGTGACATTGTTCATACGAAGTTCATTTCTTTGCTCTTTTTCTTTTTGATCAAAATGATCCAGAAATGAGGGGCGGTAGTTTTCTTTCTTGTTACTTGTATTTGCATCATGTCCTAAGCAGAAAGAAAATATCATTCAGCACAATATTAATTTAATGAGAACAAATTGTATCAATAAAATTGGAAATGATAAATAACCTTTGCAGCAAAATTATAAAACACAGAACAGCATAATATTTAAGCATTTTGCTGATATTACAATATGTACTGTGCAAGCCTATCGAGATGGTACTTGCAAGGTTCTATGAATTCTTAAATAAAAGATACATTATAAATGATCAATTTTCTGAAATAAATACATAATGAATTTCAGTTTAAACACTTAATTTATAATCGTTAGTTGTTAGTCAATGTAATCTTGAAGTTAATTTTCAATTTTAGTTAAAACCATTAAAAAGATAATTTTTAATCACGACAAGTATTAGAGCAAATTAAAACCCTAACATATAGAAATCCATGACACAGGATAATTAGAATTATTAAAATCTAATGATGAAATGAAATAAGAGAACAATTTATAAAATGTTTAAGTAAAATATAATGAATAAACAAATTCATATTGCAAAAATGAAGAAAAAGGAAATGGTAAATGCATTATTTTCAGTCTACAAATAAGGATATTTTATTAGTATTATATACAAATATTCCAAATATAGTGAGAAATGTTTGCAATTTCTGAACATTGATATTTTGAGGATTCTATTTTAGATTAGTTAAATAAAATCAGATTTTAAAACTATATCAGGGCAATTTTGGACCAACTTTGTAAGTTTGAAAATAGTCAGATGATATGAGTAACATCTCAATTGGCATATCTTTTCTTAACACTCACATATCAGAAGGAGAAAAATCTGCCTTTTTACCTAATTTCCATAAACATTGTTTAAGTTTTGCTCCCAAAGTTTAATACTTTTGAAAATGTTCTTATTATACTAATGACTCCATTTATAATTGGTTATTCTTTTATTCGTACTTTATTTTAAAATATTTAGGAAGATGGGATTTTATGCAAAACGTTTTATTGTCAATTTACTTTATACAATGGCTATTTTTCATACACATAAGCGTGGATACTGTATTTAAATAATTTTATAATTTGGTCTTGAAGTTCATACATGCAAATTCATACATTAGTTTGATATATCCATTTTAAAAGCATAAGTTATTAAAATTTTTATAAAATTATTTTCTTTATCACATTTAAATCATCTCTTTGACAAATATAAATAACCTTTAGAGCTATAAAGTACATATTATTACATAAAGCTCTTAACTATAAGTATAATCATTTGCATAGTCATATTTCTAAATAAACATTAACAAATCATGTTTTTCGTGTAATTCGAGAACCAAAAAAAAATGTCTTTAATCTAATTTTACTATATTTATAATAAAAAGTAATTCAAATATTACTTTTTATTCAAAATGATTGAAATGTTCATAATACTAGGAGGAAAAATAATTAATATTTATGCCATTTTAATTTTTTACTTAGTGAAAAAATATTTTGACAAATATGTTAATCATGCTTACTTTTCATTGTTGCATCATCATCTTCACTATCACTATTTATGACTAAAGTTCCAAGATCTGATTCAATATCACTGTTAGCACATACAACTAATGTGTTTGAGTCTGTTTGTGGAATCAAAGTATTCTGTTCCCCAGAATCATTGTTGTTTGGAACTAAGGTACTTGAGCCATTTAGAAGTGTATGTGAATCTACTTCATCATCATCCTTTAAAGGGAAAGAACGAACTTCTGATATTGCAAGACATAAAATACACAAAATAACAAAAAAGTAATAGTCAATTTTTTAAAATCAAAATATATACTTTAATAAAATAAGTTCCTTATTATTACAATTTTTTAAATATTTCTTAAACTATTTTTCTTAAGTTTTTAACTTCAAGTTTTCTAATTTAAACAGCTATTCTTACTTCAAAGAATTGTCTTTGCAGTTAAGCTAGCCATTATTGACCCCCCTCCCCCCCAAAAAAAGTTATTTTTCATATTCTATTTTTTGGAAATAACAGGACTTCAAAATTACTTGAGACTATGGGGAGAAAGAAACATTGATATTCAATTCATTTATTTTTTGTTAAGATTATATATATATATATATATATATATATATATATATATATATATATAT
>JAPMOQ010013537.1:28738-93373 GCA_026543055.1 Argiope trifasciata
TATATATATATATATATATATATATATATATATATATATATATATATTGAGTACAAATATTCTAAGACAAACTGCAGTATGAAATACAAAACATGGGAAGAAGCTTACATACTCCCTTTTCCCCTTGGGAATGACATTGTGAAAACACATTCTCAGTGATTCATGAAGTATGTCTGGGACTAGTTGAACAACTCATCTTATAATTCTGATATGAGGTCAAATGACAAATATTTATTTCTGAATATCAAATTATCTTTCTGGTTTATCATCATATTTTATTAACATGAAAAATATTGAGCAATATCGGTTATCTTTATAATTGGGTCATCCCTTCAAAAGGGAAAAAGTTGATTTGGAAATACTGAAAAATACTTAATACTGATAGACAATATGTAGATAAAAAGTTAAAGACACATTTTTCAATAAATAATAAAATTCTATGATAAAAGTGTATCATTTAACATATTAGTGATTCTTATATTCTATGAAATTCTTGTATCTAAATAAAATTTCCTAACACAAAATATTACTTACAAAATTTAAATTTTGTAGTCTTTCATTTGGGCAGGACACATTTTCTCGGATTTCTTTTGCTTCAGCTATCATTTGTTGAAGAATCGCAACAGGTTTGGCACTTTTGATAAACTCATGTTGAAGTAATTCAGTCGCTGTTGCTCTTTCTGCAGGATTTTTGACAAGACATCTTGATACAAAATCAATGAACTCGGGAGACCAATTATCAAGCTCACGGAAAGATGGAGGTGGTTTAGTAGGAATCATGAATATTGCCCTATTAAGTAAATTTTATAAAGCAAAATAATTTTTCATAAGTTTTTTTGTCATTAAAATTGTTTTATTATTAAGCATGCATACAATTTAATTTTTTCCCATACAAGTAAAATTATTTATATTTAAAATATAAATGGTTTGATATTATAATAACTAATAAGGAGAAAATAAAAACTGATATAAATTTTCATATCAATATACTACAAGCATCAAACACTCATGCATAATTTAATGGTCAAGCTACAAATAAAAATATAATTAAAAATAGAAACTGAGTTGATAAGATAATATTGGGGTTCAATATTGCTAAGGAGGAGATATTTATTTACTGCTACCAACTAATGTCTTAGAGAAGTAACTGATATTTATTATATTTCTCCTTTAAAAAGTTAATCAAACTTTTAATAATGTGGGGTAGCCAGAAAAAACTAATAAAATAAATAAACTAAAATAGTAGTTTTACCTTACAAATAAAAATTGGCAAATATTTAATAAAATTTCAGTACCTCATTGGATGAATATCAGCATAAGGCGGTTTCCCTTCTGCTATTTCCAAAGCTGTAATTCCTAGACTCCAAATATCAGCTACACAGTCATAGCCTACTTCTTGTATTACTTCTGGAGCCATCCAATATGGTGTTCCAATTACTGTGTTTCTTTTAGCCATTGAATCCTATAAATTGAAATAAATTAGCTAAAAAATATTCAAGAATAATTGCACTGATTTAGTCAAAAAATGCTCATATAATAAAGCAATTAATACTGCCTTAGTTAAAACTGTAGTTACATTAATTAACAACTTTATTAATTATATATTAAATAATTTTTGTTTTCTGGATTTCACAAATTGGATTGCCTTAGTTAAAATTGTAGAACTGTAGTCACATTAATTAATAACTTTATTAATTATACGTTAACTAATTTTTGTTTTCTGGAATTCAAAAACTGGACTGTGTATTGAACAGATTTCTTCTTTTTATTGATGTTTTTAAAAATCTGATAAATACATGAAAAAATCTTTTTAACAATATATTAAGTGATTTGCAATTTTTGCTGAGAAATTTCATACATAAAACGAGAGGTACTGCAGTTTTCTAAAGAAAATGCTTCACTTTATTTTAATGTTAACAAAATTTTTAAAAAAAAATGATATTACTTAAAAAAACATACAACAGATACAACATTTAAGAATAATACATAAATATATTCAAATTATTGAATATCTTATCTCATGATGATAATCAAAACTTTAGCAAACAAATTATTTATATATTTTTTCACAGAAAGCCTTTAAAGTAAATAAATTGAAAACAGAAACATTATTATAGTAATGCAACAGCCATCAGAGAATCCTGGTATTTTATTAAATGATAATAATGCCAACCAAATACTCAAAAATATATTCATGATAAATAAACAATTGTTCAGTTACACATTGAAGACACTTACTGTCTTAAGATTTGAAATTATCATAATTACCCAGGATAATTAATATATAATTTTAATTTTTTTTTCATTATGTTATTATCAAATAAAATTCAGAAGTTAAAATTTTATATGCATATGCAGTAATTTAAAAAATGACTATGAAGAATATTGAAATGAAAAAATATATATATATTTAATAAAATTTAAAATAAACTCACAGTCAGTTGCCCAGCAACTCCAAAATCAGCTAGTTTTGCATGTCCTTCATAATTCAATAATATGTTTCCAGCCTTGATGTCTCTGTGAATTTTTCGGCGGTAATGTAGATATTCAAGACCTTTCAACACATCATTCAGAATAGTTGCAATTTCTTCTTCAGTAAGCTAAAATAAAATTTCATAATATTAATTTTGAATGAAGAACTCTTTCCTGAGTACTTGATTTAAAATTCAGTAGAACCTCAATAATCTGAACCATAATCACCTTGGATAATCGAACACTCGATTAACAGAAACAATATTTTAAATTGTGTTTCATTTGATTTGAAAAAGTTTTCCAGAAATGCTTACCTAAAAATACGAAAACTAATCTATGAGAAGCACTACATATTAGCTGATGTATTGTTCAAGCAATACTCTTTTAAGATTACCATATGAAAAGAAAATACATATGACATACTAAAAAGTGAGTAACAATATTCCTCACTGGTAAGAAATGCCCCAAAAGCAATTGTTGATCAGATTAATACTACTGTTTTTTGAAATTTTCTTAATTGTTGAAAAAAGTTCAAATATTTTTCGCAATCAATAAAATAATACTATCAAGGATTTCACAGCCGGATTTGTTTAGTAGCGGGTGTATGGTGTGATAACGCTTTCTACTGAGCAGGCCTCAGTAGAAAACAGCGAAGACGTTTATTTAAACGAAGACAGAACAGTACAATGACAACAAACATTTACAACACACAACAGCAGAACACACAGTAGCATACAAGTAGAAACCCGATAGTGACAACATTCAAAGCACACAAAACGACCAGACAAAATTCAGCAAGACAGGGGACCTTCAGAGCTTCGCTCTACGGTCTCTTCAAACGGCTGGAATTTCTCAATGTTCCTCGCTTTAGCTGTATCACTACCACAAGATTGGCTACTGCATACATAGGACTAGATGTTAAGAGCTCAGTTCAGCAATAGCTTCAATCAACGATGGCATTTCGCCATTGCTTCGCTATTCTCTTGAAAACTCGTTACTTGCCGGCGACTCCAACTACAATTCCCTATGACGACCCGCAGCTTGAAAATGCAGGTCTTCTATAGTTCCCGGGAGGTGGGTTGAGATCCTTCTCGCCCAATCAGGGCGTATCTCAGTTCCTATAGGATATACCATGAAAATCTCGATATTTTCAGCATTATCCATTTTGTCGCCAAAGTCGGCAAATGATCGCCAATCTCTGAGGTCAATGATACGACAACCAATCAGCACCCACAGGCCTGGTCATACAACGGTCTTTCTCACGATGACATTATTCGTGCTGAGAAGCAAAAGTACCGGTTCTTAACTATATAAAATTTTCCTACATATTTAGAGAGCCAATTTTATTCTCATAAAAAAGTTTGAAATTTGCAGACCTTTCAAACAAAGTATTTAAGGAAGGAACTACATTTTTATTTCTTTTGCTAAATAATTTCTTTAATTATTACAGGTCACTTCCCAATTAGTTTTTTTTTTCTCCACTAACTTTAGTATTATGAAAATTGGTTTCAGTGTCAGCTCTGACACCCCTTTCTGAAACCATTTTTGATAAATGAAAGGGGTGTTTCATTTATTAAAAAACATGAAAATAAACTTTGGCATTGGCTGGTTATAAGCGATCTTAATTGACAGGAATTTGAATAATCGATATTCTACCACATTTTCTTCTTCTTTTTCTTAAATACTAAATATTGTATTTTCATATCAATACATTTAACAAAAGTTAAACTACAAACCAATGATATGAATATATTACAAAATAACTGTACAAAAAATATGCTTACAGTTTTCTTCCTTAATCTCATAATATCAGACACAGAGCCGCCACCACAGTATTCCATAACAATCTAAAAGAAAGAAAGGAACAAATTTTAAAATGGACCACTGATTTTAATTTTCCAAAAACCTTGCTAGAATTAACATCTTAAGCATGTTTTATTATTCAGTATTTGTAAGAGAAACAATCAAAATCTTTAATGCCATCTGCAGCTTAAATGAAAAATACAAATAACACATCTAAAATTATAAAATGAGGTTTTGCAACACAAGAGGAAATATACTTCTATAATAGGATTTTTTAGAATCAAAAATAAATATTGCAGTAACAGCCATTGTTGTATAGCAATTCTATTTCTGAATAGAGGGCGATATATCGAACATTTGCATTTAAAAAAAAAACAATTTTTAAATCTATAAAGCATATGAGAAGGACAACTGCAACTTTTGCAGATTAAATTCTAAGCTAATTTATTATTATATTCTGATTGAATTTTTTTAAATAGTTCATTCCCACATTTCTTTGCAAACAGTATTTTTTATATACTTGCTTTTTGTTAACAAATTATTATTTTTTTACATTTTTCAAATCTTTGAATCTTAAGGAATTAATTTTAAGAAAAATACCAACGGAATCGGAAAATTCTTTGATACTTCTTTCTTTTCAATTTTCTACAAATAAATTGATTTAAGATCAATTGTTCAACCTTAATCTTACAATTTGTTTTTTTAATATATTGTATAAAAAAACTTTTGCATAGCTTTAAATCAAGTGCAAATAAATTGCAGTAGTTTAATTATTTCTGCAATAGTATGCTTAGCAAATTTATTTATGAAATAGTTAAATTTCTTCATATCATTACGAAGTATTTAAAAAAATTTCAAGTATCTGATAATAATTCTTTCAATACAAGATAGTATAAATTTTGTTAATAATTAACTCAATAAACGAAAAATGAACAGGATTGTAAAAAGTTTTACATTTTTTTCCCCCATTTATTACAAATCTGACAAATCAGCAAAGAAGAGAGAGAAAAAAAAAAAGAACATTCAAACTAATTTTTGATTTTTTAATGGATAATTGGAAGTACTCATTAAAGAAATAAATTCCTGCCAGAAGTACAAAAAAGGAGGAAAAAAAAAAGTACTTGCATCAGAAAAAGATTACAGAAATATATTAATGGCCCAATTTTAATGCTAGTTTTTATAATCATAGTTATTAATTTTCTATAAGGATGGATACTATTGCCATAAAATTTAGGATGTAGAGATATAATAAAATATATATTTTTTATTTAGATAAAAGATCAGAGTAAATTATAAGATGAGAAAATCATGAAACTACACACTTTACAGATGACTCCAAACAAAAAATAAGGTACTTCTAAAATTTGAATAATAATTTTTAGGAATTTATTTAAATATATAGATATCAATTTTAAGGTAATAAAAACTACAACACATATATAGTAATGTTTATAAATGTCGTCAATTATACATACTCCAATACAAGCCTTTTTTTTTTCTACACAAGGAGCAGGTAAAGTTTCAATAAATTGTTTTCACAATTAAAAAAAAACCATGGTGTGAGTGCATTTTAAACTAGGTTTAAATAGAGATATTCGAATTTAATTTCATATCAGGAATATGAAAAGAGAAGACAATAAAGCAGGAATTATTGTTAGAAAAAAAGGGAAGAAAATTAAATATATATTTAATGAAAAATAAATCCAAAGAGAAAATTGAGTATTAATAATTAAAAATTTAAGAGAAACAATAATCGTCATATTGTTTCACACATGGGCAACTCGACTGAAGTTGGGATCTACAACATAGTGGCAAAACTTTTATTTTTCAATAAAAGTTTTAAAAATTTATATGAGAAGGAAAAGAAAAGCAACAAAATGATTTTCAAAAATTAAAGTTTCTTTACTAAAAAATAACTTTTCTTCTAATCAAAAATGTAATAAGTAAGCAATTTTGTTAATTATTCATTGAAATAAATAAATAAATGATAGTGACATTAATATGAACCACTGTAAGAAGATTAGGAAATTATATTGCAATTAAATAAACCAAAGTAAAGAAAAAAAATCATAAAGGATTTCAAACATACCCAGAGATCTGTACCTTTGAAGTAACTTCCATAATATTTCACAACAAATGGACTGTCACATTGTTGCATAATAGAGATCTCATTTATGATTTCTTGTAAGTCTGTATCCACAGGAACTTGTTTAATGGCCAAAATCTGACCAGATTCCTTATGTAATGCTTTGTATACACTTCCATAACTCCTGTTATGGAAAAAGGACCATAATCAATCGATGTAATAATAAGACCAGGATATAATTCATATCAATGCATTTGTAAGTATTTATTTAATAGGCTTACCTGCAGGGAAATACAGTCACAAAGCAAATCAATAAATATAAAAAGACTCACCCTTCTCCTAATTTACAGATGATATCAAATACTTCTTCTGGCTGCCTAGTTAAGCTGTCTTCACTCAATTTTTTAAGTTCACTGAAAAAAAGATGTATATATATAGATAAATATCAATGGTCTCCAATTTTTCGAGACAAATAAAAATGCAGAACAATGCAAGAAATATAGTTGTTCTATTTATGATTAATAGTGAAGATTAAAGTTCGAGAATTTTGCTTTCATCATTCATTCTGAATGTATTTTCCATTTGATTCCATTGTTTCATTTATTGTTATACTTGTAAAAACCACTGTGTAATTTTTTCGAGAACTAACTGTAAAACTAAAACTGTTTATATTTAATTTTCAATAACCATAGCAATCTTTTATTTTTATAAATAGAGCATTATATTATTGAACACATAACTATTGACCACTTTTGCAGTAGTATTTTATTTATTATTTACTAGCCGCCTTTGGCGACCAGCTGGTTC
Source organism: Argiope trifasciata (assembly GCA_026543055.1). NCBI lineage: Eukaryota > Metazoa > Arthropoda > Arachnida > Araneae > Araneidae > Argiope > Argiope trifasciata. The sequence goes on from JAPMOQ010013537.1 coordinate 35,907, forward strand.
GCCATGAGAAATGCTTTCTAAAATTTTCAATTAAATCACATATTCATTAGCCAAAATTTAAGAAATAGTTTAAGTTAAAAGATTCAGTTATTAGTAGTTAAAGAGTCTGTAACTTTATTCGGAAAAACTTTTTGAGTTTAATGCTCTTATAATTTATCGAGTATGCTTCCAAAATATTAAAAATGTTTTTTTCCAGTGATATTGCCCAAATGTTAAATATGTTTTTTAAAGAAAGCGAAAAAGGGAAAAAATTATTGAATTAATGATACAGATATTGCAAAAGATTATAGAAATATGCCATTAAGTCGGGATTTCAATGAATATCCTGTTTAAATTCAATTATGAGTAATGCAATGAATCATGAGTAATTCAATCATGAGTAACCTAATGAACATTCAATCAGGTTAACTGTAAATATAATTTATAGAATTAATGATATAGATATTGCAAACGATCATAGAATCCTTTGCCTTGCATTTTTTAAAGTAAATATCACATTTTATATTTCTTTTGTTTTATCCAGTCACGTGCTAAAAGTTGCATATCTATAGATTTGATTTGCCATGATAGTTGTTGTTTTTTTTTTATTTGAATTTCCGGCATTGTTTTCTTTTATTTTATCCAGTCACGTGCTAAAAAAACATGGTTAAAATATTTCTTTAAAAATTCTTTTAAAATAGAACCTTGAGTTATACATTAAAACACCTATACCATTAGAAAGCTAATTTTTTTACCTGTAAATTGATGTTAAAATCATGTTTGTCCGATAATATTTTCGGAAGTTATAGCGGAAAAACTTCAAAATTTCGCTTAAAGTTGAATTAATTCAAATTCTAATTAAAAATTCGAAAAAAGTGCTCCGAGGTGCACATTCCCAACCTCCAAGATGTACATTTTCCAAATTTGGTAGCTGTAGGTCCAACGCGAACACACACACACACACACACACACACACACACACACACACACACACACACAGACAGACAGAGAGACAGAGAGAGAGAGAGAGAGCTTTATTATAAGTATAGATTCTCATCTTTTAAACTGAGAATTCTGGCCAATAGAAGAGTACTTAGTAGTATTTTTTACAAAACGACATTTCCCCCAACAAAGTCGAATTTTGAAAAAATTAATGTAGATATCAATCTAAAATTTTTCTAATTTATTTCCTTCTGAGTAATAAGTACTTAAAACAAATTTCAAAATTTTTGCTCAACTATATATATATTTTTTAATTTGCACCTTTTCAAGTTTATTCTTGGTTTTATAGAGCTATCATCATAACGTTTCATAACCCAGTTTGAAAATCTTAAATACCTACACATATTCAGATTTTTCCACCCAGATCAAAAGCCTTTTATTGAATTCAAAAAATCTACTTCCCACTAGGTTCAAATTTAAACGTTTATTTTGGATAGCTACTTTATAAAGCAAAATAACTGCTGTTACGTATTTTTTTTCTGTGTCAAAATATAATTCATGAGATTATACAAATAGACAATAATCCAATGAAATGAAATATGATGATCCAACTCGATTGCAAAATCATTTGGTCACACCAATTTGAGTTGGTCGACTGAATTACTTTTTGGAAGAAAATCAAAAGAAAGAAATTCGGTAAATTAGTTCGGAAATATACGTTATATTAATCGTCATCATAAATTCCAGATTTCTTTTTGCAATAAACTGCATTATTTTCCCACCCCCTGAAAAAAAATTGTGTAGAAAATTCTTTTTTCTAATTCAATGTTAAAATTAATAAAATAAAAATAATTTCAATTAAATAAGTAATATCTAACAATACAAAGGATTAACATAAAACAGTACCTAACATCAAATGGGGCAAGGCATTCTACGGGCAAAAATTATTTTAAAAGCCAGCAGTAAACTATTTATTAAATGGAAAACATTTGACTTTTACAACAGTCTATCACATGAATAACATTCAATTCGTTAAAAAAATGATTTTATTTATAAATGTTGTATCTAAAGCGATTAAAAGAGTAATGTAGATGTTTAACTATAAGCAATATAGAAGCCATAATATTATATCTATGGAAAATGTGGTTAAAAGTTAAAAACCATAGACTAGTCGTCATTGGGGACTAGAGGTTTTTCTAGTTGACGCAATTAATATCGATAGAGTATATTTATTTCAATGTACAATTTGATAAGACAGAAAGATATGGATAAAATGGAATCAACAATTTGCTGCATAATATTAATTATTTAAGTTGTGTATATGCTACGCAATAAAAGGGGAACTCAAAATCTACTTCGGAATCAATGTCCAAAGCAAGCTATTTCTTATCGTAATGCTACAACCAATAAAATCTTAAATTTTAAATGCTTTGATGCGACAAAGAAATTAATTTGAATTTCATAATAACAATAAACCGTTATTGCAAATTTTCAAATCAAATTTTGAAAAAAAAAATATTAAAATTAGATTTTTTAAAAATATATGGAAATTAAATTAATATCCCTTAAAAGATAAATGAGTTTTAAAACAGAGCTAAAATAATTTTTGCGAAATAATAACTTCAGAAGACAACTAAAAACATTAAAAATGTGCTTAAATATTAATTTATATTTTAATTAATCTCGGACTTTAAAAGGTTTACAGAGAACTTCATGACACAGCCTTGAATAGCACGTGTCTCACATTTCATCCCGAACGAAAAAAAAAAAAAAAAAAAAGCTGATTTGTATAAAATGATATATAAAAATTTAACATTGAAAATTTATTTCAAGTTCAAAAAACTATGAAAAATTCAAGAAATAAAGAAGAAAAAATTCACATAACTTACCATTCGGTAACAAACATCAGATCACTCTTTAAAGAAAATTATAGTAAAACCAAAAAGTAACAGTAAATAAACGAGCAAGCTTGAACTAATGTTAAGGTCTCTATCGTCTATTCATTCTGATTCGTATCTACTTTGTAACATTTTAAATACTATAAATTCTTTCTATTTATCAGTATTTTAAGTCTTCATAAAAAGATGGCCGGTAAGTAAGTGATTAGGTTCTATTTATTGACGTTGTTTACAATACAAGCTCCCGTATCTTAGCCACCGTTGAAAGGAAGTTAGTGACTGCGTAATAGATTTAGATTTCCAAGCGGAAATACGACACGAAGAAACGGATACATGTGAAGATATCTGAAAACAGAAACACTACTTACAGCCCTAACGTTGACAGACCCCAAAAATTGCCCAATGAAATAAAGGAGCGAGAGGATTCTCCCTTCGACTTTCTTGTATTACATATACAATACAGTGCGCTTCGTCAAGGATTTTACAATTCGATGAAGGAAAGTCAGCACAAAACACTTTTCTTCGAGTGTCCAAAATTCAATATAAATAGACGACATTTGTGTTTCGACTACGTATCAAATTTTATTAATTTAGACTGGTGTTCCCCAAAGTATGGTACGCCTACCCCCAGGGTTTCAATGAATTACATTAGAGTACCAGTGAGGCGAAAGTCAACTACCGGATAAGTTGTTTTTTTCTGCATTTGTGGAGATGAAGTTGGAGGGGGGGGGGATAGACTATTAGACGTGGAACCGCATTTGAGATTAAAATTATTAAATAGGGAACTAAATTATGACGATCTCAGCACAAACAACTTCATCCTTCCTATTATTCCAAGTAAATGTTATTTACAATATAGCTTTTATTTATATTTTAATATGAATAATTGTATTTCTTTTTTCTTATTATTTTGTGTATGTCACAAAAAAGAATAAATAAACATACTCTTGATTGTCATTAAAATACATCCTTTTTTTAACGAGTTGTACTCAGTGTTATGAAAATTACAGAAGGGGTACACATACGTCAAAAGTTTGGGAAAGACTTAGACTGTAATTTCCCTTGAAGTCACTATAATATTTCTATTAACTAAAATCATCTTCTTAATTTTGATCATCCAGTCTTAATTCACATTTGTTTGTTTTTTCACCTCTTGCGGTCGTTTAACCAAAATTGAGTCAAACCTTGAAGCGCATTACTTCCAGGTTTTTTCTTTCGGGTTCTACAATAATTCTGAGGGATGCGGTGGCCTGGTGGTAAGAAACTAGCTTCGGAAGCGGAGGGTTTCAGGCTCGAAGTCCGCTTCCACAGAAGAACCGTCATGTAAGCGGGTCTATTGCATGTTAAATTCGTCCAGGAGAAATGTCCTCCCAATGGACGGATGTGGAAGTTTGGAGAGGGAGGTGCCTGATCAAATATTGCCTCAACGTAATCTGACTGAGGTTCAAAATGACGAAATTCGTCCCAAAAAAACCCTAGTGTTACTTTAAAAACGAAATGTTAATATAAATAATCTAAACCACAATAGTTCTGATTGAAAAGAATTGCATACACATTGACACTCGGAACAACTAACAAAGTTCAGTATACAATAATTTTGAAATAGAATATTCACATATTCACAGATAAATACATAATCCACCTGTTGACGCACTTGGCTCAAAATTAAACACTGATTTACAGTTTTGATATAAAAATCCTTTAACATTAATTTCTTAAAACTTAATAGACTTAAAAAAAAAAAAAACTAACGCTAGCATGTGCAGAATAAATATACTGACAAGCAATTGTTCCTCTTGTGTATTTTAAACAAAAAATTGATAATGACAACAATTTCGGTAATAAAGCTATAAGCCAAATTTCATTTGTCTATCTTGTTTAAAGATTGAGAGGCAGATATAAGTCCTGTCTAATTATCCGGGGTAATTGAAATGATGGTTGTCGCAACAGCATGGACGCAAGAACAAAAGTTTAAATCCCAACATCTACCAAAAATTATGATACATCTTCTCTTATAAGAGTTGCGTTCCGCCATGAAAGTGGAAGTACTCGATCCCACAGTCTTAATGTAATCATCTCAGAAGCGAGAATCAAGTACCATACAGGTGACTTTTCTTTAAATCTGAAATACCCTTCTTCTTCTCTTGATGAGATTGAAAGGTAGATGATTTTTCAGGACTTAGATTAGTTTTAAATACACAGGTTCATAAAAATCTCGAGGATGATATTTTAGATGATTATAATAAAAACTTACTTTTTGTATACTACTGATAAAATCAAGCTAAAGAATAAAAATTAAAATAAAAAAACGATACATATATTTATACTGTAAATTAATAATAAGAACTTATAATTTATCCGATAAATTTTACTAATAACTTATTTTAAAATCATTAATAATGTTTACGAATCTTTGGAAAAATTTGAATAATTTTTTTTAATTCGCAGAAAATCCGTCAACTGCTCTTGAAATCAATATTCTTTGAAAAATAGTTATATGGTGTAAATCCTTTTATTAAACTTAGCGGTAATTTATGTTCGGTTCAACTGTTGCCTTTCCCATCGCTTTAAAAATAAACAGAAACAAAACGGATCCAGATAAATTCTATTGATTCCAAGACTTTCAGCCTTATGGTTGCCAAGATGGCGTGACACAAATTCTTCCTAGAATCATTTGAAGCAAAACAGTTGCTCAGTTTAATCTTTCATTACAACATCTGATGAGGTGATGATGCACTTTTTTTTTCTTTTTTGCTAATACAAAGCATGGTTCTAAAATTATAGAAGAAACTTTAAGGATAAGAAAAATATACAGAACACAATTTTCTTTCTCTTACTGCTAAAAGAAAGCCACTGTAAGCTGCTCTTTGCTAATACATTAAATAAAGAAGTGGATGTATTAGACAGGTTTAGTTATAAATATTCAGAACCGTATAACAAACACACTTATATAAATACCCACATTCAAAATATACACAGCAATCAGAGACAATGTAAACTGCAAACCTACGGTGCAATCGCATGGTGTACACAACATAAACAAAAAAATCTGTAATCTTAATTCATGCTCTTATGTCATACAGGCATTGATTTATCGAGTTTAAATTTATAAAATGAAATTTCATCATTTAAAGAAGTTGTCATTCGATACAAAAATTATACCATACATAATAAACAAAAACATAATTACTTTAGTAAGGCAGCACATTCTTGAAACAGAAGGTGCCATGCAATTGCATAGTACAAAAAGCAAAACGATTAAACGTTGAAAGCAAGTGTTCAAAAGACTTATTATCCGCAGACATGTACGCTTCGGATTTGGTTATTCGATCAACTGCCTGGTTTTACTGTAGTAAAATTTTTCCTACTGATTCTGAATTGCCCATTTTCAGAGCCAGCCTTCTCTATGAAGGGGCCCGAGTACAAGAAACCATTTGGGACCCTAATTTTTTTTTAATTAAATAAAAAAAGAATGAACATTTGCATATTTATCATATTTATTTAATGCGTGATTTTGTTTTTGCTATTAATTACTCAAGGAAAATTATAATTTTTTCCATTTCTATTTTGATACTTAGTATAGAAAAGAGCGTTTAAGCATGATACCCATATGCTTGATCGAAAATAATTTTTTATTAATTTTGATTTGCTGAAAGGGGGTTCAGCAACACGCTTAATACATTTAGAAATAAATTATTATAATTATTAATTAGTATATATTGCAGTATATATTGAGTGTTATTTTCATCCCCTTCATTAAAAATCAAATATCGTAGCAAATAATTATTTGGATTAAGTTTTCATTTACATCGTCATTATAAAACGCTAAAGTTTTGGGAACAATTTTCTAATTCATATTTTCCTAAAGCTTTTGAGTCAGTAATTAATTTTAAATACATTTAAATCCACCTTCTATCCGTACAATACCAGAATCCGTTACATAATTTAAAAATAACATCTAAATTCCTCAACCAAATTTTCTACAATTCATCTTTTGCTTTCTCGTAATATAGGTTCCCCCCCCCTTTTTTTTTTCTTTTTTCGGAATTCGAATTCGTTTTTCAAGAAAAGGTTCTGAAAGATTCAAATTACGTACAATCACTTTTGTTTCGTCTAAATATAAGTTAAATTTTGGATTTCAGCTTTAATTTTATTGACTAAATTAAAAGCCCAGTCGAAAACAATTATTTTTATTTGAAATAGTTCGTTAATATCTAATTTTGGACAATATTGTAAACCATTCTATTAAGCATAAAATAAAGGTCATTTCGTTATTGAATCCAATAGACTTTTAGTTGCGGAACCGCTGAATTATTGTTATTTATTTGCATCAATAAATTCTAGGTCATTACAAGTTTAGTCATACTGTATATACACTGCTTTAATCGTATCTACACTGATGGAAAAAAAATCCCAACGTCAAGAAAAATGTATTGTACAGTAATGAAATTTTAAGAATATATTTGTCTAGGTAACATATTTAATTGATTAAAGTTTCAAGATCACAGGTAGAGCCATTGGCGAGAAGAGCCATTTCAAATGTGAAATGTTGGTACATTAGTAACCGGTGTAACCGCCAGAATTTTGAATGCAAGCATGCAAACGTGCATGCATTGTGTCGTACAGATGTCGGATATCAGTTTGTGGGATGGAGTTCCATTCCTGTTGCACTTGGGCGGTCAATGCAGGGACGGTTAATGCTGGTTGTGGATGACGCTGGAGTTGTCGTCCAATGATGTCCCATACGTGCTCGATTGGAGAAAGATCTGGTGATCTAGCAGGAAAAGGCAACATGTCGACACTCTGTAGAGCATGTTGGGTTACAACAGCGGTATGAGGGCGATCGTTATCCTGTTGGTAAACACCCCCTTGAATGCTGTTCATGAATGGCAGCACAACAGGTTGTATAAATAGACTGACGCACAAATTTGCAGTCAGGGTGCGTGAGATAACCACAAGAGTGCTCCTGCTGTCATACGAAATTGCTCCCCAAACCATAACTCCAAGAGTAGGCCCTGTGTGTATAGGACGCAGACAGGTCACTAGCAAGCGTTCACCTGGCCTCCTTCTAACCAACAAATGGCTATCACTGCGACCAAGGCAGAACCGGCTTTCATCAGAAAACACAACAGATCTCCACTCCGTCCTCCAATGAGCTCTAGCTTGACACCACTCACGTCACAAACGGCAGTGGTTTGGAGTCAGTGGAATGCACTGTACAGGGCGTATGGCTCGGAGCTGTCCTTGAAGTAACCGATTTGTAACAGTTCATTGTGTCACTGTGGTGCCAATTGCAGCACGAATTTCAGACGCAGACGCAGTATGATTAGCCACAGCCATACGCCGAATACAACGGTCTTCCCTCTCAGTAGTACCACGTGGCCGCCCGGAACCTGGTCTTCTTGAGGCAGTACCTTCCCTTGACCACTGCCGCCAATACTCATGCACAGTGGATACATTCCTGCCAAGTCTTTCAGCAATATCGCGGAAAGAAAACCCACCTTCTCGTAGCCCTACAACACGACCTCGTTCACACTCAGTGTGCTGTTGATAATGGCTTTTTCGTCTTCTCAGAGGCATCCTTGATAACATTAACCCACTACGTCAAATCTCAACTGTAAATAACGATCACGAACCTTACAGCGCTTATTTAAAGCAAGCTCATTTGCATGTTCATAGTGTCGCTACTAGCGCCACACTTACGCACGTTGCTCGAAATTTGAATCGACGTCATCTTTCAGATGTATAAACACACCTGCCAAATTTCGTTTATCTAGCACAGCTCCTTCCTAGTGTTGGGATTTTTTTCCCCCATCAGTGTATTTTGGCTTCCTAACGAGTGTTACATTGTGGTTTGAGAGTAACGTTTAAATGCTTTTGTACATTTTTCCATCTTTTTGTAGATGCAGAAAACAAGCAATACAAACATTGCAATAATATAAAAAATGAAATATATACTGCTAGAAGCGACATATCAAATCAATAAATAAAAATAGTATAAGCTAGGCACACATTTAGAAATAAATCACTATAAAATGTTGCAAAGTTTTGGGAACAATTTTCTAATTCATTTTTTCCTAAAACATTTGTGTCTGTGATTAATCTGAAATACTTTTAAATATGTACAATACCAGTATCCGTTACAGAATTAAAAAATATCATTTAAATTCCTCAACCAAGTTTTCAACAATTTCATTCTTCTGCTGTTTCGAAATAAAATGGTTTTTTTCCCTTCTTCGAATTCTTTTTTCAAGAAAATGTTCTGAAAGTTTAAAATTACGTGCTATCGCTTTTGATTCGTCTAAATATGAGTTAAATTTTGTTCTTTAATTTTGGATTTCAGATTTAATTTTATTGACTAAATTAAAAGCCCAGTCGAAAAGAATTATTTTTATTTGAAATAGTTTGTTAATATCTAATTTTGGACAATATTGTAAATCATTTTATTAAATATAAAATAATTGTCATTTCTTTATTGAATCCAATACACTTTTAGTTGCAGAACCACTGTAATATTGTTATTTACTTCAATAAATTCTTCTAGGGCATTTCAAGTTTACTCAAAATTTATATACACTACTTTAATCGTATTTATTTTGGCTACCCAACGAGTGCTGCATAATGGTTTGAGAGAACTGTTTAATTGCCTTTGTAGATTTTCCCATATTTTTGTAGGTGCAGAAAATAAGCAATACTAACACTGCAATAATAATAAAAAAAATGAAATATATACTTCTAGAAGCGACATAACAATAAAATAAAAATAGTCTGATAAGCCAGGCACACACATAGATTGCATGAGAGCAATAGAGAAATTTTTCTACATTTTACACTTATATATTTCTACCGTTGCTGTATGCTTGTCCACTACAGTCCTTAATATCTAAATAAAGCTCACTTAATATTTCCAAATGGATAATTTGCTAGTCCTTCTCCAGTAACACCAATTACTTCAATAAACTCTATAAATGACTCATTTATACTTAATATTTTCGCTTCAAAATTTATATACCTAATAAAGACAGGAGTTTATTTTTTATGACAAATATCAGAAATAGAATATATTTATATATTGTAATACATAGCTGCATTTACATTATCTTTAATTTTGTTAAGAACTTCATTTTCTAAGGTAGGAATAATTTGATCTTTTAATGTATGAACTAAATCATTGACAATTTAGTTTGTTGATTTTTTTAAAATTTTGTTTATATGATCCATAAGCACAAAGTCGTATTTACTTAATAATTCGATTACACTTAAAAAATTTCTATTATTAGGCATGCCTATTATCTCATTGGTTCACCGAAGTGGAAGATTATTATATGCTAAAAATTGAATCACATCTACAATTCTTTGAAATAATAATTGAAATCATGCCGTGTCTTTACTTACATTATTTTGGGTTTGTTCTATGAACAGTCGAACATAAATTTTGATGCTATAATAATTCTTTCTAAAGTGTGTATTGCCAGGAGTTGATCGCTTTATTTATCGTTGTTTTACTTTTGGGTTTGAACAACTTAATAAAAATAACCATACACAGATGTAGACTAAAGTACATAACTGTTGATTTACAAGTCCATTTGAACACAGCATCAGCCTCGAGTTCTGGGCGCCGGGTACAGCTGCTCTACCTTAACGTGTCTGAAGGGGATTTCCTTATTCATGAAAGAACTTTTCTCGCCTTTTTATTGACACCACTGCAATCTTCGCCTAATAAAGGCATCAGTGCCACGATGCTCAGCCAGCCGCGAATAAACAAGCTTGTAAACTTTTTGCATGTGTAACATTATTATTGTTCAGAACACTTATTTTATTTCGTAATCACGGTGCCCCACCCCTTCAGTCGCGGGGCCTGGGTGAGTAGCACCCGCCGCCCCCCCCCCAGATGGCCGACCCTGCACATTACGTCTGATGAATCAGCTTGTTTAAACTTAATTGATTGACAAAGAGTCTCTAGTAACAGTTCCTCTTTGCATATGGGATCGGTATTTGGAATTAGATAAAAAAGCAAATATCAAATGTGTTCTGTGTGTGACAAATAAAAGATCATTAAAAGTAAAAAAAAAAAAAAAAAAAAAAAAAAAAAAAATGAAAATACATTATCCTCTATTAATATGTTAAACGATAAGTAAGTCAAATTTTCAAAATGATTTGCGAATATAAATCAAATTCCTTTTGAAGCTACATGGAGATCAACAAAATGTTCCATAATTTTTTGTTTGAATTTGATTTGATTTAGTGGAATTTTGTGACGCAAAAACCATTCTTGATGTAATGCGCCAAACGTATGGTATGGATAAGTCTTGTTTTATAAATACGGATATAAAATCTTATCATTTGTTATGTCTTGTCAATTTTTATGTATACGGTAAAAAACAGCATGAAAACCTTAAAATTTAACTATTTTTTATTAGATCAGATGGTAAAAACCGATAATTTTTAAGGAAGAAAAAAATTGTGGATGAATCATTTTGTGAAGGATGTCTTTTAAAATGATAGAGGAAGACTGAAAGCAATGGGTACTTTGGGAATAAATTGTGGGCAATCAATTAGAATTGTGTTGAACTGGACAACTGTCATTGACATTCAGTACACTGAGGGGCGGGCTCTCCCAATAACAAATGCATGTGCGTGAGTCGAGTGTGACCTACTCTTAATCGAGTAAGAGCTGTATCATGCCTTCTATTAAGTAAGTCTGGCCAATGTCCAATTATGTGTTTAATTGAATGGAGCTTATTTGCATTCTTCAAGTCCCATTCACTTTGCCATTTTGAGTAAAGGTTGATTTTAACGTATTTTTTTTATCATTAATTTTTGTTTGAAATAATTCAATATGCTACCTTCTTCTTGTTCTTGCAAACAGCCGACCACTTCGCCACCATTGAAAGTAGAAGTATCGACAGGATTTGTTGTGGTCGACTGCCAATATGCTACCAGTATATCATAAACATAAATAATAAATCCAATATTTATTCAAAACATTCATTGATTATAACAGAAGAAAATTGTTTTTCAAAAAGGAACAAAATTAATTTTTAGGGTTAACTTTAATTACATGTAAAAGTGCAACATAAATATCAGGGGCCTAGTTTACAAAGATTCCTAAAATAATTTGAAAAATTGGATTTGACAAAAAGGATGTTTATATCCTACATAGGACTGGTTCGAGGAATGCATAACATATTTCTGAAAGACTCGCTCCACTGAACGAAAATACTTTAAAACATTGAATATATTGTTCGTTTCAGTTTCCCAGAACTACCACTTTTCGACAATTTTAAGTGACTAAGGCGTAAGATGTGAAAAGATTACTACATTTCAATAATTCTTCGACCTTGGCTACAGCTCCAATAGATATTCTTTTCGTTCAGTTTTTCCCCCATATGAATGTTAATGTCCAGTTGTTTCTTGCATTATGTTACTTCAATTCAACATTAGTATTAATTGTTTACATAACCAGTTACAAGCGACGAAAAAGCTTTCAGGAATGACATAAAGAATGTTATATAGTATCGAAATTTGTTTCCGATATTAAACATTATCATTAATCTTAGAATGTTATCAAAACCTCTTGCTAAAAAAAAAGGGGGCTATTACCAAATTTGAAGAACAGAAATTTTCCCTTTATTCATCATAATTTAATATTTATGTATCTTTCAGTAAATAAAACTTGCTCTAAAGTATTTTATAGTGCATTAAGACTTTTTCCGATAATATTACGAGTTATCCACATCAAAGTTCATGGATGATCCGAGTTCATTTTACTGTTAAATGCAAATATATTCTCCTTTCATCTTTCCTCGCACCCTTATTTTGAACAAATAATCACATCCTGATGCATGCTCAAAAGCGCTGAGGGGTTTTGAATCCAGAGCGAACAGTAGACAGATTTAAATAAAATGCGATGTGTGGACACTTCCCGTTTAGCAAACCAAATTTATTAAATGAATTGGTTCCCACAGTGATTGTAGATAGTCAACTGTATAATAATAGTTTTAATCGAAAATCCTATTATTTCTTTAGAGAAAGGTTTTAGAAATTTTAATGAATTGGTTCCCAAAGTGATTGTAGTTATCCGACTGCATAATAATGGTCTCAATCGAAAATCCTATTATTTCCTTAAAGAAAGGTTTCAAAAATTTATTTTATATATATGACATCATAAGTCTTTTTTTTTTATGTAAATATAATTCAGATAAAAATATAAAGTGGATAAAGAAAATCTTTTCACTTTTTAATGATATATTTATTTATCAAATGATATCAAAGCCTGTCTTTGAATTTTGATTTTCAGGATCACAATATTTTTAAATATCACCAAATTTATTTTAAAATAACATTGGAAATATTTATATAATTTTCATTAAAAAATTTTTTTAATAACATTGATTTTAACAAATATAATCATATCTGCAGCAAGATCTGCTTCAGTAGAAGGTAATGAAAAGAATACAGAAAATAATTTTAAAAAATTTGCGATTTAGTATTAGCCCAGAATTTGACAAAATTATATATATGCTGTAAGATTATATTATTAAAGAATTTGCTATAATAGATTTATATCTAGTAGTATAATAGCCATATATCTAGCAGTTCGTAATAGCCATATTACTCCAATAGTTCGAACCAATATGTTCAATTAAGCAAAAAGCAATAATTTATTTTGTTGTACGCAGTTTATTTCAAAGCCTCGCAAATCAACATTGCTTCAAACTTTTTTTTTTTTTTTTTTGGAAATATGATGTTTATTTTGGTTTAAGGTTCTTGAAGCCACAAAATGCATGGATAGAAAACTAGCGATTTATCGCTTTTGAAGTATCAGTTTCTTGCTTTTAGGTTTATTAGAAGTGGTGAAGAAGACTGCTACACATAGTCGCCCTCACATAGTTGCAACTTGGCGTTAATGTCCGCCATGCAGCCGATCCTCCTGTCCAGTTAGTAAAGAGATGGGAAGATCGAAAGATATGTATAAATAATGATAATATGGTAATTTTTTTAAAATTTTGCATGGACGCATGCGTAATCTGATAATCCAGGTAATCTGTCCAGCCAGTAAAGAGATGGGAAGATCGAAAGATATGTATAAATAATGATAATATGTTATTTTTTTAAAATTTTGCATGGACGCATGCGTAATCTGATAATCACGCAATTGTTTCAAACTAGTTAATGTTTTACATTAATGAAGACAAACAATGACTTAAAAATTAATGTTCTCGCATGATACCGCAAATTTAAAGCTATCAGATTTAAATATTTATTCATTTTTTAAAGATCGGCTTTACTTCTTCGGGTTACATGCATCAAACAAAGATGAAATTTTGATAGCAATGAAATATTTCCAGCAAGTCTGTCAGACACTAAGCTACCACGAATCTTAATTAATTAGAAGAACTCATTTCTATTTCACAAGTATTCTACTAGTGAAGTTTGGAAAAATACACAAACTAACTGAACAAAATTGCGTATAAATTTTTAATGATATATTTCATTTTTATAAAATGAAATATGAGCTTGTTGCAACAATTAGATGACATTAAGGAAGGATGCAGTGATGTCAGAACGCGCCGAAGATTCGAGAAATTCAGGAAGCGAAATTAGAGAAGCAAAAATCAGTTAAATTTTGTAAATTCATCATCTATTTCAAAATATAAGGATTTGATGTAATATTATGGCCTAATCAGACACTAACAAATAATTATGGGATTATCAGTCTAAAAGTATCTAACATCTAAAGAAGCCCTGATTCGTATAGATTTCAACCTAAATAATATTATTCAATCTGTTTAAATACAATATATTACTACATAATAAATCCCTTCTACAGCAGAAATCTAAATTCTAAAGGTGCTAAATAAGAAAGGACATCAGCCTGCTATAGTATTACAAGTTATATGGCTGCAACAGATTCTTTGAAAAAATTATTTCATCAATTTTTTAAATGAATTAGCAGGTATGGTTTCCCTAAAAGTTTCTCTCGATCTCTAAGTAACTTGCCATACCAGAGAACGTCTTGCAAGGTATTAGTGCGCAATAGTTTGAAAATATTAATTTTTGGCGAGAATTTAGCATTCTTAATGAATCTATCGAGTCATCCTTGGCAATTAATCTATGGGATGCGATTAATAGTAATCAAGAGTTGAATTTGTATTTTAGAATGTTTTACCCCTGACTGAAACAAAACTGCACTTGTAGTCACAAAATGTCCCATACCAAATTTGATATATTTAAGTAACTGCGTTTTAGAATTATCGTGTTTACATGTTTCTAAAAGTACAGATAGACAGGCAGTCAATTCGTAACTGAATTAGTCACAAAATTAGAAGAGTCTACACAATAAATATTTAATCTGGGTGCCAAATTTTATCAATCTGGTTCCCTCCGTTTGAAAATCTGTGTTAACTTACATTCAAATAGCTGAATTTCTTCGGAACAAACTTCGCTCAAAATGTGATTAAATCTGTAAATTTGATCTTAAGACTATACATCAAATTTCAACCGATTAACTCAAGGCACTTTTAAGTTACCTTCTATCTGTTCTTTGTCACGGATAGATAGAAAGATATATGCAATGCAATGCAAAAAAAGGTGGTTTTCACGCTTAGGGAGGTCTAATTAGTCAAACTTTAGAGCTTTCTTTTGAAGTATTATTGCACTTTCTATATGCTACGTATACGGGAAAGTAAAAAACATTTACAAGTTGCAAAAAGGAGTCGCAATAGTAATAATAAAATGGAATAATGCTTCAGAGAATTGTTAATATATACAGTGCTATTAAATATTCAGTTTCCAGCTTCTTAGATTACAATCGGATTCACAATAAATGCTTAAGGGGTATTACTTTGTATGGAATTTTAAAGATAAAGCAGCTTCTCAACTGCTATGACTCCAAAATCTAATGATACTAAATTTGGGGAAGAAATTCAAAAACTTTCAATCTGCGAGTTTGAATTCCGAATCGGCAATACATTCTTAGTGACAAATATTTAAAAATCCACACATTTTTTTACCATTAAAACGAAGTTCATACCTGACATATCGTTGTATGTAAAGAAAAGTTAAAACGAATAACAAGATAACAAACGGGACAAACAAGATTCATCTCCTCAAAACATAAATAAAAGCGTAAATATTAAATCGTTGATAAAGTAAATTTTTATTTGTTTAAATAAGATTTTAAACATATACTTTTATTTGTTTAATAACAAATAGCAGTATATGTGTAAAATCTTATTTAAACAAACAAAAATTTACTTTATAAATAATTTAATATTTATGTTTTAAGGAGATAAATCTTGTTTATTCCTAACTTTTCTTTATTATTTTCTTTATTAAGGTCAATGCAAAAAATAAATAAATGAAATTAAATAACAAAACTCCATACCCCATTCTGGACTAGTGTAAGAAGACA
This sequence comes from Argiope trifasciata, assembly GCA_026543055.1. NCBI lineage: Eukaryota > Metazoa > Arthropoda > Arachnida > Araneae > Araneidae > Argiope > Argiope trifasciata. The sequence goes on from JAPMOQ010013537.1 coordinate 52,143, forward strand.
ATCTTTCATTCTGGGTGCTGAAATCTAATATGATAAAGAATCGGCAACGTTGCTCTCCTAAAAAAAAATTATACAAAATATGAATAAAGAATATCTCACGCAATAATACTGGCTTATAAGGATTTGACTACATAGTTATAATGGTTTTTATGGATTATGAAGTTATCTAGGGAATTATTTATTATACAACATGAAATTTTCTACTCCAATGTACTGTCATTATCTCATAGTAACAACTCATAAACCTGATTATGTGATTTCATTTTTAATCACATAATTTATTTCAAAAATAGAAAAAAGTGTTCTATTATAAAAATAAGTATAGCAATACGTTTATAGAAGCACTATAATTTCTCGATAAGTAACTTCATTATTTAAAGCCAATCAACAGTTACCTCGAAGAAACATCGCATGTAGATTGGCGAATGTTTCTGAAGAAGTTTGATTAAGTCATCTAAAATATTGATATTCTAAGCATAATAATTTGATTTATTCTATTTTATTTTTGCTGAAAAGTGGAATTTTTTAACTGTTAAAAGCTTTAGAGCATCAAAATTATTTTACTAATATGATTAATAAGATAGGTACTCTATAAAAATTTTGGCATGTTTTTTTGTACCTATTTTTAACGATTTAAAAATTACCTACAGAATTCAAAATTAGAACTGGCGCTTTGTTTATATGTATATATGTGATTATATTTTAAAATCTAATTTAAATGTAATTAATTTCGTAAACTTTTAGCTTAATTTAGTCCATATTAACTTCATTCTAAAATATTCTACAAATTTAATGCAACAGAAAGTTCTGTAAAAATGCTTTAAACAGCAGTTCCCACACGCTCCGAGTGAGGAGGTAAAAAATTGTTAACCTAGAAAAAATTCTTCTAAAAATACTTAGATTCCCTTACCGAAATCGAGATGAGTACAGAAATTTCCCAAAGTATATAAAAACTGGGAAAAATATTTTCCCTGTCTTATTTTATGCTCATCTGCAGCGCTGTGAGCGAACGCGTTTTGTCCGCACTTTTTGTTCATAAATTATGCCTCCAGGGCTGGATTAAAGCTAAGTTAAAAATTCAAAGTGTCTTCTCTCTGTCTTCGGCACCAAAACTGCTTCAAAAATTATGTTTATACGCACGCAGACACACATAGAATGAATTATTTCATTTAAACTAATTCAGTTATTCAGTTTTATTTATTTATATTTGATTACAATATGGTTTTATGAATGCTTTCAATCAAATAATGAAATCATTAAAAAAATTTTTACATTAATTTCAAATGCTGTCTCTCGATCGAAAAACTCTTCTAGAAGAAATAATCTTTCTAAAACTACTAGAAGATATACCCGTTTGATGGGCTTGTTATCTTGTTTACAATACCTTAGATACGATTGCCATATATTTACTAATTAAAGTTCTAGAATAAAGTTTCAAGCATGTTGGCAAAGGGCTCAAGAAATTCAAATATGTATATATATTATTTACAATACATTATAGATAGTAAAAGAAACTTTGTTTCCTTACAATTGTATTTTTCCTATCAATGTTGTCAAACATTCAAACCAAAACTAATCACTAAAATCGTATTAATATAAATTTTGATCCAATAAAAGAAAGAAAGTATAATACTGAATACAGCATTTTAAAAAAATGTTAAAATACAATGTTAACAACAACCTTCAGTTTGGTCTGTGAAACAAAAATATAATGAATCAGCATAAATATCAAATAATAAAATTGCAGAGCTCAACTCATTGACTTTTGCTATTCATTCACGTTTGATTTTACTCTTAAACCTATAAAACAGTCAATTTAAACACTAAAAAAAAAACTCTGTTTCAATTTCCAGATATTAAATAGAAGTTGGGATTTTGCAAACGATAATGATGTAGACCAAATATTTTTTCGAATTCCGCCCAAAGTTATAGAGAACGTAGGTCGATTAAATCATAAATAATATTCGTAGCAATTACCTCTTCTTTTCCTGGAACATTTATCTTGAAAACACATATTAGTAACACAAGAAACAATATCATTATTAACTTTTAATAAAATGTAAGATAATTTAGTTAAATATCATGCACAATAAATGTTGTGAACGATAAATTCAATACTGCATCTCGAGGTTATAATATACAAAAAAAAATCATGTGGTATATTTATAATTTTAATGCCATAAATTGTTGCAATTTTGGGGAAAAAAAAAAAAAAAAAAAAAAAAAAAACGGATGTTACATTATTAAACAACATGAAATATTGAGATTTTATGTCACCGAATTCTTTAAAAAATAAATAATTATCGAGCCACTTTTGTTATATTAATAATAATAATTGCATGTAAGATGAATTGCATTGATGATGCATTGCTTAATTCAGTAAGTTGAAAATACTTTTTAAAATTATACTCGCGCAATAAACATAGATCTTCTGATTAGTTAGTTACACTAGGAAACTGATAATATTACATGACGAATTAGAAAAAACAATCCAGTTATCTAAGCTGAATTCAGGGGAGATCTTTCCAAGTTTTGTGATATATTTAAAAAATAGAGATTTGAGGAGCCTGGGAAACGTTGATAATATATAGTGCGATAAATAAAAATTGGCTTAATCTAAGAATGGTTGTGGCTGGAAAGCCCTATCAAGGTTTTCCTCCAGACAGAATGAGCTGTGAAACGTTTTGGAGAATATTTTTGATAACGGGAGGACAAGCATCTAAGGGCTTTCATTTAAAACAAAAGTTGGCAAAATAAAAACAATTGTTGTTATAACTTTTTTTATTGTGTGAGAACATAATGTTTTGGTTTAAGATTTTTTGAAGCCTCGAAATGAACATGGCATAAGATAGGCGATTTTTGGCAAATGAAGCATCAAGTATTTTCCTACCGTCACAAGAAAAGCCATGAGAATGGTTGCCGTAAATAGCCAAGTCTAAGTAACGAGGGAAGTAGGCATTAAAGCAGACCACAACATTTGGCTAACTGAGCGCGCTTTATTAGGCGATCAATACTTTTTGCTTGTGTTTATACGTATGTATTTATATGACAATAAAATAAAATTGTAGATAAAAGAAATTCCTTGTTATTTAAGCTTTAAAATAATGCCTTTCATAAGAAAGACTTCAACGATATTTCTTCAATTGCTTTTATGTTGACTTTTTTTAGATGAGGTTGCCATCAATTAAATAAAAAACCATTGGATAATAACAAAATAGTTTGATATTTTCTTGAAGATTCTTGTGTGTTTTTAAGAGTGGAAAATTTACATTTTAAAGTTTTTTTACGTTTTACCCCCCCCCCCTCTCCGTTTTACACAAGAATTTTTGAGTTTTGAATGAGGTAAAAACGATAGTTTCAAATAATAAATTTAGGATCAGAGAAAAATAGTTAATTTGGAACTGTTTGATTCGTAATAAATCTGTTGCTGTTGGATATAAATAAAAAGCTCGAAATTCAGCCACACACACACACACACACACACACACACACACACATATATATATATATATATATATATATATATACAGAGAGAGAGAGAGAGAGAAGTAGCTAAGCTTGGACTCCCTAGCACTTTTCTCTATGCTTCGAATATGTGAAAAGCAAAACTTTTCAATACAAATCGCAAAATTTCACAGATTGCTGCGTATTCCTAATCATGTGATCTACTTAAGAATTTCTTACTATTAATATCAAATGTAACTCTTATCGCGTCTTCTCCATAAGTGCGGATGCCGCGGCATTCGTTCTTGTAGTTACACAGGCAGAAGCTTCCGCACCAGCGTTTTATAATTAAGAAGAAAAACAAACAATGAGCGCAGGCGCGCCCAATTCGGATTTACTCTAATCAGAAAATCTATATAAATAAACATGAAAGTTTGTCTACATGTCTCTTATGCGCTGTCGAACCGCTCATCCGATTGCGATGAACTTCGACGACATATTACTTGCATTTACGCAAAGATTATAGACATAAAACAATCATCTAAAGTATAAAAAATATTTTCAGATCTATTTACCGCATCTAATAATTATAGATTGACCACCAAATAACGCGCCAAGGAGACACAATAGATTCAGTAAGATGCTAAATTAAAGCTAGACGTTAATATTTCGCAGTAATTGTACGTAAATGCAATGCAAATCTTTCTCTGAAATAATAGTTTCAATAGAGAAAGTGCGAGAAAGTTTTAGGGGAACCAATCTTACAGATTTGAAATTTTAACTAAACATTTAATAAAATTTTAGCGGGTTTTTTGTTTTTTTTTTTTTTTTTTTTTTTTAATATTTTCCGAAAATATTATAGTATAAATAATTTTGCCCCATCTTAATTTTCAAAAAAATTATCTTTTCAACTATATTAAAGATTTATGGTATAAATATATTTTCATTGCTTAGTCAATTTTAAAAGAAAATACATAAAACACATTTTCTTATATTAAACTTGGGAATAATGAACGAATATTAAACGAATCACGAGATAAAATACATAATTCATTTCATCACCATTCTGATAGAACACCAAGCTTTACAATTCTAAAAGCATATGGAAATCTAATACATAAAAATAAATATTTCTTTGTAGAATATAATAATAAAAATAGAATAAATACTATTTAGGATTCTCCTTTATATAGCTTTCAATTTCAATGAACGTATTCACTGACGATAAGAAAATAAATATCATTCTTCCGATCATTTTTCATCAAACAAGATAACTATTTCAAATTCCAAACGATATTTCCACGATTATTTCTTCTACGGCAGCAACGCGCTGGATACCAGCTAGTAAATTAATACTAATAATAAAGCTCAATGTGTGTGTGTGTTGGCGCTCTACAGGCCAGACCGTTGGACCTACAGTTACCAAATTTGGTACATGCATACCTTGGAGGTCGGGAATGAGCACCTCGAAGCCCTTTTTTCAAATTTTTAATTAGAATTTGAATTAATTAAAATTTAAGCGAAAATTCGACGCTTTTCCGCTATAACTTCCGAAAGTATTATCGCACAAACATGATTTCTATATCAATTTAAAGATTAAAAAATTAGCTTTCTAATGGTATTAGTGTTTTAATGTATAACTTAAGCTTCTATTTTTAACGAATTTTTAAAGAAATACTTTAACCGTGCTTTTTTTAGCACTTGACTGAATAAAATAAAATAAAAGAAAACAATGACGGAAGTTCAAATTAAAAAAAAAATAGCTATCATCGCGAATTAAATCTAAAGAAATACAACTTTTAGCACGTGACTGGATAAAATAAAAAAAAATGAAATGTGATATTTTCCAAAAAAAAAATAAATGCAAAGAAAAGGTTTCTATAATCGTTTGCATCATCTAAATCATTAATTCAATAAATTATCTTTATTTATACAGGATTGAATTTATACAGGATATGCATTCAAATTCCGGTCCAATGGCCAATTTGTAAAATATTATTAATAGGCATATATATTGTTTAATACTATTAATTTGATCTAAATGAAGTAAATAATTACATTTTATGTAGCTTGAATCAAACAATGCATTTATGAATAATGAGTTTTAGATTTCTTCATACTTTGCTCTGTGAGCCATATTTTACAAAATATTTTTATTAATATTTTAAATAAAAGTTGCTACATCAATCAGTCTTCTAAATCAATAATTAAAACTGACTGATTTATAAAATTAAAGAATATTATTAGGAAAACGTGTTCTTTTAGAACTTTCCATCCATCATCTTAAAGAAAATATTAATTTCAGGCCAATCAATGCCCGGAATTACTTCAAGGCTAATGAATATGTGATTTAATTGAAAATTTTAGAACGCATTACTCATGGCAAACAGCAGGTCACCAAAGGCGGCTAGTAAATAAATAAAAAGGTTGCTTTATAACTTCTCTTCTTGAAGATAAGGTCATTTTTCAAATCCCTCCAAAGGGTATGTAAACGCATTTTTACTTTCTCGTATACGAGGTACACACCTGAGTATCTGGCCTAAGAAAGGCCGGATGACAAAAAAGCAGGATAGGCCGGAGTTCTATGAACTCATTTCATTAGCCACCAATACCGGAAAAAAAAGTTTTTATACTAAAACTCAGTTCTAATAAGTATTTTCTCACTTCCTCTTAAGTGCTCATGCTTCACCGTGCTTTCTTTTTTCTTACCTTTCTTTATGCTTACATGGTGTTTACACAACATGGTGTTTCTTATTTTCATTCCACTTCCATAAGCTTGAGCAACAAATATCTCTACAATTTCTGCTCCATTTTTTTCCAGTCCCGTGCTATACTTTTCTAATTCTAAAGCTATATTTTTTGCTGTCACTGTACGCCGAATAATTTCTGCACCATCGTAATTACAGCTTTTTTGAAATCTTCAAGGTGGCACATTTTTTTTAAATTAAGCATACCCCAAGAATGAATTACGATTATTATATGCACACAGCAGAAACAATTCAGGGTTCTTCTACACCCACTAAACAGTGAATAACGAGTAGAACACTGTTGTTTTTCTGTCACAACTTGTGTTTTGCACTTGGCACATAGGAGGATCATAACAGCTTCCACTGCCTTAGCAATGTTACAATGTAACACTTTGTCACCCTCATTTAATCACGATAAAAGTAAACCAGGCCGGTTCACTTTTCACTTCACTTCAGTTATATTAACGTCCCGTTTAAAGCAACACGAGGGCTATTTTGGGACGGACCTCGTAATTTTGAACCACAGTCAGATGATGAGGACGACAACTGAAGTGGCACCCCCCTCTCCACACCACACCACACCAGCGGGAGGACTTTGGCCTGACAGATTTAACGTGCAAGAGACCCCCTCACACGACGGATCTTCGGTGGAATCGAGTCTAGAATCTGAAACCCTCCGGTTCCGAAGCCGAGACCTTACCACCAGGCCGGATAGACACGAATCGGATACTCGGAAGTGTACAATATAACGAAAATATTGCAAACACACACACGCACAAATCGTAACAGATTTTTCGAATCTTCGCATTTTATTCACAGTCAGTTCGTAAAATATAGTTTTGGAATTATGTCTGTTTATTCGTGAATATAACTTAAAATATGCTTTTTGTTTTCCATGACAAGTATATCAAAAATGCGAAATATTAAAAAACAATGATTCGGGGTTGTAATAGTATCTTCATTACAACTCTGATATTTCTTCACGAACTGCTCCGCAAATACTCAACTCCGTTTTAGTATCACGAGGTTACCGTTTATCGGTGATTCTACCTCGCTAAGGAGTGAGGTGTGATGAGAAATGCATTTATCTGGAATTCATCATTCTTTGACTGTCCCAAAATATACATTTTAGATCACATCCGCCCCACGTGTATGAGAGTGTCATTTCTGACCGTACTATTTTATTTTAACTCAAAATTGCATATTAATACCTCATATACCTAATTAAAGATACAAAAAAAATTAGGAATGGCAAGAAGAAATTTTACATAATATCATTAAAACTGAACGAAATCATTTACAGTTATTAATGTTAAAACATTATAAAAAAAAATCCATTAAAAGTGTCCTAACACGTACAATTTTTTGCTATAATATATATATATATATATATATATATACCGGGTGGCCAGAAATAAAACACCCCTACTCTGACCTCCCTGGATATCGAACTACTCAGTGTAAAGGCTTGAAAATTTGTGGACATACTATTCAAAAAATGGGGAAACGGATTTCACGAAAAAAAATTTAGTTCCAGAAATCACCGATAGGTGGCGCTGCACCACTGGACGTATGCTGAAAAGACACAAAAACACGTTTTAAACACATTTTATTTGAAAGTACCAAGCATACATGAAACAAGGACGTTATCGATGCAGGGAATGCTGCTCAATATGGTTCCCTTCCTGAAGATGTAAAATGTGAAGTCTGTGGACAGCTTGTTCAACTGCGGATCGTAACTGGTCATCTGAGATGCTTCTCACATGCAGACTGATACTCTCTTTCAAATCTGCCAAGGTTATCAGACGTTCTCGATAAACAAGGTTTTTTAAGTGTCCCCAAAGCCAAAAATCACACGGATTAAGATCCGGTGAACGAGATGGCCAAGTTGTCGGAAACGCGCGACTGATTATTCTGTCAGTGGTGAAATGTTGGCGAAGAAACTGTTGCACAGGGAGTCCAATGTGTGGAGGTGCTCCATCTTGCATAAAAGTAATGGTGTCAAGGCATTGGCGCTGCTGCAAATGGGGTACAACAAATGTTTCGAGCATCCTTTTGTACCTGTTGGCCGTCACGGTACATGTCTCAAGGCCATTGGAAGTAACCTCTTCGAAAAAGAACGGTCCAAGGATGAATGTGGCTGTGAATCCACACCAGACTGTAACTTTCGGTGAGTGGAGTGGAATCTCTTGGAAGGTACGGGGGTTTGTCGTGTCCCATATGCGACAGTTATGGGTGTTCACTGTTCCACTGAGGTGGAAATGGGCCTCATCGCTCCACAGAATCTGCCACGGCCACGATGCATCCACTTCAACTCTAGCAAGAAATGTCAATGCAAAGGTCAGTCGCATCTCCCTGTCTGTGGCCAGCAATTGTTGATTAGGGCGGATTTTGTACGGGAAACAATGCACCATTTTTCTGAGTACGTTCCACACTGTGCTATAGGGAACACCCAAGTGTCGTGACACTGCACGTGCACTACTGCAGCCTAAAACATTATCCATTGACTGTTCAACAATACCGGTGGCAACATCTTCAACGACATCTGAACGAACCGGTTTGCGTCCTCGACCAGGCTGAACTCCAAGATGTCCAGTTTCCTCGAATCGAGCGATCATTCTCCTGAGAGCTTGTGGAAGCAATGGTCCCTTACGCAAATCCTTAAGTCGGCGAAACTCTCGAAGTGCTGCTGGAGCATTTCCTTTATTCTCGTAAAACAACTTCACAAGCAAAGCGCGTTCTGGCAGCGTGACAGCCATCACTAATAAGAATGACATTCCCCACCTTTTAACTTCTTTTATACCCAGAACATGGCTTCTAACCATGCTTTATGCAAATTTTTCTGGTTACAGTATGAAATTGCAGTTACAACGGGAGTTCTAGCTTCTTTACTATTTTTATTTTCCATAAGGGGCAGAAAAATTAAAAAGGAAGCATGGAAGCATTCCATTCCGCATAAACATTTTAATTTTTATTATTATTTGTGTCTTTTGATCATAGTTCCAGTTGTGCAGTGCCACCTATCGGTGATTTCAGGAACTAATTTTTTTTCGTGAAATCCGTTTCCCCATATTTTGAATAGTATGTGTACAAAATTTTGAGCCTTTACACTGAGTAGTTCGATATCCATGGAGGTCAGAGTAGGGGTGTTTTATTTCTGGCTACCTTGTATATATATATATATTACAAATCATTCACAATCTTAACGCTTCCTATATTTTCGTATTATCTAAATTCACCTTACAATGAAGAGTAAAAATCTACTCCTTTTATTTTTACTTTCACTCTAATCTTTCGACTAAATAAACGCATCCTGACGCTTGCTCAATAATGTGGAAGGTTTTTGAATCGGGGAAGGAGCCGAATTTTTCCAATTTTTCTCCCTCTCACCAAATGTACCCGGCTATTTGAGGTTGATGGTCCATCACCAACTGACCAGCGCCACGCTATAGTTGAAATACGCAAACAAAGCTTATTTATATTTCATTAACAATTAAATGGATGATATTACAATTTTTTTAAAAAAAATTCAATACTTACAAGTTCATTTTCAGATGTCTAAGAACATTAAAATCCTACCTGAAAAAAAAAATTAATAATATTTAAAAGAAAAAGAATACATATAAAAGTTCCGAACATAAGTATTCATCAAATTTCATATTACAATAACTTAAATGATTATTCTATTCATTGAAAGGATTTACACGAAAATGCATAATACTGACTTAAATCATGAAATAAAATATTAAAATATATATACAATTTGTAATATTTTCAAAGTTCAAAATATATTATTTCATAGAAGGAAAATCCTTTCGAAATTACACTCGCACACAATAAAGTTTTTATAACGAAATTTTATTCAGAGTGATACAAAAAACACATAACTGAATTGCTCTCTCAGATGAAGTATAACAATTTTATCAAAAAGTTTTCAAACGGATTTGTCTAAAATGACCATTATTGTGATGCTGTCACTCTATAACTAAGTCTCAACGAAGATCAGAATGATGACTTGATTTCACTTTTAAATAAAGTAAAAATTAATGCTTCGATAAAAATGCATTTTTATGTATTCTCACACTTCCTACTTGAAGTTCGTTTGAAATCTAGAATTTGATACACAATATGAAACATGACACTCATAGCATTTCATTTCAATACGAAAGTGCGGTACATAGCGACATGACTGCTCATTGCACGTTCATTATAAGTTTCAACAATTTGACGGCGAATAGATATCATCATCAAAAACATTCTTAGCTTTCCATTTCAACGAAGAATCAATTTTCAACGCTTTTCGACATTCCAATTCCCATTACTCGACTGAAACTTTGATAATATCATTAGATCAATCAGCACTACTAGTTGACCTTTCGGGTGTAAAAAGATTGTTCCAGAATGATTTGGACTAATGCTTCTTGTAAACTTTGTTAAATGATCAGCACTCGCAACTCTTTAAAAAAAAACGTATAAAAACAACAAATTTTAGAATATAAAAATTATTTAGGTATAGCTTCTGTATGCATAAAGAATGCCTGTATTTCTAAATCACTTGATCTCAGAGGGAAAAAAAATCAACTAACAATGTTTCCATTGAAGAGAAATAACAGCAATAGTACATTAAAATATTATTGGGATTGGCTTAAGGAAAGTGATTTAATTAGCATATAAGATATATTAAATTAATTAACCAATCAATTGTTTTGGTTAATTGATTTATCGCTTAGTTAATTCACTCAAACACTTAATCGCTTAGTTTAATTTATTTAGTGCTTAATTAATTCCAATAATCAAACCAATTAATTGGCTAATTCATATTTAAGTAACACATCAAAACGAAACAATGTGTGGGAAAGAAGGAACTGAAGCATCTAATTTGTCTTATAGAAAAATTTGTGATAAGATATTAAAATTAATCACAACCTCATAGAACGATAGATGAATTTGGTGGGAAGTATGCTTCCCATAGCCTATAAAGGGTTAAATAATTATAAAGAATATAGATACTTACATTAAAAGTGTACTAGTCATTAAATTAGTTGTGCAACAATTTTAAATGTAAAAAATAACTAACAACACTTTCAACCTCTCTGCCATCAATTACGTTTCAGTAAATTTACGTTTACGTTTTAATCAAAATCTCAGTATACGTTTCAATAAATCTTTCAAATCAGAATAGAAAATTGTCTCAGAGGAACCAAAAAAAAAAAAAAAAGTCAAATTACTTTAATTTTCTTGTTTAAAATGTCATTAAAATAAAACATTTTCCTCCCTTCTTAGAACGTATCACATTTTCTTATAAAGATTTTCAGTTAGGAAATTTAGATTTCAAAGTCATTAGAAAATAATTCGCATTTTCTTTTTACGATAACTCACGAAAATGAAAAAGAAACAAAAACAATATTTTATCAACAAAATAATTATTAGCGAATGAGCTCTACAAGAGTAACTATCACAGTCCACAATAAATAGTCAATCAACTGGTTCCTATTACATAAATACAAAACCAGTCTCATGTAATTTGATACTTAATTCAAGCAGAATTATCTAAATGTCCAAAGTTTTGTCTTAATTTAGCCCATAGTAATTTCATTCTCCTATTTCCTGATCGTATTTCACTTTCCCTGCTTAATTAATTCAATAGAATCTGCGTAAAAAGGTTTAGTCAGCGTTTCCCATGCTACGAGGGAAAGGATAACAATTGCTGATCGATACAAATCCTTTTCAAAAACATTTCTGTATTTACTGAATTTTAATAATATATTAGCACTGCAAACTAATATTTTTTCCTGTCAAAATACGGTATATAAGACGAGGGATAATTAATTTCTGATTTTTCCCCATTGTGCTGCGCTGCTTGGCAGACGTATCTGTGTCCGCGCCTTGTAAATAATCATTCTTGTAAATACCAGCGGGTGATCGAGCTCCGCTCGGAGAAAACAGGTATCGAAGCTAACTCGAAGATTTAAATTTTCAATTGTGATTTATCAAAACAATACATGCCATAAGAAAATTAGTGAAACCATTGGTGAAAAGATAACCGGTTAAAGTGCTCCATTGTAAACTATTCTAAACAAAGTTAGAGTTTGGAAAGGGAACTATTCTATACAAAGGTAAAGTAAAGGTAAAGATTGAAGTGGGATCGATCCTATTTTAGCCCACCTCTGACGCCAATTTAAAAACTCGCCAAATTATCAGCGATAATTATTTTAAAATGGCAACTCCGACAGCATCTGAAGAGAAATGCGGCAACCATACGGTTTAAATCAACTTCTTAACTTTTTAATTCAAATACTTTTGATTTGGCAAGATTTTGAAAAATTGGCGACATTTTGAAAAAGTCGCCAGAGGTGGGCTAAAATAGGATTTTACCTTGAAGTGTGTTGAAGTTCAATATTTTTGACAAATTTATTTAGAAAAACCAAACATATATACATACATAAGAAACATATTATAAACCTATAACAGCATAAACATAAAACTTCATTAGTTCGCCATATTGGCTATAGATGGCAGCACGTTATCGCTTGAAAATTTGAGTAGCCATTATGGCGAACTAATAAAGTTTGAAAATATCCTATCTGTAATTCCGAACTGCTCGACCGTAGCGCTTCAAAACCGGTGCCAATCGATTCCTCGTGGCCAAAAACCCCAGACCCCCAAGTTTACCGGAGTTTATTAATTCTGGGGCGATTTTCGACTTGGCAACCATTCCTCGTATTATAGTATTAGATATGTATTTGTGTGTGTGTGTACACAAAGAGGAGGGGGGAGGGGATACCGTACGAACGTTCCAGCCTGCGCTACATTAAATATTTTTACGGCCATGATTAATTAAACATTTCGCTAAGCTAATTAAATTGCAAATTATTATTAGAAATGTTTAAAGGAGGGCTTATCGTGCCACCGAAACTTTCAGTCAGTCAGTTAAAAAAAAAAAATTAAGTGATACAAATATGCGTCAAAAAGAAAGTTTAATCAAACATGAAAATACGTTTAACCGTTTTCAGATAGATAATTACTATGATCTGCCTCTGAAAATTAGTGTTCCTATCTCTTTAAGCTATTAGCTCACAAAACTGAATTTTGCACTATGTTACGACTAAAAAAAATCAAATTTAATGATATCAATTTAATTTCTGAAAATTTTTTAAAATTTTTTATTAATCTTTTAAAATTTAATTTGATATTCTACCTGTGACATTTTTAACATTATGAAATTTAAGCTCATCCGTCAAAACATTCAAATATGTATTTTGATTAATTTTTTTTTAAATGCTTTCCTTATACTTTAACTCCAAAGTAGGAATTTTTATTTTGCTTTTAATTCATTGCCTTTGCATTCTCTTTATATGAACGTTCAGTAATTTTATTTGAATATTAAGTTCAGTTCAATTAAATATATATTTTTTCAGTCTAATCCTATAAGTATGACAGGAGAAATTTTGAAAGAAATAGATTCCATGTTAAAAGTGTAAGAGCATTTAAAAAAAATCAGCAATACCGTTAATTTAACTTTCAATAACAATTCAGTTGAAAGCTCGAATTCCTCTTACTTAAGAAAATTTTGATGAAAAAACAGAAAAATAATTTCCTTTCTTCTTAAAAAACTGCAAAAAAAAAAAGATGTGTAATATTTTAAAACAATTATGTAATTACTATTTTTGTTTGATCTATTTTTCACACAAAAGATTATTTAATAAGACAAAGGAGTACAATAATAAGCTATTTTAATAGAGCATATAATATATATCATGCTAATAATTCACAATAAAATGCTAGTAATAATAAATGTTAATAATTTACTGGCACACTAGTTGCATTAACCCATAAGCAAAAAACTAACATAAGATCTGCATCATACCCAAAAGAAAGATCAGTCTTACTAAATTTTAAAATTACTTACATTTCTACATAATGATTTATAACCACAGCAAATTATCCTTCCTTGTAATCAATACCTCACTTCCAACAATTTTCATATGTTGTTGCAATTTTAAGTTTTGCCTTCTTGAAATGAGGTCTCAAAAAGATAATATTGTGAAATGAGCTGTTACCATCTCATTATAATCACATGCCTTGCCATTTTTTGATATGGAGGAACAAAAGATGGTGCCATGTTGTGGAAAACCAAAGAATATTTAAGGTTAAAAGATTACAAGGAAACTAATGACAATAACATTGATGACAATTATATTTATAGTCTAAGGCATGTATTTCATTGCTGATAAAATGCTTTCTTTCATTAGATTTTGTGTTCTATAACTGCTCAATGGAATTTTCTTTCTGGATATTTTAAGACATACCTTTACAATTTTATTTATTATATTTACAAATATTTGTACTATTGCTGGGATCAGTGACCAAAATTAAAAGATTTTTTTAAAAAAATACTTATTAGTTATGTATTTGATAAAGTGTGTCTCAAAACAAACTGAATAATCTGATAATAGCATCAATTGAAAATAAAATTACAACTGTATTGATAAATTAATATCAATATATTTTGTTTAATATCAAATGTTTAAATATATTAATATTTAAACATTTGCTGAAGCAAAAGCATGACAAGTAATCATAAAAAGAAGCTATAGCAATAAATACTAAACTCTAAATGTATTATGTTTCTTAAAAATTCATTGCTGTTTATATTAACCTCTTCTGTTCCCATACCCACAAAATTATCATTAGTTTATTAATTATTTAACAATTAGTTTCATTAAATTAAAAATAAAGTGATTTAAGATGATTTTATATATATAATTTTATCTATGCACTCAGTCATTCTCAAAATTTATGATCACATAGCAAAGTATATCTCAAGTACAAATATTGATGAAGATGATATTGAATAATTCTTTAAATTATATATGATAGATTAAAGATATTCAAGAAAACGCATAATGCATATTGTGGAAAAAGGATGAGAAGGTTATATTTAGTAGAATTATTAAAATCATGTTCTGATAATGATACAAAGTATTAAAACATACCAGGTGTGAAAAATGAGAAATTTTTTCCCACTGCAAGAATTTACATTTTTTTCCCCCCAAGATTTTTTTTCCTACAAGAACATTATCATTAAATAAAGTATACAATATTTAAGATGTATAGATAAAGTACTTTGAATTCAAGGACCAAACTTTAAGAGTAGACAAAATAAATATAAAGAAGCCTCTTCTGTGGCACAATATGGGGTCAGTAATAAAAAGAGTAGCTGGATTAAGTAAGTATTAGCGAGGCAGAAAAATACCATGTTTATGGGACTTGGATGGGAACCTCATTACAATACTTTCAGTAACTGCCGCAACTGTTTGTGAAGCATTGGGCATTTTTAAAAGATGTTACCAGGTCTGTATCAATGTTACAGGTGATACATTTGTGCACTTACTGTAACATTAGGTAAGTAAGGACATGTTCTTTTTCATAGCATTTTCGTTCTTCCCACACCAAAACTTTTCATTTCTGATACTACATTGTTATTTAAAAAATGTTTCTTTATACTTATTTTACTTACCTTAAAGTTTAGTCTATGAATTCAGAGATACCCTCCATTTTATATATTAGTTAAAATGTAAGACATCACATTAGAGTTGAGCTATCTTTATATCCAATATATAGTTTATATACAAAATAATTGAACTATTCAATAATGTGCTATATTTCCACATTTTTTTTTTTTTTTTTTTTTTTTTTACAGTTCCATAGTTCAATGCCATATTTTAAATATCAAAACATACACTTGAAAGGTACATGGATGGGTGGGTATCTTGTATCATCCCCTACCATATACTGATATGACAATGACATTGAACAGAACTGAAGCTCTAAATTTAGTATTTAAAAACATTGGGACAAAAACTTCAGTTCAGTGTTTATCAAAATTGGATACTAATGTAAACAAATAAAATTATAAAAATGTTGGAAAAAAAATGATGACTTACGAGGATTATACTGCAAAAGTGTTTAATAATGTTTATTTATCTGATGAATTAGAATTTAGATTAAGTAAATGCGACACTTCCAATGAAAAAATAAACACAGAAATTAAAGAAGACAATATTTTTGTATTTAACATTGTAATGAGGCACCAAGTAAAGTTATAAAGCTTTCTGAGAAAATTTGATCCGTTATGCCCTTTAAATGCCCTTTATTGTAATACTAAAGCCATTATATTTTTACTCAGATCTTCTTGCTATTATATTCAGTGTGTTAAGGCCTTGAAGCCATAATTATCAACACTACATTGCTGATGACGCTTTGAAACAGAAATGGCCAGAGATCAAAAACTGGCTCATAATTGTTTAATAATTAATGGTGCTCGTAAAAAGGTTGTCTACAAACAATAAAAGAAAATGTGCATCTATGTGTTTATGCCCTTCAGGACGGATGAATAAAGCTAGAATTACAATGTTTGGACAGTTATAAATTAGAGAATAGAAACACTCCCTTCAGAGATTTTTTTGTTGAAATTTAAAAAATTAAGCAAAATTTTGATGTTTGCCTAATTTAATGAATAGAAATATTACAGCACAAACATGAATTTTAAACCATCTTAAAATTAATTTATTAAAATGATTTCAATTACACTATTTTAGTACCATTTCTTATCTATATTTAAATAATTAAAAAAAAAATATCTTGCAATAATATAATTTAGTGATGCTATAAAACTTAACTTATTTTTATTTTGCTTTAAATATTACATTCTGGATTTCTCTTTCATTATTTACCATGACAGTTTTAAATACATCATTTAAGTATATATTAAAATAGAAACATAATTTTACCAAGCTGTGTAGGTTTCAGTGTAAGGTCAGTCACTTTTATATATTTCAGTGTTCAGTCACTTTAATATATATATATTTTAATTTTGTTATACATATAATTTTACAATTAAATATTAATGACAGATTTTTTTAAAGTATGGCCATTTTTAAACACAGCTCCTCTTGCTTGAAATATAATTGGATGTATAAGATAATATTACCCTTTTTAGAGCTTATTTAAAACTTTCTAATGTAATACAGAGAATTTTTGTAGAATCAAAGAAATTTCCATTAAATGATCCTCAGAAACATAATGCAAAACATGGAACATATTTTGCAGTTAACATAAAATTTCAATACTAAATGATTTTATCCAAATGTATTTTCAAAAATTATGTTCAATATCAACAAAAAGTTATTTTGTTAGTTGAAATTTAATCCCTTATGCTTTAAATGTAAAAAAGATTCAAATTTAAAGACAATTTAAAATCTGGAAAATACATAGCAAAACAGCACAAGGCTTTAAAAAGAATATAAATTACATAATTATCATTATTTAAAATCAAAAATTACTTTATTGAGGAAGCTACGAGAGAGAGAGTTCTATAAAATATTTAAATGAACATTTTAAAACATATTCTGAACATTCTGAAGCTTCATTTATACAGTAAGCAGAGGTCATTCTTATAATTACTGAAGCTGACAAATCAACTCAACTCAACTCAATACAATGCCAAAGGCAGTTTGTATTAAAAAAGACAAAATGCAACTCAATTTTCTTTCCATTAATTTTAACTCATATAAATTAACATACATTTATCTATTTATTCATTTTCTGAATAAAATTTAAAAATTGTAAAAAAATATATTGTAAAACTAGGATAATGAAAACCAAAATATGAATATAATAGAATTGGATTATAACAAAAAGTTTAGAATTTAAATTTAATCTCACCTATCTCAAATTATTTTAACAAGATGTAAAATTGAAAATATTCTCAAAATATTAATATTTATGATGAAAGCAAACATTTTCAATTATATTAAAAGTTATAAGAAGCATGGTATAGTTAATATGAAGCATGGTATAGTTAATATGAAGCATGGTGTATAATTTTCTCATAATTATTTTAAATTATCAAATTTTTTTTATGATTCTATCACTCAATTTTAAAACCATTTTTTGCATTCTGAAAGACTTTTCAATATGCTCAAATGAAAAGCATCATGATCTGGCAAATAATTACAAAATATTTTCTAGCTTATATTAGAGTAGAGCATATGTATATACAGCATATTAATTTTACAAATAAATGGAGACATTTAAATGTATTGAGAAATTTAAAAAGAAAAAATTACTTGGTAGAATATGCTTCTCCAGCAAAACAATTTTTCCCGCAACACAGACTGAAAATTTATCATGAAAAATATTTACCTTCATCAAAATAAAATCTGTAAAATTTACTAAAATTAAAATTTAGTTTAGTTATTTTAATAATTTTTTCCAATTTACCAAAATTAGAAAAGAAAGAAAAATCTTTCAATTCCAACTTAACTACTCTACTGAAAAATATTCGAGCACTATTTTTCTAGCTAAATATTTCAATGGAAACATTAAAAAAATTAAACTATGAAATGACAGCAAAAATTAAACAAAAGAATATATACCTTTTTTTAAATTAAAATTTCATTTTGAGAAGATCTTTTTGACATACCTTTGATTGAAATAATAATATTTTTATTTAAATTATCAAAATAATATGAAATAGCAACTTTAATAAAAAGTATTAACTTCTCACCTTATGACTTCCCTTAATAACGTAGCTCATCAGTAGCATGAAAAAATGTAACTTTGCATAACTAAGCAAGAGTAGTAATTTATCATAGAAGATTCACTTTTTGAAGTTGAAAAATATAAGAGAATCCACAAATTATTTCCCAGAAAAATTTTAATATTATTTCATTTTTATCTACACAATATCAATTCAGTTTTAAATATCATGAAAATTCATTAACTACCAAATGAAAATAACATCAAACTTGCTTTTAAAACTGAAAGGCAAAATACTTTAGTAATTAAAATACATTTCATGAGCACATATTTATTTTAATAGTGGAATGTATAATGTAATAAATATAAAGCCAACTCTATCCATCATACTTCAATCTGTCCAATTCCATTTGATAATAAACATTTTCAAATGAACTATTATCATCATAAAATGCATCAACATATAATTCAGAAAAAAACGAGATAGCACAGAATAAATTTAAATAAGATTAATGATCAATGTATTGTTTATTCTTTCTTCTTCATTTAAAAAGTGACAACATATTCAAATTAATCATCAAGATTTGTGAAAAAAAGTCATTAACATCCGAAAAAATTGTTAAAAAAAAACTAAGTGTTACTTTACTATATAATATGCTCATACATGATTGAATTTGATGTTGATAGAAGTTTTCTAGTTTATTTCCTTTCTTCTCCAAAAAAATCCCATCCATTTTCACACGACTAAACTTGACATTTAAAAATTATTTCTCTTAACTTTTTTTTATAAAAACAAATTTCGTTTTGGATATATTTAAATAAGAAAACGAAAGAAAATTCAAAATTAATGTCTTGGTCTTGAATTCCAAAACAAGAAAGTTCGAAACAAAAAATCAACAAATTTAATAATGAAATTGAAATTACCACACATTATTTTATAATAATAAGATTAAATTTTTGTCACAATATTAAATGTCTCAAAGTTTATGGTTCAATAAAACGTTTCGATACTTGAATATGTAGATAAAGAAATGTATTTTCCAACTACAGTGCTCTACTATAAATTAATCCAGTACATAAAATTCATAAAAATTAATATAGGAAAAACGAAAAACTTACATATTAATACAAATATAGCCTTTTAACACGTTAATTTAAAAAGACTATATTCACCTTAGGCACACCGGACGCTTTTATTGACAGTTTATTTAAAAACAGAGCTAACATTAAAGACAGTACAATCTCTTATCCAATGAGAGATCAGAAGAGTTACGCAATCAAGACAATCCAATGTAGTGTTCAGAATAAAGTGAAACGCATCCTTACGAATTACTGCTTCAGATTTGGAGTCGGAAATCTCTTGGATTAAGTGTTATCGAAACATTAAAAATTGTTATTCCAGCATTTTTTAAAGTTATTAATTATAAGGTGATAATTTAATAATAAGTAAAGAATTAACTATTGTTTATGCAAAAATTCTCATTGTCATATGAACTCCCTGCCATCCAAGGAGAGCTCATTCTATTTTGAAACATTATTAGGCAAGTCGTTTCTCAACGAGCAAAATTTGACGTTTTCATTTTAATAACCTTAAATATTTATTAAATACGTCATAAATTTTCTGTTTTGTGCGTGCTTATCAAAATGATTTGTAATAACTAATCACGATTCTTTATTTACATGAACTAAATGCTATTTGTTATATCTCATTAATACCGAATCTAGTCGGTTGGTTGTTATTGTTGTTATGTCTTAAATTTATTAAAATAACAAAAAGAGATGTCATGTAAAGGATAAAATATTCAATGCTAATAAGCTGATAGACAAAACAAATTAGAACTTGGCGCTCGAAATAGAAAACAAAAATATTTAGCGGGGAAAAAAGCTTAAATCAAACATCCTGGATTAAATCCTTTGCTCTCTAGTCGCGCATCATATTTCATGAGGGCATCAGTAATCTGTTGGGATGCTAACACTACATTTTATGTTCATATTAAGCAAAAAGGATGATGGTTTGGCCTAAAAATCTCAATGTATAAATTTCAATAATAACAGATGTATTTATTTTAAATTTTTCAAATTCCTTATTATTCTCTTGAGTACTCTTTAATGTGCTACTAAAGAAAAAATATGCATAGGAAATCTTTCTTCAGCATCCTTTTAAATTATTATTTATTTTATTTTCCTCTGCTATTACAGAAATATCTTTTTCGCATGATAAATATTTTCGATAATCATAATTAGTTTTTGGTTTCTAATTTTATCCAAATTTGAATACAGTTAGAAAAAAATTTATTGATGTTGTTATACTTCTCTATTTTTTAATATTTTGGTTTTTTTATAAAACATTTAAATGTTTATTAATTACACGTTGTGTAAACCCATTTTCTTTGCTGCTTTTAATTGAAATGTAGAGTATTTTTTCAAAATATTTTCCTTTAATATAATTAAATTTAGAATTTTTTCACAGATTAGTAATTAATTTAATTATTTAAATAATTTGTTCCGTGCATTCTTTTTGTGATTTTACAATCACTAATAGTACAATGAATAATGCAATTAACACTCCTAAATAGCCATAACCTGAATTTACGAAACATTTTAAACCTATATATATATATGCAATGATTTTTCAAGGTTGAAAAGAGAGAAGGCACATTGAATTTTTAAGGATTGCTTTTACTCTATTCCAGGAGGCATAACTTATTGAGTTGGAATATTGAGATATGTCACTCACAGAATGATACAAGAAACAAAAGTTTAAAAGGGGTAGAAAATATTTTTCCCAGTGTTTATATACTCTGCGATTTTGATAGGAATTTCTTGATTTAGATAAAGGATTTTTTTTTAAGAATTCGCTTGGCTGACAGTATCTTATCCTTTCACTTGGAGTGTGTAAACTGCTGATTTAAGAATTTTTGCTGAGCTTCTGTTGAATCAATTAAATACAGGTGAAATTGGATCAGAGAACAAAAGAATATTTCAGAATGAATTTAATATGGGCTAAATTATGTTAAAAATGTGGAACATAATGATGTTTAAATTATTTAAAATATCATTATGTATATATCTCTCTATATGTACCCCATCAAGTTTTAAAATAAAAATTTACTGGATAACAACTACATTATTTTAAAGAAATGATTTTGATAATTACAAAGCATATCATAAACTCTGTCAAATAGGTATGGACAAAGTATTTCCATGTAATCAATGATTAAATAACTTGAAACAAAAGTTCTGTTTCTTTGTTAATTTAACTGTTTAATTTTTTTTTTCAAAATATTGATTTGTAAAAGAATTGATCTTAATAAATTAATTTATTTATTTAAAAACTTACCTTTTATGTATGATAATTTAAATTAAAGTAGCTTAGTTTAAGAAAATTGTTACTTAAAAAAATATTGGTAATGACAATATCAAATCTTTGCTCCACATTTCAAACATATAAAATTATGTGTTAAAAAATCAGATAAAACTCTTTATCATATACGTATTATTTAATTTGACTTGGAAACAGGACTATTATTAATAGATAATAAGCAATTAAATAGATGATATTTTGTACACCATCTATTACTAGTGGATTACAGTTCCTGTTTTCTACATGCTTTGATTTATTGTAACTGCTTGATTGCAGTAAATATTATATGCTGTCGTCCTGGTATTGGGTTTGCGTGCCTTCCCCATGGTCTGGCCATTCCGGGTTCAGGCATGGCTGTTCTTCATCTGTATGCCCTCCTGTAAAACGGGGTTGTACAAGCAAATATGATACATGCATAACGTCGTTCTCTTGGTCATAGATGGCGCTACTGAAAAACATGAGACGTAAAACTTTGGCATAAATTCCCTAACTTAGTCAACCGGGCTTGTCTATGACAAGTACCATAAGAAATAACTACAAGTATTATATTTATAATAACTACTATGTTACAATAATTGTTATTGAATTTTGTTTATATTATAAATTGTTTAACTATCTTCTACGTAATTTTAAATGCCATTCATTTCTTTGTGTGAAAAATATAAAGCACTGAATTATGTAGTTTAATATTGTATGATATAATGGTATCATGTAACCAATAAATTTCCCTCTACAATGCTAAAAAGAAGCATATTTTAATTTTAAAATTCCAATATTTAACTTTCATGATTATGAACACGCACAATATTTTCAAGACTTATAAAACATTGTTTACTTTTTTTAAACTTATTAATGTTTAAAAATTAAGACAGATTTTAATATATGTAATTTTTATGTGTTTTAATAAAGAATATTAATTAAAGTGAGCCTTTATTTCCAAAAATTAGATTTGATATGGTAGTAGATCTAGTTGAAAAAGAAAAGAAAATTATTATTTTCAATTTTTTTTTTTTTTTGTATTTAGAAAAATTTTTTTTTGTTTGAATTGACTACAAATGAAAATTCTAAATATGAAAATTAACTAGCATTATTGTTTGGAAACCTATTAAGAGGCTTTTATATTTTTTGTTAACTCAAAATAGTTTAGATTTTATATCTCATTGTCATTTTGACAAGTCTTTCCTAGGTTAAGAATGCTAAATTTCATATGGAAATGTTCTTTAATTTAATTCAAAACATTTAAGAAAATCTGGTGATGAAGAAGACATTTTAAGCAAAGCTCTCTTTTCCCTGCATTGGATTCTTTAATTAGATATCATTAATACATTTTTATTCATATTTCACATTCATTACAATTAAGGACACAGGAGCTTATTTTTAGTATTTGTGTATGTGTGCATGTTAATTTTTCCTTAAATATCATTCACAATTCTATGTCTACAGCAAGAAAATGGAAGAACTCATAACATTCATCAAAGGTTATTTTTTAATTAATATTCACAATGTTTTGACCAGATAATCTCTATTCAGTTTTTTAAAAATTTTATATAGAAGCCTGCTAAACTTATGCATCTTGTAGCTTCATAATGCTCTGTATTATTTATGTGTACAAAAGTATTTGACTTAATTTGGAGATTTTTGTCTCAATAATGGGAAATAAAAATTTTATTGTTTTTATATATTCTTCCAAAATAACATATTTATAAACACTGAACATAGGGAAACTGATTAAGTAACTATGATCTAATAACGATTTGTTGTATTAGTGAAACATTCGTATGTATAGTGTTAATAGATGCACTCAAGGAAATAAAAGTAATAAAACAATTCATTCTGATATTTTCCATGGCAGTAAGTTATATGTTATTTACATAGCATCTGTAAATTAATGTAATCAAACAATTTTTGTATACTCATCTAATTTCTTATCCTTGTTTCATTTTCATCTGGATAGGCAGCTTTTCATGAAGAATCTTGGGGCGAGGGAATTGAAATACTTCATTTCGGGAATAAAATGTGAATTTTTAAAAATTGATAAGATATTAAATTTTATTCTATTATTTTTAATTAAGATATTAAATTTTATTATTTTGTCTTTTTAAATGGAAAAAATTGTCACTTTTTTTCAAGAATAGATTTTTATTGGTTAAATTCTATTGCCTTTAATTAGTTTGAATTAGATCTGATCTTCTTCTTGATTCAAGCAAGCATTTACTTATTAGATGTGATTATGCAATAATGAATCAGTATTAATTTTTAAAAAAAATAATAATAACTGCTTTAGCAAAACATTAAGAAAGATTTTTGAAATTAATTATTGATTTACAAATAATTAGTTATTCAGTTGGTTGCAATTTGTTCAATTATATTTAATAAATTGCATGTCTTTGGTTAAATTTTAATACTATATACAAAATAATTATGGTAAATATTTAATTCACATTAGTATCTAATTATATTTAGTACTGTTATGTTTTTGAAAAATATAGAGAAAAATATTTATTTTCAGTTCTTAATAAAAAAAAATTCATAAATAAATGAAACTAGTTAGTAGGATAGTTATAATTAAAGTCAAAAAATATCATGGATGCTATTGGTCTTGACCTGCACATTCACACAGACACATATATATATATTTCTTTATAAATATGTTTCGATGAATATAAACATGATTTTATTTTAAGCTATACCTTAATGTTTCTGGTACTCAACAGCAGTGATTATTAGTTTATTTTATCTTTCAGCTTTTTATTCATTTTATCAGTAATTAATTAGACTACATTTCATATTATTTACCATTCCTTTTAAGAGATTTTTTTCCATACAATATTTGTATTCATAGTAAATTTTGATGCTTTTCTTGTACTCATCTATAAGGAATGAAAGCTTCGTGTTTTTGTATATAAAGTTTCTCAGGATATTTAATGGCAAATTTATTGATGTGGACCATTTTTCATATATCTCTGACCAGTGTTGATCAAATTTTTTAATTAATTTTCCAGGAGTTAAGAATATTAATCGGAAAATAATAGTAAATTCTTTGATAGTTATTCAAAGCAACAGTATTTTAACTCTAGTTTTTGTTTATCTTATCCAGTTCATTTATGGTATAAAGGCAAGCTTTATGTCATTTATAGATTGAATGAATGTGTACACTTTGTAAAATGTATGTTGCCAAAGAGAATTCATTCCTTGGTTGAGACATAATATCAATCAAAACTTATTGAATATATCAATATCAATTTGACATCATGCGTTTATAGAAAATTGACTCTTATTAATTTCTTATATGAAGAATGCAGTTTTGCCATTTTAAAAGCAATAATTTTGATGATTAATGCCTCCATGTCTTAAAGAAGCATTCATTAATCCAAATTATATTTCTCAGGAAAGAATTTCCATTTGCCTGAAGCTGAGCTAAACAAAGCAATTCTTAATGTCAATCATGTAACTGTCCATGTAATGATTGTAACAATCTCTAATGTAATCCATATAGGATTTTTTGGACACCAGTTTTTGAAATATTATATACACTGTCATTTTTGAAATGCTCTATTTTGAATTGACTATTTATGCCTTAGCTAGAAGATAATTTTGAAATGAACCAAAATCTCAATTTCAAAACCATTTTTGCAATACCTCATTTTACCTATTCCTCCCTGGAGTAGCAAGGATCTTACAGTTTTTTTAAGGCTTAATTGTTCTGTAAACAAATTCTGAAAAGGATGCTGAGAATTTAGAAAGCTACGATTATGTTCTTTTATAATTTGGCCAATATTACAATTACATATAGTATAGATAATCAACATTTGCAAACATTCTTTATTGTTAATATATTTCATTCTTTTAAACAGCTGTGATCAAAGGTTTTTAGTTACCTTTTCAGCAGTTCAGTATTTCTCTGGCAAATCTTTTCACCCCTTCCCTTTTAAAGCCAAAGTTACAATTGTCATTCAATCAAAATGAACACCATTATGCTTAATTAGCTAATATCTTTCAAATCATGATAATTAGATTATATACTCCTGCATAAATAGTTGCTAATGACAGCTTTTCTATATTGAATAAATTTCCCTGCCAAAATTTAATAGTCTCACAAAATATAAAAACAAGCATATTTCTGCAAATTTTGTAGATAGAAACTGTATGAACATAGAATGTAAGATAAACATTTTATTAAATGCCACTTTTACACTGTGGATGTTGCATAAAAAACTTAATTTTTTAATTGATGTATTATCAACCTCCTTAACAACCAATCTTATAGCAATATTTTATTACCTATAGCTTATATAAGAATTTTTGTGTTCTTGGTTATAGTTTTTTTTTTCTTGGTAATTTAATAGTATTTTTTTTAATACTTACTGGTAATTCAATCATTTTACTTTAGAAAATAAACGTTGACAAAACATGTTCACTGTGAAACTTATTATTTATATATATATTTTTTCAGATTTCCATATGGCTCTTTAATGAGGTTATTTCAGATTTTAAAAAATGTTTTTCTCCACTATATGAAAGCATTGATTTTTCTCAGAATTCTACACTACAAGCAATTACTTTATCTAAACCATCATCAATTTCTTGATCTGAGGGGTTTTCTTTTTAAGATAAAGAAATTCTTTTAAAATGGCCAGTCTTTTTAATTCGAATGAAATGCATTTGAAACTTGAGTCATTTTTCCCAGAAATTGATCCAAATGAACTTGGACCTGCTGTTATAAATCAGAAATCTTTCTTGTGTGATATATGCAAAGAAACATTTTCTAATCAAGATGAATTTAATCAACATTATTCTAACCACTCTAGTGTGACTATCTTTGTATGTGAGGTGTGCAAAAAAATGTTTTCTAATAGAAGGAATTTCAAGAAACATTCTCGTACTCATGGAAAACCAAAATTTACTTGTGATATCTGTGATAAAAAGTTTATTCAAAAACATCACTTGAATGCGCATTTCCTTGTCCATGCGAATAAAAAAAGTTATGTCTGTGAAATCTGTGACAAGGCATATTTGCTGAAAAGCCATTTAAATCAGCATTATCGCAAGCACTCGAATAACAGAACTTTTGTATGTGAAGTTTGTAATAAAGTGTTTGCTGGAAAAAATACCTTAAAAGAACACTATCGCATTCATACAGGTGAGAAGCCTTTTGAATGTGATATTTGTAACAAGACATTTTCTAGAAACAACTATTTAATTTTACATTATCGTACTCACACGAAAGAACAACCTTTCACTTGTTTTGTTTGCCAAAAGGCATTTTCTCGGAAATCAAATTTGAATTTCCATCTCCATATCCATTCAGATGATAAATGTTTTAGGTGTGATGTGTGTGGTAAGTCATTTTCTGCTCAAAGGACTCTTGATCGACATCAACGTGTTCACACAGGAGAAAAACCATTTGCTTGTGATATTTGTAGTAAGACATTTTCAACGAACAACAATCTAACTATGCATTACCGTATACATACAAAAGAAAAGCCTTTTTCTTGTGATAAGTGTGGCAAGTCATTTTCTTGGAAAGCAAGTTTAAAAAAACATCACCATACTCATGAGAAAGAGAAACTTGTCAAATGTGACTAATAGGGATGTGCATTTTCTCAAAACTATATCTCAACTAAACATTGTTTTATTTATTAAGGGAAGAGGACTTATGCTGTGATAAAACATCTTTTCAAAAAGAAAAGTTAACTGAGCATATTTGTGTTTGCACTGTTGTGAAAACCTTTCATCTGTAAAATTTGTGATAGAGCATTCTCTTTGTAGAATTACTTACATAATCATCATCGTACTCACATAATTTAAAAAAAAAAAAAAAAAAAAAAAACATATATCTGCCAAGAGTATGCTAGAGCATTTTCTTTACTAGGGCATTTAAAAGAAAATTTGCAAACCCATATGAAAAAATAAGCTTTTTAAGTGTGATGTATGTGGAAAAGCATGCTCTAGGAAAAGTAATTATGATACACATTATCATATTCATGCAAAGAAGAAACCATTCAAATTCAGTGTATGTGAGGATGCATTTTCAAATAGGTCTACTTAAAAAAAAACACAGTTGTATCAAAGAAATTAAAATCCTGTATAGCTCAATATTAAAGATATTGATCAAAACAAAGTCTATTATTCTTATAGTAGTAGTTTTATACAAGATCTGTACCTCTAAATTAATTTATTGCTATAAATAAAACATCTTCAAAGCAATGCTTCAGATTTTACTGAATGTTTTCTGTTCATAATAATTTATTATCATCCACTTGTGCGTAATTTGGCTGAAATATTGCTTGTGATTAATTTTAATAAAAATTAGTATATCCAGTAAAACACCTATTCATTGAAATAATCATGATTAAAGATTTGCAAATTCTTTAATGCAATCAATCAATTTGTAAAAGACAATAATATGTTTAATTTAATAGCTTAACACCTTTTTTGTGTATGAAACTTCTTCATGGAATCAAGTCCTGCAACATCATGGTACCATTAAAACTTAATTTTCAAGGTAATCTACTAATTTTGCATTACTTTTAATGATTTTGAAATTTCAGTTTTTATTCCTCATATAATCAGAAGATCTGCCTTTCAGTTATGGAAGGAAATCATGTAATTAAATATTTGAATTTTATCCCTTTGTAAATTATTGAAAATTATGCAAAACTATATTTAAGAAATTATCAAAATTCATGAAAAAAAGTCAGAAATGCTTTGATTGCCCTTATCATTCCCAAATGGTCATAGACTTTAATTGTTTCATTTTTTTCTAAATATATATTATCTAATTTTTTTAACTGTCAATTTTATATAAAAATTTTATTATTGTAAGAGTAATTCATATATAATGAAATAACGGTGTCGTTTGTACTTATGTTTTTCCAAATAAGTACAGGCATACAATTTAACTTTAATTACTTATTAATTAAATGATTTAATTTTTAAATACTTTAAAACAAAAAAATGCTTATTGCCTCTTTTTTTTTTAATCCTTATTTGCTTTTTTTTTTGTTACAAATAATTTTTAACAAAAATATCCTACATTCTATTTATTATCTAATAATTTAATTGATTATCATCTACTAAATAAAGACACATTTAATGCTTAAAATCTAAAAGCAACTTGTTATGAAAGAAAAAGAGTTTTTATTATTTATTTATTTGCTCAGTTTTATTTTTTCATCTGTTTTTCAAAACTAATATTTTTAATACAATTTATTTTCATCTTAGATTATATGCACAATGATTAAAATTTAAATATCTCTTTTAAGAGCATTGCAGATTAAAAAATCATTGATAATGAGAATATAAAATCTTGGTGGCATGCATTGCCAAATAATTCAAAAGAAGAAAATGATCTATGAAAAACATAAATGCAAAAGAAAATAAGCAATACATAAAAAGAAAACAATTAAAAAATGTGTTAAAAAGAAAATAGTGTTTAAGAAGGAAAAACAGCTTTTGATAAAAACCTTTAGACACTTTTCATCTTATGTGCATTATTTAATTTCAGATACCTGTGACTATTATTAATTATTCTGTATTTATAAAGAGTGGATCAATTGTAAATTACTTATTCATATTTTATATACCATCTATTCTGGATCACAAGATAGTGCATATTTCTATATGCTGTGATTTATTGTAACTTTTTGCTTACGATAATTGTTACAGAATTATCTACTAGCTGTGTCATACAACTCACATTGGAAAACTTTTTTATTCATTTATTTTCTTTTATATTTAAAACTATAGGTCTGTATAAAAGTACATATTCTAATGGACCAATAAGTTTTTATCTACATAGTTCTGAATAAACTCTGTTACAAGTCAGAAAATTCTTTGCTGTTTAAATCAGTTTTTAATTAAAAATTTTAAATCACTGTATCAATTAACGCAAATGTTGGAATAGCTATAAAGAGGTGTTTATGTTTTTGTTGGAACCAATATATGTAGTTAGCTCTTGTTTATCTAAACCGATTAGATTTTACTTTTGGGCTATCTTTCCAAACTTAAAAATGCTTAATTTCATAAAGATGATAAAAAATTTCTTTAAAATCATTTTATTTTTTAAAAGGATGTTTTATTAATATTATGGAAATTTCTTCCTTTTTCACTTACATTTAATTCTTTAATTGATCATTATGTTGTATAACAAAAAACATTTTACCTTTAAATTTTTAATTTCATAATAGGTTTCACTGTGATCACATAAATCTTTGATTTATCCAAATCGAAGAGTTTGTAGATCGCCTTAAATGAGTCTTTAATTTATTTGTTTCGTCAGAAGCATAAATTTCCGATTTAAAAAAAATTACCAATAAAAAGCAAATTTTCAAGAACAAAACTGTAAACTTAATCATGTAGACTAACGGGGGAAGGGGATGTTGATAATTTTTTTTGAAAAAAATAATAATTGTTGTGGATAATTATATATGTATCTAATCTACTTATTTTTCTACAAATTGGTGATTTTTCTCACTATTTGGGCATTGTTAAATGTTCCATTTTATCTCCTCCTACTACCAGGATGTATCATCCTGTTCTATCATATAGATCACATGTGGGAAATTGACATCCCCTTTATGCTTTAAGTGTGTAGAAACCTAAAACAATAGTTGTGAAAATGATGATACAGCTCGTGCCTTAAAAGTAACTTCGGTCACAATCGAAGTACAATAGGCCTTAAATGTTGGTTATAAACTAATGAAAATGTATGAAGTACACCACTTCAAGAAATAATCAACATTTCTATCGTACATCAATACGTTTCTGAAAACCGAACTGGAAGCTTCAGGATGGCCAGAAAAATGTGCAACAGCTACAGAAAGATCTCTTTATTTATCTATCTTGAATCTTAAATGTAAATATTTTGGGATATGGAGCGACAAAGGCTATAATCCCCTGGTTGCCACAAAGCAGCGATTAAAAGTTCTCCAAATTCCGAAATGCACAGAGGAAGCACCACCTGCTGGAGTGAAAAAAAGGATGCGCGCACACACACAGAGTCCGTTTTTGCAATTTAAGAAATATCAAAGTACTTGAGAGATTGCAGAAAGATGAGCAGATGTTTTTTGTTGGCGAAAACATGGGATAAGAGAACATCGTAGTAAATGTCAGGATCATCTATTTGTAGCTTGTTCCATAACACCGTTCTGTACGTTGAATATTTTTGACATTTGAGAAGGATATGAGAAATATCGTTTATCTCTCCACATTTGCTGCACAAAGGGTTATCTGTAAGATTGTATTTATGAAGAAGTCCTGGAGTGATGATGGTTTTGCTGATTATACGGGCAGTGATTTTATCTTGTATTCTGTTCTCTGTCCATTTTGAGATGGATATAATGTCGGGAAATGGTTGATATTTACTTTTTAGGTAGTTTTCGTATGCGCTTTGTCTATAGGTTTTTTTCATTGTAGAAAAAATATCTTCATGAGAAATCCATTCTAGAAATGGTGTGGATGCCGAGACCTTCCTCGTCAGATAATCAGCCTCTTCGTTAAAGGAAATTCCGGAATGTCCAAGAACCCACAAAAGAACTATTTCTTGATTTAGTTTTTCTTGCTATAAATTTTTGAGGCGAGTCTTTAGATGACCTTAGGAGAGTGAAAAATGACATTTTTAAGTGCTAACAGAACTGAATAGCTATCCGAAATAATAAGATTGTGCTTTTCTGGGATTGAAAGATCGTCCACCGCTTGGCAGATTGCCAAGGCTTCGGCAGTGAAAACTGAATTTAATGTATGAATTCTGTAAAGAAATTTTTGAATGCTAGAAACATCTGCAATTGAGGTGGAATTTTCAGATTTCGAGCCATCTGTAGCTATTATAAAATGATTTTTAAAGTGATTCTGTAAACACTCATTGAAAGCTGCAGTAACAATCGGGATTGGTAAACCTTTGTTCTGGAACCTGAATTCATTAAAAAAAATATTGCATAAATTTGGGTTATATTGTAGATGGATTGGCATAGTAATTATATGATCCGGAACTATATATACGTGTGTATAAAAATTACGAAGACCATGAAGGTGTTGTCCTTCAGTCAGACCAAATAGTAAAAAATCCAGGAAGACAAGAATCCAAACTTTGACTTAATAGTTTCTGGGGGAGATGGGTTATGAAAGAAAGTAAAATTCAAACCACTTTCGTCACATTTGTTTCATAATTTAATGCAATCCTGGAAATATTACAAAAGGCGTACTTAATTTTCTTTCTTAATTTATATAATACAAAAGTTGTTTTTTATATATGTTTGAAATTATGTAAGTTAACTTTCTTTCTTCAAAGGTAACATTTATTTCCCGAATATTTATTTGGTATCGTTCACAACATTACACGCTCCGCTGAAATTCCACCATGAATTAGAAAAACTAGGAGAATCGGTACTCTATTACGATACGGATATTATTATTTGTGCTTCAAACGGCAAAAATGGTCCCAAGAGAGATGATTTATCTCGGTGACTCCACAGATGAATTGAAGAGAGATAGACCATTGTAAAATTCTAATCTTTTAAGGTGAAAAATACTTTTCTGTTTTTCTCAAAGTAATAAGAAAAAGAATAACTTTTAAGCGTATTGTTTATTTTATTTAAAAACACATCTTAAAAACTGAACTAATCTATTTCTTTGTAGGCGAAGCAAATAATTATGCATATGTCACGAAATCTGTTAACAAAATCCGAGATTTATTCTTAAATTACAAAAAATAGCCTAAAACTGAATTTTGACAGTGTACTAAAGCTTGGGAGGTGTTTGACGACGAAAGGGTCACTGCATGAAATCCACTGAAGACCACTAGAGATGTAAAAGCTGGTAGGATCATAAATAAAATAGAGGAGAAAAAATATAGAAAAGTATACGATAAACGTTTTATTCCCGATTATTTGAATACTCTTCCGTATGGTTACTAGCAGAGATGAAAAAATGTAATTTTTTTCTTTGTTATAAATAAAAAATGGTTTTTATATGCTTTTATTATTATTATTATTATTGAGTTCTAATATTATATTATTATTGAGACCGTAGGGGCGGATATACTACTAATTATAATAAAAACATTTCAGAAAAGTACTTTTTTAATTCATAAAATTTTTATCGTTTTGCTGACTCGGCACATTAAATAACAATCAAGTGTGCGAAAAGGGCTTAGAAAAATTATTTATTCTTGATCGCTGCCTCCATAACTTATTCAAATTAATTAAAATAGTTTAAAAATTGTCTTAATTAAGTTTGTAGTGACTTTGTTACAAACAAGCAAACTTATTTTGCCTACTTGACTTTAAACTAATGAAAATAAATTCATTTTACATTTGATATTTTAGCACCATATTAACTGGAAATTCGGCTGATCAGGGGGAAAAAATTCGAGTTACTGATGGATTAATGTTAAAAAATTTGAAATTAGCCAAGTTACATTGTAATAACTATGATTTAACGCACTTTTTTAAAAGTGAATTTAGTGTAGGCATCACTTTATTCGTATGTCGCAAATTTCTTTTTCACCTTCCTTGTTGAAGAGATATACTTCTTTCTAATTCGCTATCCTAATCATGGTAATAGTTCAATATATCCTCATCTATCCAATAAACATTTAGGATAGGGATTTCTGAGCTCCGATCATAAATATATGGCGGTGAACCTACTTCCTAATTTTTTTTATAAATGCTGCAATTCGAAGACAGTATCTCATTATTTGACAATTGAGGACAGGCCAGTTGACTGTAAGCAAATGGATTGGCCCCTTTATTCATATAATAATATGGGCTACCAAAAAACGAAAATAATCCAAAATGAATCAATATAAAGTATTGATAAGTGGTATCGTGCTTATTGGTTATGATAATGCAAAGTACATTAATTGGTACTTTGGAATGGTCATGAAACTACTTCTAGAACCTGGCAATATTGGTTCTTTTACAAGCAGAACATCATTCCGAGTTATTAAGGCTTGTTCAAAAAATTTTCCCTTGGAATCGATACCTGTCTGTCTAAAGCGACGGTTGCACGACCCGAGAAGATTCAGATGAGCCACGCTTTCCCCCTTCAGACTCCTCTTATGGTTTATTGGGCTCTTTTGGTGTCTGGGCAGTTTACCGACAAATTGTCGACAGGGATCTAAGAAAACCGCAAGAGGGGTCGAAGGGGCAGGGCACGTGGCTCGTCTGAATCTTCTCGGGTCATGTAACCCCGGCATAACAGTTGGACAGATTTTTTATACAGATCATTTATACTGTCTTAATCATATTTATTATAGTTATTTTCGTCATTTTTTTCTGATTTGGTCACATTTTATAAACACGATTTTTTAGCAAACTTCACTGGTTCAACATTGTTGCCAGAATTATTTTGTCTCCTGGAAAACAAATTTACTTGTGACTTCGTGAAGTTTAGCTTCTCCTCTTTTTTCTTCTTCGTTCATTTTCTTTTTTTAAAAACAAGGATATTTCCTTGGTGTGGACATGATTATATCTAACAGTATTAAGCAGTTTATAGAATGAATTATCAAATTATTATGTGCTGTACTATAAGCTATTATCTAATAGGTGAAGGGAATGATTGCAAATCTGCTTACTTTATGTTAACAATAATTTGCGTACTTGCAGAAGACTATAATATATACTATGAATAATGTATATATACAAATCCGCCCACTGCTAAATTTGAACTTCTTCCTTAATTCTTTTCATTCTGATCATGGTCGGTGAAGCAGTAATGCAATGTATATTGTTAGGAGTTCATCGTTTTATTTATCTTCATTTTGCTTTTTGTTCCGAACAATTTAATATAAATAAACATACATAGATGCACACATAAAAAATATTGCATTAGAAAACAGAAAAATATATATATAGCTGATGATTTACAAGTCCATTCGAACCCAGTTTCAACACCCAGAAGTCTCGCCGTTCTGTCTTAACATGCCAGAAGGAAATTTCTTTATTCATAAATCGCCTCTCCCAATCTTTTATAGGTATTGTCGCTTATCATTGCCTAATAACATCGTCAGTTGACACTCAGCCAGCCACTTAGAATCAAACTTATTCTTTCAGTGCGTGCAAAAGATATTATTGTTCAGAACGCTATTTTAATTCTTAATCATGGCGGGGCTCCCTTCAGTTGCTGGACCGGGGTTATAGTACCAGCTGCACTTCCCAGATGGTCAGCCCTGCTCATGTAGTTGTCTTCAAACAAGCACTTAACACAAATAGATATAGGCCATTACAGTATATGGCATCATGGTGTCAACTCAACACTTGAGATCCCTTTGATAAATCTGCGAAACATCGTTCATTAAGCGAATTATTTTTTTACATTTCGTTTTGATCTTTTTGGGAATCAGTCCTATGCGTGGTATTCATTGAGGGTGGTTTGATTTATGACCTTTTAAAAAAATATGTTTAGTACATTGGACAAAGTAATATTTTTATAATGTCCAAGATTTTCCAATGCGGTCTCCACTTTTTGCTTTCTGAAATAAGAATTATAGAGGAAGTATTACAATCGTCAAAAAAACTTTTAACTCGAAATTTTGACGAATCTCTGCGTTTTAAACCTTCCTGAATTCGTCAATCACATTTTGACACCATGTCAGTTTTTCTATGAATATAGTAACACAAAAATACTCCGAGCTAGATACATAAAATTTGGTACATAGATGTAGGACAGAATTTGTAGATTTATGTCAAATTTTGAACGAAATCCATTCACAGATAATATGTTTGGTTGTTCCAAGTACAAGAGAACTCAATAATTACAGAACACAAATAGCTAGGCAGATAAAACTGGTGCTTTGTTTTAGCATCTGAAATACAGATTATTATCAAATTTTGAACTAGATCTGTCAAACAGCTGCGCTTTCACACGCATGTAAATTCGATAGTTAATAAATGCTACTGAAGCAATGAATTTAAGTATTTTATCTTGTGACTACAACATATCGAATTCTACAACAATTCGTATTAATCGGGCTGCAAATAGACATCAAAATACACATTTTTACTTCTGGATATGTATCCTAGATTAAGCATCTATATTTCTTGACTGCCAATCACTGATGTCATGTCAGATATTCGTGGCTTTGCAATGTCCGCATTTTTTTTTCTGGAGGAAGGTGAATAAAAAAACATTGGGAAGGACGTGACAAAAGATTCCTGCGGACCACTCTCGCCTTGTAAGAAAAGTTTTTGGATGATCAGAAATATTCAGACATAAATTATTAGATAAATCAATTCAAAATAAACGGGAATATAGGAGAAAAAGAATTAGAAAAATTTTGAGTTATACAAACATAGCGAATACTTCCCTCTGTTAATTTTTTCTATTATTCATTTCAGTCGCTAAAGCTGCAAGCTTGCTGTAAAAAAAGTTTTTTTTTTAATTTATTGCTAGCAATCACAAAATAAGACTAAATAAAAATATGAAATGCATGTTTTCCTTTCATATTTTTAATAATAATAAATAATAGTATTTTAGACCGATATAATTTAAAATAACCAAAAATAGTGAATAAATTTGGCATAAATTCAACAAACTTAAACTAAAAGGTTTTTAGAGCAGCCGAAAAGTAAAAAAAAGTTTTTTTTTCTTAACAGAGAGGTGACGGTAGCAAGGGGGCATGGAGGGCTTTGCCCACCTGTAGGCAACCCCTCCCCTCGTCAGCGAGAGATCGAAAGTTTCGTCGCTAAAAGTCTTTACCACTTCAGAATTGCTGTAAATATAATGCAGAGAACTGCACTTTATCTAACTTGATTGTTTAAAAACCACCTTAAAGTTAATATAAAATGTTGAAATATCCAAGTAATGGTTAGAGCGGTTTGGCTGTATTCGCCAAAATAATCGACAGAGTATCAGGGCGATAAGGTGCTGTATTTTACAAACAGTTTTTGAT
This sequence comes from Argiope trifasciata, assembly GCA_026543055.1. Classification (NCBI taxonomy): domain Eukaryota; kingdom Metazoa; phylum Arthropoda; class Arachnida; order Araneae; family Araneidae; genus Argiope; species Argiope trifasciata. The sequence goes on from JAPMOQ010013537.1 coordinate 89,131, forward strand.
GAGCCGATTAAGAACTAAATGCAACGGATATCGAAGACAGTAAGCTCTCAGATTTTTATACATCTAATTTAAACGACGTTCAACTTATAATTTACGTTATTTTAAGCAATATAACCGACAAGAAGATAGATGCATTTTCAGACAATTTTTTGTCGGCTGACTATGAACTCAATGTGTTGAGTGTCGAAGATGTTAAGTTCGAAGATTTTCGGACATTTGATTGAAACATCGTTCAATCAAATGTCCGAATATATATAATATGCATTATATAATTTGTAGCATATAATTTGCACTACCTTTAGCTATATATTCGAAAAGATGAATAAGATATCGCAAAATGTTTGGTTGGCTGATTGTGAATTGAATGCTATAATTGTCAGACTCTATGTCCACAGATTCTCAGATATCTGATTCAAATAGCGTTCAACAAGCTTCTAATTTGCACTACTTTTGACAATGTAACCGATAAGATGATATAAGAATAAGATATCCCATTTTGCCAAAAACTTTTGATCCACCGACTGAGAATTCAATGCGATGGATGTCGACGATGATAAATCCAGAAATTTTCAGTCATCTCATTTAACTGTCCTTTCTACTATATTTAGTAGAATAATCAATAAACGAGGAAATTACAAAAACACATATCCTTATTTGCATAACCATTATTACATGGTTGGTATAATGGTTAATATATAGTATGTCTCACAGACGATGCAAAACAGGTCGTACAATGCCTAGACATGCTGAGAATCAAATCATCGATCTGATCTTGGGGAATATTACACCTCTCTTCAAGCTCTTGTTCTACGAAGTTCTGGTAGACTTGTAGGCGGTGGTTGATGGGCTCCAGCTCGTCAGCCAAACATGTCCCACGAATGCTCTACTGGATTCAAGTCTGGTCAGAATACTGACCAGTTCATAAGTGTGATATCCCCGGATCGAAAGCATTCGCTTACAATGTTTGCATGGTAAGATTTTTTGGCGTTGTCATTCATAAATACGAATTCTGTGTCCATGGCACCGGAAACAAACGTGCATGTTCTTCCAGAATGACATCCCAATAGATTTGGCCTGTCATAATTCTAATTTGAACATGCATGTCAATTCTGAAACCTAGAATAATTTCTCCCCAAACGAGCAATCCTACACCACCGTAAAGATGTCTTTCAATGATGTTCTCTTGGTGTTAGCGGGTACCTAGGATTTCTATATGAAAGTCCGGCGAAAATCAGATTGCAAGCTAAACCTAAACTCGTTAGAAAACATTCATGCAAGCCCATTGTTGCGAGGTCCACGACGCATTCTCTCTACTTCAGATCAGATGCAGGTGACAGGGAGTTACAGTAAGTGGAATATATTTGACAGGCTTACGAGTATACATACCAATCTGTCTTAAGAATCTGCACACGGTCTGCCTTGAAATTGTCGTGACTGAAGAGAGATGACAAGGCTGGTCTGATGCCGTTCTGCGTCTGTTTCTTTTGGCAATAATTGCCATATGCCAGTTCTCATTCGGCGTTGTAACTCAGGGGGGGGGGGGAGGACCTGTGCTGTAACGTCTACTCACATTACCATCATCTTGGAATCGTTACTAAAGCCTGGAGATGACAATATGGACGATTACACTTTCTTCGTTTACTTCCATCTGGGTACGCCCACATTCCTGACGCCCTATAATTCTACCGCTTAAAAATTCCTCCAAATGCGTACTTTGTGTCATAATTATTTGGTTATTTCACTGAAAGTGCGTGCGAGCAATTTCACTTCTTTCCCTGTATTCTTTATGCATCACTCTCTTACACCCTCGCCGTTGTAACGCACTATTGGTGCCATCTGGTGGCTTCCTTCAAAACACGTACGCAAATTGCAGGTATCAGTAGTCATTTTACAGGTAACCAGCGGGTGACCGAGCTCCACTCGGAGAAAACAGGTATCGAAGCAAACTCGAAGATTTAAATTTTCAATTGTGATTTATCAAAACAATACATGCCATTAGAAAATTTGTGAAACCATTGGTGAAGATGTGAAAGATGCGGCTTCTGATGGTCCCGACATGTTCAATTGGTCACTGTTCACAACGAATTCGTCAATTTGCTTCCGTTCATCCACTTCTTGAAAACTCTTGTCCAGGAAAAGGCGTCGATGAGAGAGGTATTGTCGAGCATAAAAGACGATGTAAATTCCGCAGGAAAACGCGTCATCTTGGTGGTTGTAAGCGTTGCGAGGTTTCACGATGCATCCTTTCAGCTTTTCATTCGTAACAACGGTATTCAAAACGTGTAGCAGTATTTTTCTCAAAACAGCATCGATGGGCAGTGGGTTGTCGACTGGATCGCAGACTAATAGTTGACGTTCTCCATAGCTTGCTTCGTAAATTCCTAGCATCCAGTGCTCGCCTCTATCCATTTGAGCTCTCTTGTGAATGGGAATGAGTAGCACGTCGAATCCTTGTTGAACGCCGTATAGATAGTTGGAAGCCTTGTTCTGGTCGCCGATATCGTTGAGAAGAGCCATTCCTTCATAAGCGCCATCCGCTGTTGTAACGTAGAAGCGTGCGACAAATTCAGGGTGAAGTACGGCAACTTTGCCGGTCGGGTAAGCTTGTTCGGCGTAATGGAGAAGCATTCTGACAATGACGGTATCTTCTAGTTGTCCATTTGCCGGTAGAATTGAGTTGATCGCTTGTTGTTCCAAAATTCCGGCTCCTTGAAGAATTTCATGTAGAGGTGAGTTTTGCATGTTGAAAATGTAGCTTGAAATCTGATGAATGTTGAAATGTCGGACTTTGTTGACGGTGATTTGAAATCGAAATCAGTTCCTTAAATGCTTTTTTGGAAATTCGAATATTTGGAAATTGGAATTTTGAACGAATCAAAAAGAACGAATCTTTTTAGTTAACGAACGAGAGCTAAATTCAAAATTTCATTAACAAATTTTCCTTAATAAAAAGCAGTGGAATTAGAATCGTACTTTTTTAAAAGAAAATTTAGTAAAAATATCAAAGTTATCCTTATTTTTTTCTTTTATAATTGTTTTACCTTAATTTTGTGATTTAAAAATAATCGTGTGGTCATCAAACTTTATTAGTTCGCCATATTGGCTATAGATGGCAGCACGTTACCGCTTGAAACCTATTAGGCGATAGACAAAGAAAATTTAAGTGCTGCCATCTATAACCATTATGGCGAACTAATAAAGTTTGAAAATATCCTATCTGTAACTCCGAACTGCTCGACCGTAGCGCTTCAAAACCGGCGAAAATCGATTCCTCGTGGCCAAAAACCCCAGACCCCCAAGTTTACCGGAGTTTATTAATTCTGGGGCGATTTTCGACTTGGCAACCATTCCTCGTATTATAGTATAAGATATATGTATATTAGAGTTCGATTTCTGAATCATCCTTAATTTATGAATATGAGTATATATTTCACAAATACATTCCTTCAGCTTTTAGTCGGAACATTTTATTTTAGTACCTCACAAATATTACTTTTTTTAGTATAAACCATCGTGCTAAATTTTTCAAACCAAATTTCTGATTTTGAAATGTAATTTAAATTTTTCCATAGTATTATCAAAATGAATTTTTGAAAGAAAGCCCCATATTACGTTTCAACAAATTTACGTGTGAGTGAATAACGCATAAATTTACTAAATCATTTTTCGATCATTGAAGAAAAGTCGAGATAAATGTCTACACACACACTAAAAAAAATTTACTTTTTATCTTATTTTTATTAAACTTTAAAATGTTATTAAAACAATCGGACAGTCGTAGACAATATGCCATATATTACTGCTTAGTTTTTTATATATTTGTACATAAAAACAATTCAGAAAATAGACGAGATGGTTTTAAAATTTCATTCATAATGAAATAAGAAAATAAATAAAGTTTGAGTAAATGTTTCGAACGATCAGCTAAACATCACTTTTACCAGCCATCATCTTTTCTTGACAAATCACTGTCACTTTCATCAAAATAGGGTTAAATTGTTTTTGTTTCTTCATCAGTCAATTCAAGTTGACTTTTACTCGTAATAACGAAAAAAACGTTTAAATAAAAAATCCCTCTGATAATGCATAAACATATTCATGGTACTTAAAAAGTGAAAATTCACAACCGAAGATAAATTTTCAGAATGGGATTCATACATAGAACTCGTACCGTCTCTCTATGCTGCGTTGTCAAATGGAACCGAAGAAATTGACGCACCGTAGGAGTGGATATTGGGCGTGC
>JAPMOQ010013537.1:93383-110017 GCA_026543055.1 Argiope trifasciata
AAGAGTTATAAAATAGCCTTACAATTAAAGAGAATATAATATTTTACAGGGAAAAAAAATTAACAAAACCTGAATTAATGCTAATGCAACTGGTAATATTAATGAAAAGAAAAATTGAAAGCACATAAAAAAATTTCAATGTCAGTATAGGTTTTCTAGTTATTCCTTCTATCCAAAATTATAACTTGTTTGCAAAAATTCCACAAATAGATTATTTATTCATTTTTAAAATGCAGGGAGTCATACAAAATTATATTCATCAGATTTATACTGCACATTAAGATTAATAATTAACTAAACAGATAGCACTTTCTGTTTCTAGCAAATTCAAATCTTAAAATATTCCTGAATGAAGTTGACAACTGCTTGGAAACTGTCAATTACCAAAAAATGTAAATAGCAATGATTAGTTAATATTTTATATAGTAAATTGCTGAATTATTTACATTAGTTTTTACTGTTCCTCTTTAACATTATTCATTATTACGAGTGTTCTAAAGTCTTCTTAAAATACAAATAAACTTGTTTATAATAATATTTGAACATGGTTATCTGATTTGCCATGATGGATTTACATACATTTTTGTTTACTATTTGGCGATAACCCTTGGCGACCATCCAGATCAAAGTAAGTATCCCCAAATATCTTGCATGGCATTGGCGTACAATTGTTATGATAACATGACATATTTAACATCAATTTAACCTTTTTACTATTTAGTGATATGTTAAACAACTATTTCTCAGCAAGTTGAAACTAAATTTGAAAGAAAATTGCACTTCTAGTCATAAAATCCCATATCTAATTGGATATATTTAAGTCACTGTGTTATTGAATTATACCCCTAACATGTTTCTCAATGTACAAACCAACAGACAGTTAATCTGCTATTTTTATTTTCTTTCTTCTCAATTTGGTTGTAAAGGGAATTACTGAATATTTAACCATCTCAAAGTGTTTCTTAGTTACCCCTGTCACAGACAGACAGATGAAACATGTTCCAAAAATGTACTTTTTGAAGTCAGGAAGGTCTAAAATATGAAGATTCATCAAAATCTTGAATTTTAATTTCTTGACAATTACCATACCTTCTCTACACGACATATATGAGAAAGTAAAAATTAGATCAAGAAAATAATTGATGATTTAAAATAAAATTTTCAAGCAATGTTTGGCAAGGATATTAATTTTTCAAATCAGTTTATAGAAGATAAGAATAAACTAATATATAAAGTTTTCAGAAGGAATGCCTCATTAAAAATAGTCATTAGCAGATTCCTTAACAACTAAATTATAAATATCAAGCCAGAAGGAAACAAACAATAAAAGAAAAAAATAGTTATTAAATTTTTGAATGAAGTGAAAACTATTTTTTTAAAAATAGCTTAAATAAATGAGAGATTAAAAATTTTTTGAGATTAAAAAAAATCATTCAAATGTCTTCTGAGGATATTAAAATAAAAAAGTAAATTCCTATCTGATATTATTTGTATAGAGTAGCAGTTTAAGAATGAGGTCAGTTATAACCTAAAACTATGTTCTGAAAAAAGACTCAATATTTCAAATTTTGCTTGAGCTTAGATTACAGAAAAACTACAAGATAGATGGATGGGATAAATAAATCATTAGTAACAAGGGGTAAAGGTTAAGTGAGTTTAGATTTAGGAAAAACTATAATTTATAAATCGAGCAACTTCAAACAACTTTTAACCAAGAAAACATAGTTAACGTTTTTGGAATTGATGGTAACTGTGCTGCATTGTGTGGAACATCCCGAAAACATCTGGAGAATCTTTTATTGTCCATGAATAGCAGAAGCAGGCAAGGTGAACATTTTACTTATGTGCTAATGGAGTTATGGGTCAATCATCATTACTTAGTCAATGAAACTAATTAAATAAAGGTAATTTTTTATTATCATACAAAATGTGCAAAAAAGTGGACAACAGTTTTTAATACACATTTTGGAAAGGCTGAAAATTATATAATTTTTCCAAGCAGTTTAAGTATGAATTTACAGAAGTTTAAAAACATCACAATTTATTAGTGTATTTGCATTTAATAAAAAATTATTAACAAACTGCAGACATCATTACTAGCAATCGAATAAAACATTTTCATATTTAATAAATTAAGTAAAAATATGAATTCCCATTTTGGTAAAATCCTATTTTAGCCCACCTCTCGCGACTTTTTCAAAATCTCGCCGAATCGAAAGTATTTGAATTAAAAGGGTAAGAAAAAAGAATTCTTACCTTTCGCCAAAAAATTCTTATTATTCGCCAAAGGTGGGCTGAAATAAGATCGACCCCCCATTTTAAACTTACGAATACTTTAAGTACATTCCAAATATTATGGAGAATGATCCGAATCCCTAGATACTGTCAACTTGTTTACAATCTTGCTGAATCTTCGCGCGGCTCTCTGATGAAATAGAGATGTAAAAACACATGCACAGTAATTTCGTTACTAAGTTTGTCGTTGAGATGCTGTTTCGCAAACTGACGCTTTTCTGTTTATAAATGTAATCTCAATACTTTCGCTCTCTGTTCATTTTTACCCTGAGCTCGAGAATAAAAACCTGGTTTAATATGTAATAATTATATTATAAATCTCTACACAAATTATTTGGCTCCCCATATTGCGTGCTGGACCAAATAATATCTCTTTTCCTATCTGAATTAATCATTTACTTCTAATGATCCCTTTCACGGATTCGTTTCCTTTCCAAGTAAGCAATTTATTTCCGCTGTATACATGCACGGTCATTACCAGAACATTTATGTGCTTTGCTATGAAGTTTAGAAAAATATGGAATGGCGCAGAATGTTTTAAAATAATTACAAAATTATTAATAGAGTTAATGACTAAGGAATCAACTACTTGGAAATAAAAATAGTTTTCCTATTTTACTCAAAAAAAAAAAATCTGATGTTTTAACGATATGAATAATTCATCTTATCTTTTTTTTTATGTTGAAATATCATGAGTAAGAAAGGCACTTCTGTACTTATAAGGGCTTAACGAAAAAATCGCCAAAGAATCTTTAGTCGGAAAACGTGAAAATTGCCAAAGAAATGCAAAATTACGTCATATTTAACGATAAATTCACGTTATTCACTTGGCACTTTATTCGCGTTTTGTTCATATTGGCGACATTTGCTTTGGCATTTACTTCGCTTGGCGACTTCACTCGCGTTTGGCTCACATTGGCGACATCTTGGGCCCGTATAACGTAAAAGTACTGTAAGAAAGTATATTGCTTTTGATTTTCCAAAAAATGCTATTTCAGGAGAATTATCTACATAAATTGCCTGAGAAATAAGGATTTCATGAGGTTTTTAACTGAGCTTTAAAGCATACATAAATAAATAACTTGTTGATACAATTTATCGTTTATAGTGTACAAAAAGAATCTGATGCAATATTATATGGATTACCTTGATAGAAAACTACAAGATGGTTCTGCCATTCAGGCTAAATATGTTGCAAATAAATTTTTAACATCTATCATATTTTAATTTATGTAAAATGAAATAAATAATAAAATTTTAATGTTTTGGAAAAACTGCAAGAAAAATAGAATTAATCATTTTGTTTTTTAATAAATGTTATATCAAATATTTAAGCTAGTATATCTGAAATTTATTCTTTCTTTGATAAACTTTGTTTATGCTTTGTAATATAAAATTTTTAAATATCATAAAATGATTATTAAAATTGCACTTTCAGAATAAATTCATGATCTATACCAGTTCATTTGTAAAGCATTGATATAAATTAATTGTCAGATACAAGAATTCTGATTCCATTTTTTTACTATTTTTGTTCATATTTTTATCCATTAGTTACTTTTCTTTGAGTAGAATTACCTTATATTCAATAATATTAAAAATTCTTTTGCTCGTAATCAAAGTAATATTGTTTTTAAAATAATTTTCCAGCTATATGTTATTAAAATTTTCTTTGCAGAAAAATGGTGATCTGTTATAATCTATTGATCCTCAGTACAGAGAGAAAAAATGGTTCACTATACTGAAAACCTTCAGTATTATTAAAGAAATTTTCATTGGAATTCATAAATGGTAACATATTGTCAAATACATTTATTTCTTTTGAATTTATTCATCATACTGATGTTTCCTTTTGATACAACTGTTAATAAATTGTTCAAATTTCATATTTTGAAAAAGTATTCATGCATTTAAGAAATTATAATAATTTTTATAATTATTGCAAATAAATAATCTATGATATTTATAAATAGAAATGATTTTTTAATTTTTTGGTACAACTTGATTGCCACAGAGACTGCTGTAAATTGCCAACATAAATGTAAAAAAAAAGTAGCCAAACTAGGAACAATTATACACACTTTCACTTTAGGTTTCACAAACTAAATATGTATAATTGTTGCTGACCAGCATTCTTGATATTGTTTTAATAACAGTTGCCATGGAAAACCGGATATAACTTCTTCTTTTTTTTTTCTTTTCACTATTTTCATTTTATATTACATCTTACTTTGTAGGTACCTTGTTTTAAATTATCCGATTGAAAATTTCTATAAATATAAGTAGATTCTCAGATATTCTGAGAGTTGTTAAAATTATATTTCAAAGGTTGATGCCATTAATTATGTTTTTACTTTTGCTTCTTTAATACATTTCACTAATTTCAAAAACATCTTACTGTTTTTAAGCAAAATTTTTCATGTAACTTATAATATTTAACACATGAATTACATATACATATTATTTACTTTCTAATTAGATTCTTTTTCTATTTTTTTAAGAGACATTAAAAATGAGGAATCTAATTAGATAGTGTCCAAATTTCATGTTTTAGTAATGGCTACTAAAAATTAATTAAATTCTTTTCTTTATTATATCTATTGAATTATAAAAGCCCATATGTAATAAAAGACAGAATGAAAGTGCACAAAACTTATTATAATACAAATTAAGCGATGCTATTTAGATTATGTTAGTAAAAACAATTTTATGATCAAGGCTATTTTCTGTATTTTTCTTATTACAGAGCCTTTAAAAAAAAAGAAGTAGCAACTGCAGGTTTGTTTTGGAGACGTTTTTCTAACCTATTTAACATTTTATATGATTATTATATAGCAGTCTGCAGAATATTTAAAAACCAGAATAAATTCAATTGATAAATTTATGATATTAACTTATTAATTTTGCAAAGAATAAATTTCTTTTCTGATATTTTACTATTCCAATATGCTTACGTAAATAATTAAAATTAAAATGTAATGCATCATGTAGTGATAAAGGGCAAATTTATTTAAAATTATGAAAATATATTGTTTAATATTAAGTTAAGTGAATGGTATATTTGTGTTACATTTTTAAATGCATTTCTTTTCTTAAAAAAATGTATTGATATTCTTGCATTGCTGTTGCAAGATATTCTTGCTATTTAAATAGGGTCTTAGAAATACTAAATAATACATGACATTTTCATGTTAAATTGTAGCTACCTTTTTATACATTGTGACAGATGATTGAAAGTACATAAACTCTTTGATTTTACTTTATATAGTTTTGAAGTGAATATGATTTTTTAATTTAATTTGTAGAATGAATAAGTGTACATTTTTAAGTGCAGGTAATCCCAATTGTAGAATGTGTATTTTTCTTGCATTCAAAATAAAAAGGATTTCTTTTTTTATGTTCATTCTTTGGTGCATAAAATTCTATTTAATGGAATACAATTTTTTGCAAGTATTTTTAGTTTTATCTTTTACAATGCAAAAAGAATTTGTACGTCTAGAATATAATATATATTTCATACAAGGAGAATTGTTTTTTATAAAGGTTGCATTATGTTACTGAAAGCAACATAAATATATATTTTTTACTGTAAATTTTTTCATCTTCTTTTCCAAAAATTGTAAAAAATTGAAATAATTTTCTCTGCCACTTTCTTTTTACTTAAAAGTTAATAACAAAAATGTGACTTATTCAATTGTTTGATAAGAATATCTGACATTTTTTTCTAACTATACCAAATTTATCAGGTTTTTAAATTTTTAGTAATGAATTGTGACTTATGTACTTCGTAAACCTGATGACAATTATCTGTCAGCGATTTAAGCTGAATGAGATCTCTTGTTTTTTATTATGAAATGCTACTCACTGTTTATTAAATTAACAAATTTTCCAGTTTTACTTTATTTCTTATTAATGTTTGAGCATTATTGTATATGGTAGATAATCTTAATGTCAAGTTTTTAATACATAAGTTGTGCATGAATTTTCTAAAAAAAGATTTCTAAAAACTTTTTATATAGGAATTTTGCGACTTGTCTTTTTTTAAAAATAATAAGAAAAGCTAAGAAAAAGATGCCAGTAGGAATTTTATATTTTCTACTTTTTAAATGGGCTAATTATGATGAAATAAAAATTGTGTAAAGGAATTTGAATATATTATATTCAATTTAATTTCATATCACATAACAGAATTTAATTCAATTCCTCTTGAGTTTTTCTGCCTCTAAAATATTTATTTGTTTGAGAAAACACATCGTAAAAAAAACAGCTGCTGCGCCACATAATATTAATAAGTAATGAAACATGAAATATTTATAAGTAAAAGAATAATGCAAATTGAATCTCAGAAAATAAAATGCACAAAAACTAATTTTTTTTCTCACAACAGTATCTAAAATAAAAGATCACTATTCAAAGTATTTAAATAATAAAGAAACTGTACAATTTTCTATCCCCACATAAAATCATGAATCTTTGTTAAGTGAGGCTATGACAGCCTAGAGTGTTTCAATTTTTATTTTCAGAATTTTGCATATAAGAATTGTAAGTAATCAGTGTTATAGTAACAATAATTGGTACACATATATTAATTGCATGGTCTTGATAAACAACTGTTAAGAAGTGTTATCTTTGGAATGAAAGTGTTTTTTGCTAATACAGCATTCATTTTTTAGCTGTCTTAATTTCTTTTTTTTTTCTTTTCAGTCATTAATTGCTATTATAAATTTAATGTACAAGTAACAAAAATAAATTGTATGTGTACTTTACACCTTTCTTTCTTTCTGACCAATTAAAACCAAAATTTGACATGGACCTATAATTTTCATCTCAAAATGCCATATCAAATTTCATTTATATAAATCCCACCATATATTTCATTTATATGGTGTACTTTTTTAAAATTTTGCTATTTACATGCATGCAAATGTAAAAATCTACAGATAATCTGCCTTTTGAGAGATTTAATTCGAAATTTGGTAAGGATCCATACTTTTTATGTTAAACTTTCCTTTAAGTAAATTGTTATGCATTTTAATTATAGCATTTACATGTATGCAGAATTAAGAGTCTTAGACAGAGTGATAACCAGCCAGACATAATTAAAAAATGTGTTTTTTAGACTAAAAGAAGTCTGGAATATGAAAATTTGTCAGAATCTTGAGTCTTAACTTTTGATAACTATAATTCATTCTCTTTTATATGATGAAGTAAAAAGAATTTTTTGTCAAACATCAAACAAACATGTCAATTTTTAAGAAAAGAAAAGGAAAAACGTTGAAATTATTCATTAGTTTACCAAATTGAAAACTTTTCTCCTGTAAAAACTTTAAAAGGTTATTTATTAAAAATTTAATAAAATTTTTTGTGGAAAATTTTAAATGTCATTAAATTTAATAAAGACATTGTTAAATCGCCATTCAATTGATGTCACAGCCAGTCTTCTAGGCATTTGTAATAAAGTAATAAATATTGTCATTCAAAGTTTTAATTTACATGGCAATATGAATACAATTTATTTCACGGATATGAATTATATTATTAATAATTTTTTAGATTAATAGCATACAGTGAATGTCTCTAGGTTTTGTGATCTATATGAATGGTTTTTACACATTAAGTAAAAAATATATGCTGTAAAAAGTATGAGTAATTTTATAAAACAATATTTAAGAATTTATTTTAAATTTGCACAAGATTTATGTAACTGCATTTATATTAATATGTAAAACTTTTGGAACTTTTTCTGATTTTGCCGTAATTCTGCAAAAGTTAAGCAGGAAGCATTATTGTATTTCAACATTTTTTCTTACAAAGGCACATTATAGTTATAGGGCAAATAAAAATTCATAGGTAAAAAAGGAATAAGGTGTTTAAATTAAGTATGAAAATAGAAATTACGGTAAAATCCTATTTTATCCCACCTCTGGCGACTCTTTCAAAATCTCGCCAAATCAAAAGTATTTGATTAGTGGGTGGGTATTAGACTTCGCAGCATTCGGACGTACAAAATAAGGGCTCCGTAGGGTAGCCGCATTTCTCTTCAGATGTTGTCATGGTTGCCATTTTGGAATCATTATCGCTGATTATTTGGCAAGATTTTGAAAAAGTCGCCAAATGTGGGCTAAAATAAGATTGACCCAAAAATACTTAATTGACAGAATTGTGGTGGTACAAAAGTGTCTGAATGAGAAGGGCAACTAGCAGATAATTCTTAATAAGGGATATGATCTCTGTTAATTGCAGTGGTAGCATAGCATTGTCTTTGCACTCTATACTTTATTATCTCTGACTGTTGAAGCAAAAGTATCTATATAAGTTTTCTGTTGCTCTCTGGAGGATATGATTGTGCCACCAAATATTTCCCCAAAATGTTCAAAGAGATTTAAATCAGGATTAGTGCTGATCAATCATTTGATGGATATCTTCACATTCTAAAAACTCTTTAATTGCTTAGGACCTTTGTAGTCCCATTCAATGTGAATCATCCATTAATGACATCTTGGAACAGATACATGTGTTAGAAAATAATTTCATCATAGTGCTTCTCTTGAAAATGTGGAGCTCTGTTCATCATTATGGCTTTCGTTCCTCAAATAATAGGACCATTCCAGCAGTCTTTTTCTTTGATGGTAAGAAAATGATATTGCATCTTTACTTTTCACTTATCTAAGGACAAGTATTTTTTACAAGACTGAAACAATTTTTCATATGAACAGTAGACATGACTTCATTGAAGAAATTTTCAGTTTTTGTATTCGTTAGTTCTACTGTTAGCCTGTTATCAGTAGTAGACCAGTTTTTTGCAACTGCTTAACCACATAAAATTGTGGCATTTGTTGATTGGTTGTCAATGTTGCCTGCTGTCTGGTTTCATTTTTTTTACTACATAGTAATGAATCAGTAATTTGTTAAAGTTGTTTTTTCTTGGCTGTCTTTCCAATACTTTTCTTATAGTAATTTGGAAGGTTTTCCAAGTATGGGAAATTACATTCTTTTCAATTAAAATATCTTTGACAACACTCATCAAACTATGTATTCTGATAGTTGCTTCTAGCATTTTAAGAAATACAGTACCACATATCTATGCAAAGTATATCTGGAATAAGAAATATTCTTCTTCTTCAGTAGCCCTATATGGGGTACATTGACTTTGCGTGACCTTGCATCGCCTATAGTATTATAGTTCTGATATTTGCATATTTCTTTACTTTTATGTTGAGTTGACTTTTCTTTGTAATTTTCACAAACAGCCCTTTTCTTCAATTTCATTACTGTCTGATGAAAAAATTACTTTCTTGCTTGACTGTTTCCTGTTTGATAAAAAATTACTTTGTTGTTCTTTTTTTCCCTCACGAACTATAGATCCTAAGTGAAGATGCTATATTCCAGATTTATATGATCAATATAGAAATACAATAATTGTATAACTTCTTCATTTAAAAATGCATTAGTTTTACAAATGAATATTTTATTTATTTATTTTTATTATTATTATAATGGAAGTAATACTATTGACATATTGACAAAAAGCCAGTATCCCAGTTTTTTTTAAAAAAGATTTATACAATTTTTTGTACAAATTAAAAGAAAATTTGGTAAAATCCTATTTTAGCCCACCTCTGGCGACTTTTTCAAAATCTCGCCAATTTTTCAAAATCACGCCAAATTGAAAGTATTTAAAAGTAATCGAAAGTACCAATAAGATTAAATAGTTTTCTAACGGAGTTTAAATCAACCAATGAGGTTCCATAGGGTTGCCGCATTTCTCTTCAGATGTTGTCAGGGTTGCAATTTTAAAATCATTATCGCTGATAATTTGGCGAGTTTTTAAATTGGCGTCAGAGGTGGGCTAAAATAGGATCGACCCGAAAATTTGTATTATGTTGTTGATGATTTCTTTAAATATCAAATAAAAATTGCAAGAATTGCATAAGAATGAAAATTGAAAATAATTCTAAAAATGCATTTTTCTCTCTCTCTTTTAGATGAATTGATTTCTGTGGATGGACAAATACTTAAAATTTTTTCTTCCATTTGAAACGAAATATTACATTAATCAATAAAAAGTATTTTTGAATAGAAAAATATTATTGAAACTACCTTACTTCAACTGATTTTTTTTACTAAGAAAAAAAAGTGATATTAGAATTTAAAAAATGGATGCTACTGTCAAGGCTAATGAAGTAAAATTGATTAATGATTTGTGTATTGAAGCAACTGATACTGATATAAATGTTCAAAATCAACCAAACTGGGATAAGGAATATCACATCTGCAATGTCTGTGGTGAGACATTTTCTCATAATGTGAATTTAAAGAATCATCTTCTTATTCATGAAAAAGAAAAACCTTTTGTATGTGATATCTGTGGTAAGGCATTTTCTCAGAAAGGCTATTTAAAACACCATTTAATGACTCATTCTAATGAAAGACCTTTCCCATGTGAAATTTGTAGTAAATCGTTTTCACAAAAATCTCATTTAGATGAGCATGTGTGTTCTCTTCCAAAGGAAAAACCCCATTCTTGTGATGTTTGTGGTAAGAAATTTTATTGGAAAAGCAGTTTAAGTCAACATAAACGCATCCATACAAATGGAAAACCTTATTCTTGTGAAATATGTGGTAAAGAATTTTTTAAAAAAGATTACTTAAATAAACATTTTCTGACTCATACAAATGAAAAACCTTACTCTTGTGATATTTGCAGCAAAAAGTATTCTCGAAAATCCCAATTAAATGAACATTTTCGTGCTCATACAAATGAAAAGCCTTTTTCTTGTGATATATGTTCAAAAAGATTTTCTCAGAAACGTTATTTAAATACACATTATCGTACTCATACCAATGAAAAACCCTATTCTTGTGATGTTTGCAGCAGAGAATTTTCTTATAAATATACTTTAACCGAACATTATCGAACTCATTCAAATGAAAAATCTCATGTCTGTGATATATGTAATAAAGAATTTGCTCGAAAGCGTTATTTAAAAGCACATTATCTTATTCATAAGAATGAAAAAGTTTACTCTTGTGATCTATGCAATAAGCAATTTTCTCAAAAAAATTATTTAAATAAACATATTCGTATTCATGCAGAGGAGAAATCTTAATTCTTGTAAATAATTTTCTTTTGAGCATTATTTAATTTTGTATTATTGCATTTATGAAAAAAAAATAACAATAAGACAAAAGTTCTAGTTATGAGGTAATAATGCATTGCTATTTATTTCTAATAATAGCCTATCAAATGAATTAGCTGCTACTTGAGTGAAAAAAAGTTTTTTTAATCAAAATATTTTCTGCAAAATTTTATTTTAAAAGGTAATCTGCATACACTTTACAATATAAATACAAATAATAAAAAGTTAAATGGCAAATGAGTTTTAAGGCAAGTCACATGCTTGGATTATTATCATAATCCCATAATAAAACATACAGTTAAATGTTTACTGTCATAATTTGAGTAAATTTTAAACAAATGATCTTAAAAGTATTTTTGGCAATTCTCTATATTTACCATTGATGTGTAATGAAATGTAAACATTTCAGAGATATATTTTATTTTTCTACAAGTTATTATCTAGCTTGTATAAACTTATAGAATCAATGCTATCAATAAATATTTTTATGCCTGAGTAATGTATTTTTTATATTAAATTAAGAACACTTTGTCATAAATTTTGAAAAAAAAAAAGAACCGTTTTTCATGTGAAAAAATTTGAGTTTTGTGTATATAGATATATGTCTTAATCAGATACCTTACAAAGCCTTGAACAAAGGAAAAATATTCTTCGATTTCTCTTTATATAAAAAGTAATAAATTAATTTGAATAAGTTCTGGAAACATTTTATTTAATTTTTAAATTAACTTCTTTTTCTTTTTTCTCTCTCTCTATGTGTGTACTTGAAAATTTGAAATATACTATGATGTGCAATTTTTCATGGAGAAATAAAATGTATTAATATATAAAATAGATTTATTTTCTAATGCCAGCGCATATATTTTTTCACTCCGATTAAAGTTTTAGCATTATAACAGTTAAAGTAAACATTTTCGATTTTCCTAATCTATACTTATAATAAAGCTCAATAAAGGTTTGTGCTTGTTTTGGCGCTCTACAGGCCGGACCGTTGGACCTACAGCAACCAAATTTGGTACATATATACCTTGGAGGTCGGGAATGTGCACTCCGGAGCCCTTTTTTCGAATTTTTAATTAGAATTTGAATTAATTAAAAATTAAGCGAAAATGGATTTTTTTCCGCTATAACTTCCGAAAATATTATCGCACAAAGATGATTTTTTAAAAAAGCTTTATAATGGTTTCTGTATTTTAACACATAAGCTTCTATTTGTAACGAATTTTTAAAGAAATATTTTAATTAAATTTTTCAACTATATATTTCGGATAAAACAATAAAATTTAATCTGCAAGAGCACGTTACGAATGACAGGGAAAAAATTATCTTCTATCAATATTTTGCCATTAGATTGACAAAATCTCAAATTGAGAAATACATAATTATTGCAAATTAAACATATAAAAATGTTATTTTCAACACGTGCCTGCATGAAATGAAATAAATATAAAATATGTTTTTTCTAAAAGGAAAATGTTTTGTCACTTTTACAAAATTATTAATTTAAATAAATCAGCTTTGTTTAAGACAAACATGGTTGCTAGTATATATATTGTTGCGGATTTCCTATATTAATCCGTCGGGTTCTTTTTACCCTTTATATAGTGGTTGTGTATGGTGAGAAAAGATGACGACACACAGAATGATCAGTCCTTTAGTTGACGAACACAACATAGACGTTTATTTCCAGGACGAGGACAGGACAAATACGACAAATATTCGCAACACAAATATGTACAGGTGATAGCTATTTACAGTCGAGACGTACACACAGGACAGCACACTGAAGATAGTAGTCCACAGGCAAAAATTCTGTAGTGACAATGTCCACAGAGCGGCCAGACAGGATTCAGCCAGAGAGGGAATCTTTAAGGGATTCGCTTTACACCTCCTGGGTCTCTCCAGAACAGGCTGAACTATTCCTTTGTCTCTTCTTGCCTTTGCTGTCGACTCACTACTTAGCACAACGGGACTACTCCTTAGTTCGGGACAGCTCCGTTCCCGACGACGGCACAACGGGCTACTACACACGACGCAGGCTTCGTCAGTATATGCCACACAGAGATTAGCAGTCCTCCGTTCAGAACTCCACAGTTCAAGACCTCTCTCTCTCTTAGGTCTTCTCGATAAATTCCACAGCTGTACTTGTCTTCGTTGAACACTAGATCGTTCAGCTTCGGCTTCTCTCCACTACCGCACTTCGGCTTAACTCCACTTGATTCTTCTTCAGATCCTCTTTCCTTTTTCTCCGCTGCTCCGCTTCGACTTTATCCGACTCGATTGATTTACACTGACTCGGCTCACTTCAACTTCAACTTCAATGAATTTGTTAACGGAGCACCTAGCCTCTGTGATTGAGACATGATCTCCGGTAAATAACGAAAAAATATTTAAAACCTGACAGTCAATAATTAACGTGATCTTCTTCGATGCATCCTGAAGATGAACAAAAAGCAAGCCAAGGTACAGAGGGAACCAAATCAATCCAGCGAGGTCAAGAACCAATAGGGAGAGCAGGATCAGGGAGCTGACTTGTGTCGGCCAATCAGAGTGGAGCTGGCAGGAGAGACTTCTAAGCTTCGGAAAGCGAGTTGAAAGTAGACTTGGAAGCACTGGGGAGTAGGGGCGGGTAGGATAAACAATTTTACTGGCTGGGCGAATCAGGAGCGAGGCTTTAGGCAAGTAGAGCATTGAACAGGATTAGTTTCCTCTCATCTTTATCGGTAGTTTTCCTAAGTTGTTTTACTGCATTGAGGATACCTGGGAATTCTTGCAAGAGTGTTTTAATTTCTCTGAGAGCTTCCAGTATTTCTTTGAATTCATCAATTTCATTTGTAGAGTTTTCAGTGGGTTTTGGTGCTGTTGTTGTCGGGGGGACTTCAGGTTTGCTGATTTGATTGCTCGTTCTTGACTTGGGTTCAACATTTTTCCTCGCTACATCAGCATAGGATCTTCCTTGGGTGGAAGTCTTACGGATAACAGGATAATTTTTACACACCCTCCAGGAGGCCAGGTGTCCTAGTTCCTTGCAGTTGATGCATTTTGGCTCCTTAATTTGATTTTTGATGACACATTTCCGGGTGGGATGGTTACCGTCGCATTTGATGCAGCGCGGATTGCATTTGCAATTCCGCGCGCTGTGAAAGAAGCCTGAGCAATTAAAACACATCGTTGCTTTATTAGGTTTCCTGTACGTTTCCACCTTGATCTTCATGTATGATAGAGTTTGGAGGTTATAGATGTTGAGGTGGTTTCCAGATGTTTTAATTTCCACAAGGAAAATAGGGTGTAGGGAGTTGTTACGGAAGTTTTTCAATTGCGATATTCTAACTACTTTGTAATCCTTTTCTTCTAGTTCTTTCTTGATTTCTTCTTTTTTAGTATCACCTGGTAGGCCTTTTATGACAATTTTAAGGGGACGCTCAGAGGGATCTTCAGAAATGACATATTCTTTATTTTTGTTATCCAGTAGTTTAATAATTTCAGATCTTGCTTCGTCACTATTAGGGGTAATTCTAATGAAGTCATTGGAGTAATTGTTAACAGTGTCAGGAAACTTTCTGCATATCTCCTGAAGTACAAGATTGTAATCCGATGACATCTTCATGTTTATGGGTGGAAACTTTTTGGAACCAATTTCATTTTCTTGTGAAAGGGCTTGAAACTTGTTCTGGGTAGTTATTTCTTGGGTTTCAAAAGAACTTTTTCTCTTAGCGGCGTGTTTCTTGTCAACTACTTGGAATGTCTGTTCGACCTCCATATTTTCCTCAGTCGGTGTGGGGGGATGTTTATCACATTTACTGATAGGGCATATGCCGACTTACGCAAAGTTCATCTTCTATTTCTTCAATTTTGGCTATAATTTCTTTATGCAGTGAAAACTCATCAAGGTATTCGGTGGTGTGTTCAACATTCCTTTCAATCATATCTTCTAACTTCTTTGCATGTAATTTAGCTTCCGGACGGAGTGTAGAGAGACTCTTTTCTTTTTCTTGAATGAATCTGCATAAATTAACATCACTGTTGTGACCGTAACACCTTCTATTAATGCAGGGTTTTGCAGTTTTCATTACCTCATCGTACTCTGCCTTTGCTTCCAAATAATCTTGGAGACGTTCATCTTTTGTTTTATAATCAATTATACCAGGTTTCAGATTTGAGTCACCTTTAACGTAACTTTCAGCCGACTTCATTTTACTATAGACAGATTTAAGGTATTTGCAGTGAGCCTCAATATTTTTCATGTACGGAGTAGTGTAGTAAAGATCAGAGTATCTTTTCGATTTGCTGGAGCTACTGCTAGTTGATTGGCTACATAACGGAGCATCCTGACAACCGTCTCCCTTCATGGCTGGAGACTGAACTGTACCTGAGAAATGTACGAAATGTACCTTGACTCGGCTCAGTAACGGTAACGATAACGAGATAGTTCACGGAGCGCCTAGCCCAACAGGTATGGGGCTTGACCTCCGTTACTGAAAGGAATGGATAATGGCCTGACTTTCAGTGGATGCCGTGGCTAGCTACGATGTCATCTGATGGTGAGGAGATGTCCGGTGATGAAGTAAGCAAGCCGAGGAACTTCACTTAGCCACCTGCGTTATATATATATACCGGTGGCAGGCGGGGCTAACATCTTCTGGACCAATCAGGAGCGTTCTGGATGGATCTCGGTTCCTAGTGGACGGATCGGGAAAATTCTCGATGTATCTGATACTTTCCATTTTGTCTCCAAAGTCGCCAAGTTGCCAAATGGTCGCCAAGTTTGTCGCCAAGCCTTGGGATTTCTGGCGTCACACCCATTCAATATTCAATACACATTACTGCCAATCTGTCTTCCTTACGATGACAGTATTAACGAGGGAAAGCAAAACCACAGGTTCGTAACAATATATATGTAGGAATTGGGTGGGACAGAATGCCCGTCCAACCACATTTGGATCAGTGTCTAGGGTCACTGATTTGAAGGAAAAGAAGCTTTTGAATAAGAAAGAAATTTATTTACAGTAAAGAATAAGGAAAAGACACTAACAATTATGACAGGACTATTTATAATAGAGGAAAAAAATATTTACTTATAGATGCCACCAAGGATGCCTAATTAATTGTTTCATGGCGAAACTACGTTGCGTTTTAAAGATGCATAATCGGAACGATATAACCCTCTCTATCCCCGTCTGGCGAGCGAATGCGTAGTTC
>JAPMOQ010013537.1:110117-147423 GCA_026543055.1 Argiope trifasciata
ATATATATATATATATAATTTAAGGCCCAACGACTAATTTGCAAAACTTTAGTAATAGAAATGCATCTATAAAAAGGGTCGAAACGAAGTAAATAATTACATAGTATGTAACAGGAGTCTATAAATGCTTTAAAAACTGAAGAATGTTTAGGTTTTAAATAAAAAGATATAAGCTTCAATCAACTCAGTCTTTAAAATTGACGGATTTTTGAATATTTGAATATCACTATTCCATAAAAATGGGTAATTTTAAAACACTTCATCGACAATCCCAAAAATGATAGCCCAATTAATGCTCAGGGCTTCTTAAGTATGACTGTCCTAAGAAGGAAAATGTTGAATGTTCCAAACATTTCTATTCAAAACTTCTTAAGCCGATCAAAATTGATAGCAGAAGATAGAAACCTTCATTTATTTATTTGAAAGTTGATTATTTCGTAGAATATGATTCCTTATAATTAAAAGATGTATAAAAGTTAGACTTAATAATTTTTTTAATTATATTTATAGACCAAAATAAAATATTATTTTCGCATCATTTAAATCTTTTTGAAAGTAAAACTGAGAACTGAATTTTATGATGAATCTAAGTAATTTTTGTTGAATAATTCATGAAATATTACATAAATTATTGTAATTATTCAGTAGTGCGCATAATTATTCTCTTTTACTTATATTTAAAAAGAATGCTTGGTTTCGGTAAAAAAATGTTTTTATATCAATTTGCATTTGCAACATTTAATTTAAAATTGAAATTTTGCAAGAGCTGACAGATAATTAGGGATATATATAATATATTATGGGCTTAAGGCCTTTATAATTGCATGTGTGAATGATATGACTATCAAAATCTGAACCTTAAAAATATTCTGATGAAGTAGCTATCAAAAGACCAATTACATAAAGTATTTAATTGACAATTACAAGTCACGTAGAGTACTTAATTGACAATTGTAACCGTAACTGTTCCTGAGCCCTCTATTGGCCATTACCATGAACAATCAGTCCATGCTTTGGAAGCGAACGTAAAGCATGATGTAATCCCCGAGTATTATTTTTATGCATATATGTTAAATGTTTTTTGTCCTAAATAGTTTTGTCTCCTTATAAATCATGTCCTTTAATGTCATTAAATGTATTATTAACTAAATTGGCATGATTTGTTAATTTTAATTGTCAACTCTGACATAATTAGAATTTGTGGGCCCTTTCGGTCACACAGTGACGAAAGTATTTAAGTGATAATTTTAAACTGTAGTAAGAATGGCGATCCAGCTGCGGCTCAAAGGTGGCTAATTTATAAATATTTTATAAGCCAAAGATAAAAAAAGAAGTACACTGAAATGCAGATTTTTTAAAATTATCTGATTAATTGCATAATCATAATACAATAAATTCTCATTAATCTGACACATATGGAGCAACTGTCAAATTGAAGAAAATGATGGCACCATAGAGCCTATATATATATATATATATATCACTGAATTACATGATACTTTTTTCAATATGTAGGCAAGAAACTAAAAGCATGTTAAATAGAAAAAAAATTTAAGGTGTTCAGTAGAACACATTAAACAGGTAAACTATGTATTAAAAAGGCAAAATTTCGAGTTTTAGCGCTAAATAATGATTTATTACCAAGAGCATATCCCATCAGGAGTGCTGGACTGAAAGACCTTATAGGTGGGAATATTGGATTAGAGAGAATCTACCAAGATATTTTTTTTTCATGCTTTGCAAAAAATATATATATATTTTAATTATTTGTGAAATTTCAGATCATTATATTTCGATATACCTTTTGTTATTTTTATTCAATTTATTCAGTTCAAAAAAACAAGTTGGAAAAGAGTAAGCTGCCAATTTTAAATTACTCGAGATTATTGATTTCAAACTGTGAGAGAAGAAAAACTATTTTCACAATTTTTTTTTTAATATTTTAACATTCTACATTTTTATGTTTATTCTGAGATAATGAATCAAATGTCCTGCCACTTGTGGGACATAGAAGTCTTGAAAAGTACTTCGGTACTATGCTATCACCGGACTAGGACCACGTTTAAAGTTTCATCCCCAAATATCCTTCAGCTCTGCTTGAGTCCTAAGGACCATCAGCGATCACAATAGAACTTTTTTCCACTGTGATCTAAAAAGGCCTTATCAGATAGGCAAATATTGTCTATACTTCCGTAGGCAAAGGCGCACGGAAAAAGGTAAGTAGTAATTTCACTGTTTAGTAAACTCAAAAACGCAGATGCGCTTAACGATTAACTTTTCGCTCTCTCAATTTTGTGTATATCTATCGTTTACTCATTTCGTCAAAGGGATTCATGTTGATACATTCTGTATATTACTGTTTATAATGGATTTTTATCACTATTTTTAGCTTTTTTTCTGTACTTTAGCAGTTTTGTTTTTGTCATTAACCTTGGGATATATTGTTGCCTCATCAGTTTTGTTAATTTTTCAATAATAACGACAGATTTACTTACAAAAAGTAAAGTAACTACTTAATGTGTCTGTATTAAATTGCGAATATCGAATTTAACGCAGAAATAGGCTAAAAAAGAAATTTTGTGGGTAGGTGCGCAATTAACTTTAAAAATAAATACTTACCTATTATTGAATTCCTGCAATCAGTTTGTAGAGGATAGAATTGAGATCGGACCTGCGGCTTTAGGGTTCGCAGTTGCGAAACATAACCTTTCAACAAAAGTGATTATTAGTGTCTATTACTGACTTATTAAGATACTACTACAATACTCCCCATCAATGAATCTGCTAAGGGACAAACGATTTATAGCTCCAAGGATTACGGCAGTGTGTGAAAATTATTGTTGCTGCTTCAAGTGAGTCTGATGACTTTGCTTACTGCGTCAATTGAGTGAGACGTCTTTTTGGTTCCTGCGAGAGGAGTTGTTGATTCTGCGTTTTGCTGCGGGTAGATAGCTCCACGGCAGTTGTTTGATCCGTCATCCGAGGTCACCAATGTAGCGAATTGGATTGAATGAGAATCGAACCTCCGACGTTAGGGTTTGTAGTCGCGTTATATAACCATTCAACAAAAGTAATCACTAGTTACGGGCTTATTAAGATACCACCACCAGAGGCGGTGGCAGAGAATATCTTTTTTCTTTCCTGATAACTTTCCTTTTTGATACCTAGAGGAACATTTTCTTGGTGCGGGCATTGTTATATCTGGCAGTATTAAGCAATGTATAAAATGAATTATCAAATTATTAAATGTTTTACTATAAGCTATTAACTAATAGGCGAGGTAAGTGATTGAAAATCTACTTACCTTATATTAACAATATTTTGCATATTTGCGCAGTACTATAATATATATTATGAACTTCGTATATATCCAAATCCTGTGACTGATAAATCAAAACTTTTTCCTTAATTCTTTTCATTCCTGTCATGACCGGTGAAGATGTAATGCAATGTGCATTACTAGAAGTTAATCGTTTAATTTATCATTTTACTTTATGCACTTAATATAAACAAACATACATAGATGCAAGCATAAAAAATATTACATTAAATGCGAAAAAAGTATATAGCTGATGATTTACGAGTCCTTTTGAACCCAGAAGTCGCGCCGCTCTGTCTGTGACATAGTGGATTTCTTTATTCATAAATCAATCCCCCTGCCCCCCTTTTAACAGGTGTCATCGCGATCATTGCCTAATAACGCCCAGCCAGCCATGTGGGATCAAAATTGTATAATTTCAATACGTGTAAAAGCTATTTTTGTTCAGAACATTATTTTAAGTCTTAATCATTGTGAGGCCCGCCCTCAGTCGAGGGGCCCGGATGCATTGTACCCGCTCACCCCAAGGATGGCCGGTCCTGCCTGTTAGTGTAGTGTGGAAGAGTGGAGGTGCCCTCTTAGATGCCGTCTTCGTTATTTAACCTCAGCTGAAAATTGCAAAGTCTGTCCCAAAATAGTACTAAGTGTTGTTTTGAAATGGTACGTTAACATAATTAAGTTAACACTATGAGACTCTTGAGATTTAATTTTAGAAAAAATATGGATATATTGCATTCTAAATAGAAGCATATAGATAGAAATACGGATTGTTTCATGCTAAATGAACTGACGTATGCTCTAAATAGTTTATATCAGAAGCTAAATAAAATGAACGTTGAAACAAAGAATTTCATAAAAGATACTCTTTTAGAAATGAATAATAAATAATAAATATGTTATGTTTTCACCAAAAATCCATTTTTCAGCTACTAAAATATTTGTTAAACAAGGATTGCAACAACGAGTAGGAATTCAAAGGTATTTCGGATCAGAGAAGATTAAAAACACATGCCCAACAAAAATTTACAGTAGTTCGGATACGAACAATATAGAATGCGGAAAAGATACACCGATGTTGTTTCTTAAGAAGACTGGATTAAATATTATGTAAATATATGTACAAACTTACTATTTTATGTAAGATATGAAAAATAGATAGCTTAAACATTAGATCCCATGTATTTATTTTTTAATACATATTCAGGCTAAAAAACGATTTATTAAGAAACCTTTAAATTTTGAATATGAATTCCTTTATCGTCATTTTCAGGCATTCGTTCTTTTGGTTAAGCGCTTTTTTGATTCGAAATTATTGCAAGCTAATATTTTTCCAAAAAATGACTTTTATCCCCTCAATTGCATGCATTAGTTTTTCTTAACCCCTTCGTATAAATGACAAGTCTTAGCTCGCCAATGTAATTACTAAATTTTTAATTTTAGATATGCATATAAATGAAAGTGTTAAGTAATTTAAAACTTAAAAATCACTTGAAAATGCATCATTACCTCAAATGCCTTTATACTATTCTAAGGATTAAAATGATAGTAGTTGTCCCAAATAAGATCTCCCACCTAATAAAGAAGTTAAGTAAATTTATATGTCAAAGGGATAATATGTTATATACAAAAGTATTTTAAGAATAACTATTTTAATCAACAAGATATCTTTATTTAAAGCCTTAGAATTTAGTAATATTTAAAATTATATAGTATTTTCCAAGAAAAACAAGTGAAAACAAAACAAAACTATATCTTCCTAGATTACGTAGTCATAATAACGAATGCAGAGTCTAAAATATTTAGGTATAATTTATTTAACAGAATTAGTTCATTTTGGGATAAACAATTTTAGTATATTTAAAAGCTGCATATCACAAATATTTTTTTTGTAATCAATTGCAGTCCCTAATGTTTCTTTAGTGTAATAATTGTACACTGATAAATTAATTGCAAAAGAAAACAAATAGTTTACTATTAAATAAACTTGAATTACAATTATACAATTTATTTACTCCATGATTTATAAGGAATTCGAATAATTTGGCTGAAGCAAAGAAACTATTTTTAGCATGTATAGGTACAAGAGAATCAAAAGAAAAGAGTGTTTTATTATATTTAGTTTAACCATTTCACTAGATTTTTTTGTCAGATAATTATTATAAGGAAATGGATAAAATAAATTTGCTAATTCATTACCGAGGAAGCATAAGGTAGATGAATATGATAACAATTAATTTTAGAGCCTGAATTTGAATTATGGAAAACAACTCTAATAATTCTGCTGGCAGGTAATCAAAGAGCTCGATGCAAACAATATTTTTTTTCTCCACAACCTATGATAAGATCTAGTGCGTCTATCCTGTGCTGAAATCTAGTCGACGGATAAAGATTAGTCGGGTGATATGTGTCATCTTACTCACTTGCCAGCTTATTGATTTGTGGAAGGTGAGATGTGCTCGGAATAGAACCCGGGACCTTTGGCTTTGAAGTCCTGTAACATAACCACAGGACAAAAGCAATTGCTCAATCCCGTAGATGTTATCTGGCTTATTAAGATATCACCAGAGACTCTCCCTTCAGTGAGTCGAAAGTGAGCCGACGAACGATATGCGTTACTGTTTGCTGTTGTATGGTGATGAATTGGTTTGTTGAGTGAGTGGTTGGTGAATGTAGCTGTTGTGTCTAATGCGCCTTACCCATCCTTGTTTGGCTAGCGGAGAATTTTTTCTGTCACGCCAAGCGTTATGTCGAGCTTGCGTGAATTGTTCCGTCAAGTGAGTCTGACGACTTTGGTTGCGGTTAGATGGCGCCACATCAGTTGCATGAAGGTGGAAGGCTCATTGTTCGAAGTCACCATTGTGGGAGGTGAGATGTGCTCGGAATAGAAACCGGGACCTTTGGGTCTGAAGCCCAGTAATATAGCCACAGGACAAAAGCAACTGCTCAATCCCGTAGATGTTATCTGGCTAATTAAGATACCACCACAGATTATTCTGTTAAATATAGTAAAAATTATATACTGAATTAACATTATCGCATTTATATCAGATGACTAAGAATTTGGCTTAACATCGCCGGCAATCACTGCATTGAATTCTCAGTCGATAGATCAATTTTTTTTGGCAAGATGTGACATGTTTTGTTTCATTCACATTTCGCCTGGTCGGTTATATTGCCAAAAGTAGTGCAATTCAAACATGATGAAAGGCATTTGAATCAAATGTCTGAAAATCTGTGGATATAATTTTCGCCATTCATCCCATTCAGTTCAAAGTCGGACTCCCAAAAATTGTTGACAGCATGCGATATCTCATTCACTTATCGGATATATTGCCAAAACTAGTGCAAATTATAAGCTAAATAAAAGCTATTTCAATCAAATATCTGAAAATTAAAGTTTTCCGCACTCACCACATTGAGTTCATATTCGGTCGAACAAAAATTGCCAGCAAAATGAAGCTGTCACCTTGTCGATATCTTATTCACATGTTACCTTATTGGTTATACTGCCAAAAGTAGTACAAATTATTGGCTGAATGAACGAAATACGAGTCAAATGTCCGAAAATTTGCGAATTTAACGCTTTCAACATTTACTGTGTTCAGTTCTCAGTCAAAATCTATCAAAAATTGCCCGTAAAGTATGGCATATTATTTATCTACCACTCTATTGATTATTTTTCCAAATATAGTCATAACACTTTAACAATTACTTGAGTATTTCTGCTTTTTAGAATATATAAATTTCAAAATGTTTTTTAAATAGTCGTAATCGATAATGTTCAGTTCTCTTGAACCGTCCTGAAGTGGTGAAGTGGTTTTGCCGATGAAACTCACTTTGTCACCGATGGGGGGGGGGCAAGAGGCTTCCCTAAAGGGACAATTGCCTCCTTGCCCCCCCCCTACTACTGCAGGCTCTGACCTCCACAAGTTCAAACTCTCACTATCTATATTTATATATTTTGTTCAAATTTTCAATCGTTAGTAAAATATTTTTTATTCATCCTCCCAAGTTCAAATATATCTTTTTAAACTTGCAGTGAATGACACTTGATGTTAATACAGTTTTTTTAATACTAATTCATAAATTAAATTAAATTAATTTTCAATACTTTAAACAGGGTTTTAGCAGTTTGTAATGAAAATTGAAATAAACAGGCTATTATAATCTGTTGAATTCTATTTCAATTCAGTGATTAAAAAAAACGGACTAATTCTTATTAACTTTCACCCCACCTTAGTTAAATAATTTTTAATTGTATGGAAGATGTTGATTACATATTTTAGAAATTCGAAGTATATAATAAAAAATTTTACCATTATTTTTTAAAAATTAAAGATTCAATCTTATCAAATATATTTCACTAAAGGAAGGCAGTTCACATAAACATTAGTAAAATTTTAATTCCGAAAATAATTTTTCCTGGTTTTGATGACAATTGACTGGTGTATCTCTTAACTTCTGATAATTTTTGTATAAATTTCTTCATGTAAAATTTTCGTTAAATAATAAATATTCAGTGGATTCCCAAAAGCAGTTTTATTTTGAATGAATAAAGCCAATCAAAATTGTTTTTATTTATTTTTTATTTGCACTATTATACAACTTACTTTACCATCTTTTTACAGTGAAGGAGTGATTCCGATATATTTTTACAAATTAGTTCCATGTTGACATTAATCTTGTCTTTCTTGGTAATTAAGTCACTACCCAAGCCAAACATGATTAGTTGAATTTTATTTGCAATCGATCTTTTCATCACAATTGTCAACACTTTCAAGCAGGTTGAAAAGAACTGACGACGACGAAAATTTTTCTTGACCAATTTCCTGTGGGCATAAACGCAAAACTATCCACGAAAGTGCAAATAGTATTTACCCACTTGATGAGGCATTTTGGAGGCACGTTCGGTCATTGGCAGGAAGTAACAAACCCTACATCAGGACTGAGAGAACAAGTCATCATGTCGAAGTTTCACATTCCTCCTCATTTTTGAGGTGCTCTCAATACGTCTGTTGCTATTGACTATCACGAGGATTGCAACCTTTGGATTGGTAGTCATATTACATGACCACAAGACAAAAGTAACACCTTAGCCTTGCGGCTGCTATCTATCTCCTTAAGCTTCCACTATAATAAACTTAAAATAAACATGATTTTCCTTTTTAATGCTGAATCGAGGTTTATTTTACGTTTTGAGTCTGGTATCGAATCTTAGTCAGTCGTTACAATATTGTTTCTTCAAGAAACAGCTCTGTGTACGTAGAGAACAGTTTGCTCTTTGATGCGGAATCAGTTACAGTCTTATCAGATTCTATTGAGACGCCGCTTAAGTGGCAACATAGGTTGAGATTACAAATTCGGATATTTGCCTGCATACAGTGTGGTGTGAACGGATTATTTCCTGACGCTGCATGTAAACAATAGATGTCTCAAGGTGAAACATTGAAGTCTAGTGATTAAAATACAACTGATGCTTTTCTGAGAGTATTGTAAACTATCTTCCTATTTATTCTATGAAAGCCATAATAGCCTGCAAAAAGGGTAAATAACTCTATATTGTTTCCTTTTATCGTAGCTTTTTAATACGATTTGTAACCGTAAATCTTAATTCTCTTTATTTTAAATCTGTAAACTATTTATGTACATCAGAGGAGATACCAAAATTAGATTTAACTGAACAATAATGCTAAACGAGAAGTATTTTACTTGCGTTCCGTAGCTAATAAATCTCTGCTACGTTGTATACAGATACAAATTGACTAATGGTAAATTGGAAAGAAGATTTTTTATGTACGTTTCCGCTGGGGTGTTTTTGATCTTTCTATGTGCATCCTATATTGCTTTTATAGAGAAGTAAAACAGATTCGAAATGGCATATTATTTTGAAATTATGAATGATGCCATAATTTGTGATGTAGCACGTTTGTTAGGGTTATAACTTAGCGCACGTTTCAAATAAATATGTAACGCTTATTTAGATTTTTTTTTAATTTTCAGTTACTTCTATTTATATAAAACGCCAACATCAATATGTACAATAATATTGCAATCTTTACCTGTAGTAATGGATGGATATGTCTGTTGGTGCTCTGCAAGCCATACCATTTTATTTATTGCTACCAATTTGGCACATATATATAAAAATGTGCGTCTAGGAGCGATTTTTTAAATTTAAATTTTATCTTAATAAAAATAAAGTTGAATTCTAGTGTTTTACCATCATAACTTAAAAAAATATTACAACAAAAAATAAATTTTAAAAAATGTCTTATAGTTGAGAAAATTTATGCTTGACTCTCGTGCAGAATTTTGAAAATTATATATATATATATATATATATATATATATGTTGCTGAATTTCCACCAATAGGTTACATTGTTTCCCTCCAATTGAAATTGTTATTATTGTTTCAACAAATATTGAATCTTGTGCTTTTTTACTCTTGTTGAAAGCTAAACAAGGATTATTTCATGTAATATCTATTTTGCTTTAAAAGATAAAAAAAAGTAAAGCTTCAATTTCATAAAATTTCAAAGATTAACCAAATATTTTTTTTAATAGCACTGTGATATTAAACTGACTGGTCTATGAGAAAGATAGATTCATATGCACAATAAACATAATTTGAGATTATAAAAGTAAGACAGTTTTAATTTCAGATAATTTGGTGGACATTAATGCATGAAAATAGAATTATGGTACAACTAGAGTTTAACCCTGCCACTTGGTGCATTTTTCAAAAATTGCCAATAATGATTTTGTGCCTTATTTTCCAAATTGTGTGGTATGTGGAAAAACATGACTTGATGCTGTCAGATAAGATTTGAAAACATGTTTGCCATCTTTGATTCATTTTCGCTAATTTGGCAAAGTGGCAGGGTTAAACAGTTCACCCGAAATTATATCGAAACAGTTTCTTGGAAATCAAATATAACCAATATTCTCATGAACCATTTGGTTGCCTGGGATGACTAGTGTATATGTATGTAATGATATTTTAAAATCCAATTTAAATCCTAATTGGTGCTCAAATTTTATCTTCATTAACCCATATTAATTTCATTTTTGAATGTTCTTTTTCCTGATAAAATTCCATCTTTTGTATTTATCTAGTCCTACTTGAGCTCTGTAAAACTTCTGTAATCAGCAAGTTCTCATGCTCTGAGTGAAGTAATAAATATCCATAAGGTTTGCAACATTCTTTTAACGATACCTATATTTTCCTTTCTTAAATCTGCAAGTATCAAAGAAATCACTATAAAAATTTCATTATAAAATCACCTAAAGAAAAATTTTAGTCTTTTGCTTTTGTATCTGAATGTGAAGGGAATCACTTTCACCACTGCTTCTTGTACATAGTAAGCCTTCCAGAGGAAATAAATAGAAAGTTTATAAAATTTCAAAAGTTGCTTCTCTTCACCCATGCATCTGTTAACATATGTTTACATGCACATTGATATATAAATAGAGATAATTAAATGTAAAACAACTTGATACAAAGATAGGTAAAATCTAGACTTTTTAATTTTATAAAAAGTTTTTCTACTTTTCGCACTAGAAAAAAAAAGAAATGCAGTATTGTATTGAGCATTTGACATTAAAATCTTGACTAAAATATTAACTTATTTAATTAATGAGTAAATGTGTAATAATGCATTTGCAGCTTCTTCTTTAGCATAATTTTATGCAATTGCTGTGTTTGATTTTAAAATGAAAATGATTGGAATCTGATAAACCAAAATGTGTGGTCCAATTTTTTGGTGTTTTATGATTTTTAAGTGAGTGATTGTTTAAGTCAGTAAGTGAATTTGATACAGATATCTTATATATATTTTCTCAGATGGATTGTGAAAATTTCTCTAACCTCTCATCTTTACTCATGCAGGATATTATATTATCTTATATCATTTTCATTTAATCATAAATTAGAAGTTTAAAATTGCATGAAGTGTATAGATGTCTGCCCTTCTAGATGCTATGAGTTTTTATAATTTTTTTTTTTTATTATAATAAAATAATCTTAAATCTATAATCTGATCCAAAGTGTTTCTTTTTCTCATTGCTCATTTTTTCCTCGCTAGTTTATAGTCTCTGTGTTTAGCCGAATACCATGTAATTTTATTTGTTGCCTAGTTTAAAAATTAAAACTTAATTCATCAAGTTAGTAAGATGGTTTCAAATCCCTGCTTAACATCAATAGATTTAAAATCTCCATTGTTAAGTGAATTAGACTAATACTAAATTCATTCTTCCCCTTATAAATTCATCTCGTTCTAGTAAAAGAGCTATTCATTACAGTTCTATCTCTCTATTTAGACATTAAGAATTAGTTTCTAGTGAAGGTGATATTCATAACAGTTCTGACTAAATATCCTCTAAATTGTCTTTTAGCCAGATAAAGTTATTCATATGATGTACTAGTTCATTATTAATTATAAAATGGAAATCAATTTTCCATTAAAACATAAACAATATTGGAGATTATTGTATGTGCTGTTGCTTCAAAACAATAACAAAAAGGGGGGGGGGCTACTCTTCAGTTTCATTTAAATTCTACTATATTTTATTCAGTATCTTGATTCAGTATTTTTTATGCCAGTGATTTTGTTAATAATTTTGACAAATCTTTTAATTAAAAATGAAGAATACATAACATTTCTATATGATTCCTGGGTTAAAATGTGCTTTAGGTCCCCTCCTTGGCGCATTTTCAAAAAGTCGCCTACTGGCGCGTTTTTACGTGTTGTCACGCGGAGTTGAATGCTCTGAGAGACACTACGCAAAAAAGTGCTAGTTGGCGACTTTTTGAAATAACACCAAGGATGGGACCTAAAGCACATTTTAACCGATTCCTGTTTGTTCCACTTTAATAAGAATTGATTCCAACTGAAAACAATATAAAAACTTTTAAATGGTTTAAAAGATTAAAGCATTTTACTTTTGTACAGTCATTAAGTTTCATATAAAAATATTATTATTTATCTGCAAACTTCAGTTAAAATTTTTTGAAAAAAATAAAAAAATAAAAAATATATAAACATCAAATTAACAAAAACAGAGATACAAATTTGTTAAAACTGCCCCAATTGTGTGAATTGTTCGTTTGTGCCATTATATCAAATGCACGCTATGATTTGTTAGTACTTAAATGTATTCTGTTTAAGTTACAAATGAATCTTGATATTTAAGAAATTTAAACAAAATAAATTCATGACATATATATAAAAGGACTTTTACAGTATTTAATTCAACTACAGTATAAGAAGTTTTAAATGTTTATTTTATGTTTCTGTGCTTATTCAATCTTGTAAATAAGTTTTTTTTAAAGAAGTTATTTGTAAAATTTTATGGATGTATTCGTTAAATTCTAAATGAGGGATTATTATCTATGGATTATTTGTTAATACTAAAATTTTTGATGTATATCACATTTCGATTTTCAGCAGGTGACTGAAAATGTATAGTTGATTTTTTTTATTGTGTTTTAACTAATGTTACAAAACACTGACAAAAAAAAAAACTTTTATTTTCCATACTAGAAAGTAGCTTCTTTTTTGTTCTTTCTATGCCAAGTTTTATTGAAAAATAGAAATTAAGAAGCTAAAGTAAACAAGTGTTTACAGTTTAGGATATTATTTATTTGGGATACTTGTAACAAATCCAAACGTAACAAACTTATCAATTTAATTGTAAGATAAGATATAAACTAATATTTGTGCAACAATTTGTACAGGGCTGTTGTACAAGCTGGAAAGATGGGAAACATAATAAATTTGTAACAATTTAGGAAGTTTATGTATGAATAATATTTATAGATCATATTATAAACTAATCTACATCAAAATTAATATAAAATTGAAATATATATTATATTTAAATGATTCAAAAATTAAAAAACAAAAAATGGCTTTTTTTTAAATTTGAAATTTTAGAAATTATGAAAAATTTGATTGAAAGCCTTTGCATATGGGTAGTGAATAGCTATGCAATAGAATATCATGGAATTTGAAAAAAGATTTTCATTTTTAATTGGTCCATAAATTTCAAATTCATCCTCATCCTATTTAATGTATTCTAGAAAAATGGGTAGAGTCCTCTTCAAATTTCGTCTCAACACCAGCCTGTCCTCTTTAACAATCTGATAAAATTTTGGCCTCAATCTGATAGAGGAAACAGTTGTTGATTTCATTAATTCTATATTATTATAAATATGATATATATATATATAAAAGGAACAAATTAACAACAACAACAAAAAAAAAGTGTCCATCTAAATGTTTTGTCAATGGAGAAGAGGGATCATTTGTTCTCATGGTTCAAAAGCTATTAAAATTTCTATATTTAACAAATGTTTTTAAAAAATCCAAAATAAACCAGCAAAATGGTCTTCTTGAAACTTTCATACTTTTTAAAAGAAGTATTATCTCCTTCTGTCACATAAAAATTAGGGGCTTTATGCAGCTCTAGGAATAAATACTAAGGGTGCTTGAGTTTTTATGTTTCATAATACAATAAAGAAAACTGAATATACTTTTTGGAAACCCTTTTGTTAACCAATTGAAACCAAAATTTGATGCTGAATTGCAAATTAAGTAAAAAGATCACAAATATTTCTTTGGGATAAATCATGCCATTTTTTTAAGCTATTGTGTTTCCATGCATTTGAATATACAAAAGAACAAATGATCAATTCTAGCAGATTTGTTTCATAATTGAATATGGATCTCTGCTTTAGAGACTGAACAAATTTTAATCATTTAAAGAGTGATGTTTTATATTTATTTTGATCTCTTTCATCGTGATAGAGAGAAAGAAAAATGCTTTATGATTTTTTTTTTTTCAAAATTTCGCTCATAAATACATATATTGGGAAGCTTACAATTTTGTTGTAATAATCACTTACCAGATTTGATTCATTTACCTTAAAATGTTTTTGAGTTGATCTAGGTACAAACACAATTCCAAAAATATGTCTATTGAAGAAATAAAAGATATCAGAAAAGTTGACTTTTATCAAAAAATCAAGTTTGATTTTTTTTTAAACATTCAATTACAATATTCTCTTTTTTATTTGAGAAAGCAAGGGATAAGAAAAGAATTTTTAAGCATCAATATAATGAATATATTGTTAGAGCAACCTAACCATGCTGTGATAAATTTTTGTGAATGATTTATGGAATTGAAATTAAAAACAGAAAAAAACGTAATTCAATGGCATTTAGGTATGAAGTGGATTGTGTGCCAACGGAAACCACAAATGCCAATTAAAAATCATTTGCACTGTATAATTTAATAGAAAGAAATCATGTATTTACCAATTTTTTACAGCTTTAAGGTATAAGGAAGAGTTTGTAAGTAGTAAATGCATAGTAATTAATATTATAAAAAGCTGTCTCCCTAGAAATAAAATTCCTGAGATTCAACAAGAAAATCCCACAGGAGTTGCATGCTGTGAGTATTCAGGGTTGGATAGTTATTCCAAAATCGTTCATTTCGGAGTGGCATGCTATGTAGCGATTGCAGTGGTGCCAAATCCATCTAAACTGGACACAATGCAATGGGAACCAGTCAACTCATCTGATGAATCCTCATTTACATTAGTCCAGACTATGGGGCATGTGTTTGGCTGGCAAATACCGGCTTAAGCATTTCATATTTTATTGCCTAGCAGCAACTGTGAAACATGAAGGGGATTAATGATGATCAGGAGTGCAATATCTTCTTGTGAATTGGGACCTCTCGTTGTCTTGAGGGGGAGAATCACAGACGACCATTATCTAAGCATTCTCTCAGATCATTTTACCCTATGACTCTCTTTGTGAGAGAACATCATGTGTTCCCAGATGACTACAGCCCCGTTCACATATCTCTGTGTTCAAACATAATTACATGAGCATAATGATGAAGTGGAACATCTGGCCTGGTGCCCTCAGCCCTCTGATCTCAAAATCATGGAGCCTTAGTGGGTTTTTTTATAAAGTAAATTTCTTGCTTGGTTTCCTCCTCCACTCAGACTAGTTGATCTCAAAATGGCACTGAATGAGGAATGGGTACGAATTCTGCTAAACTGTGTTCAAGACCTTTATTTGTCAATCCCACGTCGAGTGCATGCTGACATTTAGGGCAAAGGTGACCCAATACCTTACTAATTCAAAATCTTCCTTTTTTCACAGTATTCTATTATTTTGTCCTATACCTGTAAATGTATACAAATTTCAAATGTAATAAAAAAAAACTTAGATATAAATTAAAATTTGCTTGTGATCAGAACTTTTCAAACTTCCGGACTTAAATTAAATAAATTTGAAGCATTATTATATCTAACAAAATATAACAAATTAAAAAAAACTGAAAGAAAGAAAGAAAAACTGTAATTGACAGTGCATTTTATTTAACTGACAGTATTTGAGAAAGAAATATTTAGGTAGTTTAAGACCACTGATATATTAGTGTTGGATTAAGCAGTAGGGGGAACATTTAACATTTGTGTTGTGTGCTATATTTAGTTATCAGTAGAAAAGTGGTTAATTACAATGAATAATGACTCATTTGTGATGTTATATACTTCCATATAATTGAATGCAATTTCAAAGAAATTTCATCATGCTGAGATTCTGATTTGAAAAAACATTGAAATCTGTCCATCAAAAAACCCTCCAATTATAATGTTTTTGAATAAGAACTCATGGCATATTTTGCCAACTTGACTAACAATTGAAAATGGAGTCCATTAATTTGATAGCTGTTGATTAATGAGGTATCAGGCTTCAAAAATGGGTGTTTTGAGCAAAGAAGCAGTAGTTTTCTTTATTAATCCAAACCAAACAAATTGTAGGGCAACACCATGATCTAATGATACATTTAATCTAGAAACAAAAATTTTATTAAGACTGAGAATATCGAAGGGAAAGATGGTGAATAAATTTAGCATCCAAAGACCATAAAAACCTTTGTTTTTATTGAGTTTTTCAGAGAAAACTAAATTTCCTATTTAAAAGTATGTGTGATATGATTATCTTTTATAAGCAGCAAAAATCTATTTAAAATGATTTAATAAAACTTTGCAATACCTTTCTATTATCCATCCAAGTCAACCCATGATTTAAAATGTCTTAAAAAACACTTCCTAACGATGAAACAAACTCTACCTCTTTCATGTTAGGCCAATAAGTATGTTTAGTGTGTACTTCTTTTATTACATGGCACACCTCAATTCTGGATACCATTCTTGTCAAATCATCTGTAGTATGTCTCTATCATTTCCCAGAAGTAGCAGCTGTAACATGAGCTTTCTAATATGGGATGATCATTGCATATGAAAGGATTACCACAAAAGTAAGCAACTGCATCGGTATATTAGCCAGTCAACTTATAGAGATAGATATCTGTTAATATCGTTCATCATTTTATCCAGATTGATTTATTCTGTATGATTTCTTTCTTTTTTATCTTTTTTAAAGAAGTACATGAATGCGCATCTCTATTCAATTAAAAGCTTGTATTACTGCTGCTCTCCTGACATTATCAGAGACATAATATTAGAGGTTTGGATATGATTACATAGTTGAATTATTTGATTAATCTATATCTATACTTATAATAAAGATCAATGTGTGTGTGCGTGTGTGTGTGTGTTGGCGCTCTACAGGCCAGACCGTTGGACCTACAGCTACCAAATTTGGTACATGTATACCTTGGAGGTCCGGAATGTGCACCTCGGAGCCCTTTTTTCGAATTTTTAATTAGAATTTGAATTAATTAAAATTTAAGCGAAATTTCGACGTTTTTCCGCCATAACTTCCGAAAATATTATTGCACAAACATGATTTTTATATCAATTTAAAGATTAAAAAATTAGCTTTCTAACGGTATCAGTGTTTTTAATGTATAACTTAAGCTACTATTTTTAACGAATTTTTAAAGGTATATTTTAACTATGTTTTTAACACTTGACTGATAAAATAAAAGAAAACAATGCCGGAAGTTCAAATAAAAAAAACACCTATCATCACAAAATAAATCTACAGAACTGCAACTGTCAGCACGTGACTGGATAAAATAAAATAAATATAAAATGTGATATTTTCTTTAAAAAATAAATGCAAAGCAAAGCAATATCTATATCATTAAGTCAATCAATATTTACGGTAAACCTGATTGAATTTAGACAGGATATGCATTGAAATCCCTACTTAATGGCATATTTATGTAATCGTTTGCAATAACTGTATCATTAATTTAATACTTTTTTTCCTTTCTCGCTTTCTTTAAAAAAACATATTTAATATTTTGGCAACATCATCGAAATTTTTTTTTAATATTTTGGAAGCATACCCGATGGTTCAAACTGACTGATTTATAAAATTAAAGAATATTATTAGGAAAAGGTGTACTTTTAGAACTTTCCGTCCATCATCTTAAAGAAAATATTAATTTCAGGCCAATACATGCCCGGAATCACTTCAAGGCTAATGAATATGTGATTTAATTGACACTTTTAGAACGAATTACTCATGGCGAACCAGCTGGTCGCCAAAGGCGGCTAGTTACATAATGAATTGATTTTATTACTGTAATAAAATAGCAATGCATTCAGTACATTCCTTAATCCTTACATTCTAAATTTGAATATATATGTACTACCTTTTCTAGAATATATATTTGAAATAAATGCAACTATTATTATTCGGGAGGCAGATTGGGAAAAAAAAAAAA
This sequence comes from Argiope trifasciata, assembly GCA_026543055.1. Classification (NCBI taxonomy): domain Eukaryota; kingdom Metazoa; phylum Arthropoda; class Arachnida; order Araneae; family Araneidae; genus Argiope; species Argiope trifasciata. The sequence goes on from JAPMOQ010013537.1 coordinate 128,156, forward strand.
TTGATTCTAAAGTTCACTTGGGCATGTAATTGATATCAATGCTTTCTTGATCTGGATACATTTTCGATAGGCATAGTAAATGATTCTTAGTTAATTTTATAAGCTTTATATTTCCATTTTTATTTAGTATCTTTAACCCTGGTGTTGCTTTAAAATAGGATGTTGATTTAACTAAATTAAGCTTTTATGTAGTCTTATAAATAAGAAAATTGCTTTTCCTTTAACTTTTGAAAAAATCATTATTATAATTTAGATACATTTCTAAGGAGTTGCTTGATATCCAAGCGGCTTTGGAAATAATGTAATTTCTTGATTGGACGAAAAAATAGTTACTTTTTTATTTGAATGGGGGGAACAAGAAGCTGTTAATGATAGAATATATGGAAATAGAAGTTGATACTGAAAATTATTATTTTCTCTTTCAGGCAAATTGACTTCTGCTTGTGACCTTAAGTGAATGAAAGGTAGTTTTTATTTCTTTGGAAATCAAGTGTGGCTATAACTGAGATATAGGTGACATGTTTGAAATTTAACTGACCATAAGTAAATGAATGACAGTTTTCTATTTCCTTGGAAATCAAGCAAGATTATAATTGAGATTTAGGTCTTATTATATTTGAAATTAAAATTACCCTAAGTAAATGATAAGTAGTTTTTTTTTTTTTTGGTGAATATCAGTATAACTAAGATATAGTTAACATATTTCAAATTGAACTGTGAAAGTATTTCAACTCCTTTATTTGAGAAAAATTAATTTTCGTCATATACAATGGAGAATTGTTTAAATACAAGTGAGGAAAATAATGTGAACAATCTATCTGTTAAACCATGTGCTAGTGATACAGATGCCCAGTATAAAACTCTCATAAATGACAAAATGTTCACATGTGATATATGCTGTAAGCAGTTTTCTCAGTTAAAATACTTAAAGAGGCATTATCTTTGTCATAAGAAGGAAAATGTGCTTAATTGTGATAAAACATTTCACCAAAAAAATATTTTAAAGGAACATTATTATACTCATAAAGAAGAAAAATCTTTTGTGTGTGCAGTATGTAATAAAAGATTTAAAGCAAAAGTTTATTTGAATGCACATTATCGTCGTGCTCATACTGAGGAAAAACCGTTTGCTTGTGATAAATGTGGTAAAACATTTTCTGAAAAACGTGATTTCACTGTGCATTACCGCCTTCATTCAGCTATAAAACCGTTTGTGTGTGATGTGTGTGGGAAAGGATTTAGTGTAAAACAGTATTTAACTTTGCATTATCGTTATCATACAAATGAAAAACCTTTTGTTTGTCATGTATGTGGTAGGGGATTTTGCGGCAAAAATGATTTAAAGAGACATTTTTTGCTTCATACTGATGAAAAGCCTTGCGTGTGTAGTTTGTGTGGAAAGGCATTTTCTAGGAATAGTAGTCTAAAAACACATTATCGTACTCATACTGGTGAAAAGCCATATGTTTGCGATATATGTAGTAAAGCATTTTCTCTGAAAATCAACTTAACTTGTCACTATCGTTCTCATACAAAGGAAAAACCTTTTGTATGTGATGTGTGCAGTAATACATTCTACCGTAAAAATGATTTAAATAGACATTATCGTATTCATACAAATGAGAAACCTTACGTATGTGATATTTGTGGCAAATCATATCATTTTAAGAGTGGTTTGGATAATCACTCCCATACTCATACAAAAGAATCTCATTCATGTGATATATGCCATAGAAAATATTCCATTAAATATAATTTAAAAAGACATTATCGGCTCGTCCATACAAATTAAAATCTTTTTAATGTTACTAATAGTATTAGCACATTTTCTGATTAAAGTACCATGCAGCCTTTATCATCTTCTTAATAAATTTTAGGTACTGTCATTATTTCTTGAATGCAGTATCCCATTTGAATGTAATGATGCCATGGCAAAAAAAAAAAAAAAAAAAAAAAAAAAAAAGAAAGAAAACAAATCATAAATCTTTAATATTTTTAAGCTGCTTTTTTGTGTATCTGGGCATTGTTTGAACAAATATGCAGGATGATCACAAAGTCTTACACAAATTATAAAATTATTCAAAAACTGTTAAGATAAATGTTTGTTTGGATACATTGCAAGTATTGTTATAATTTTAAAATAAAATTGTGTATTTGAATTGATTTCAATGGGTGTCTTCTTGGTTGCTTGTAAGATGTGAAAGTGATATTCTAGTTCACACCAAATGTTCTGTAACATATCATCTATGTCAGTACATACAACATTGAAAACAAAAATTATACATGAATTTAATGTACAAATTTTTATAACTGGAAATCATTTAGTTTCAGAATTTTAATTCACAATTGTTTGTGGCATTTGTAGTTTACATGATACATTATGATTTGATTTCACAACTCTACTCATAGGAATGCCAACCAAATTCAACAACTTCTACCTCACATCAGGACTACCAATTCTTGGAAAACAATCATAATTCTGTCTTTTTCTGTATATTTTTTACTACTTTACATTAGAAGAATTGTGTCCATAACAATGTTTTGAAAGGTTGATCTGAACACAAATGAACTCTTACATTTTTGAAACCAAAGTGCACATTTTGCTCTTTTTTTCATTTGTGGCAAAATCATATCTTTCCTAATAAAACTTCTTCTCATGTAGTATAATTAAATGTTAGCTATCTAGTGATGTCAAATTTACATTTTTATTATATTCAACAGTTACCTTGTAATAAATATTTCTGATTAAGGCAACATTTTATCTTTAAACCTATAATGTTGAAGGGAGCAAAAAAGAATATTTTTTTAAATTTTAAGGCCGTCATAATCAAAAATAAACAATAATTTTAGGTAGAGTCTATAGGAAGTCTACCTATTATGCATTATTATGCCGTTCTTAGATTGGTTGGAACATATGTACAGAAAATATTATGATCTTATTAGATGGAAATTGTTTCAAATGTTTTCTCCATTCTAAAATTACTTAATTTTTTTAAAAAAAATTGTAATTATTTTTTAAAGAAGTTTTGCTTATCAGATTGTTAATTTTTCTATTTAAATCTTGCTCTGATTTAGCTATTGTAAAATTTTATATAATTTTTCTTAAAAATTTTATTTGAATAAGTGTTGTGGGGACAATGTGATTGTAAATTTTTGTAATTATCAAGCAATACTTTAAAGCATTTTTATTTATTTTTCTTTGTTAAATCAGGAATGTATACTGTATGTATGGATTTTAATTCAAGAAGTTTATTCTCTTCAGGTGACAATTGAAATTGAGATGGTATAGTTACTCTTGTGACACATTTCATTTTTTTTTTTTTTTTTTGAAGCTAAGGAGGAACATTTTAGAAAAAATAGTTTAATTCACATTTCATTAAATTTCTAATTGAGAGAATTCTGATATTTGTTTAAAGCTATTATTGGCAATATATAATTTAATTGAAAAAAAAAAGGGTACTTAGATGTAAAGAAGAGTTTATCTTTTAAAGTAGAAAATAATTATTAATTAATACTACAGAAAGGCACATCCTAATGAATAAAATCTCCTTTGATTTCTGAAATATATCATTCTTTTGTTGTCATATAATTTTGTTTGTTACTAATCCTGTACATTTGAACTTTTTAAGTGTAATTCTTTTTAATAATTCATTTTTATAAACTTGTAATCACTACTTTCGAATCCAGTGGGTCATTGACTGAAGACACTGAAATTTGGTACTCAACCTTCCCCTATTGGAAAGCTGTTTGCTTATTACCATATCTTTGTTTTCAGCTTTCATTCTAAAAATTGCTTGTTTAATTATATGAAATAATTTTAGTATTGACTATTCTATAAAATTTATTTTAGCATTCAAATTCCAGCTTATCTGTAATATTTCACTGATTTAAGACCACTAAAATTTGTTGTCAGATTAAGCAGTAGATGCATATTTAAAGTTTCTGCAGAGTGATCTATGTAGTTAGAATTCATAGAAAGGTGGGTAATTATCATTAATAATGACTGATTTTTGATATTATGTATTTTCATATAGTTGAACCCAATTTCTATAAAATGTTTCAAAATTTTCATTATGCTGAGATTCTATTTGAAAAGGCATTAAAATCTATCCATCAAAAAAAAATTTATCATTTTCATGATTTTGGGTAAGAACTCATAGGACATATTGTCAACTTGACTTACAACAAAAAGTGAATAAATTGATACATTACTTTGATAGCTGTTGATTAATGAGGTCTCCGACTTCAAAAATGTATGTTTTGAACAAAGAAGCAATTATTTTCTTTATTTATCCAAACCAATTAAATTGGAGGGTAATATCACAATCTAATAATACATTTAATCTAGAAACAAAAATTTTATAAAGACTGAAACTATCAAGGGGAAAGATGGTGAATAAATTTAGCAACCAAAAACTATAAAAACCTTTGCTTTTTTGCGCTTTTCAGAAAAAACTAAATTTCCTATTTAAAAGTAAATGAAATATGATTATCTTTTATGATCAACAAAAATCTATTCAAAATGATTTAATAAAATTTTGCAATAGGTTTCCTATTATCCATGCCAGGCCGCGGTGGCCCGGTGGTAAGGTTTCGGCTTCGGAACCGGAGGGTTTCAGGTTCGAGACTGGATTCCACCGAAGATCCGTCGTGTGAGGGGGTCTGTTGCACGTTAAATCTGTCAGGCGAAATGTCCTCCCGCTGGTGGGGCGTGGTGTGGAGAGGGGGGTGCCAGTTCAGGTGTCGTCCTCGTCATCTGACCGTGGTTCAAAATTACGAGGTCCGTCCCAAAATAGCCCTCGTGTTGCTTTAAACGGGACGTTAATATAACTAAACTAAACTATCCATGCCAAGTCAACTCATGATTTAAAATATCTTAAAAAACATTTCCTAATGATGAAACAAACTCTACCTCTTTAATGTTAGGTCAATAAATATATGCAGTTTGTACTTCTTTTGTTATATGGCACACCTCAATTTTGAATACCATTCTTGCCAAATCATCTGTAGTATGTCTCTTTCATTTTACAGAAGTAGCAGCTGTAACGTGAGCTTTCTAATATGGGATGGTCATTGCATATGAAAAGATTACCACAAAAGTAAGGAACTGCATCAGTAAATTAGCCAGTCAACTTATAGAGATAAATATCTGCAATATCTGTCATCATTGTATCCAGATTGATTTATTCTGTATGATTTTTCTTTTTATCTTTTTTAAAGAAGTATATGAATGTGCATCTGTATTCAGTATTACTGCTGCTCTCGTAACATTGTCAGAGACATAATATTAGAGGTTTGGATATAATTACATAGTTGAATTATTTGATTAATTACATAATGAATTGATTTCATTACTGTATTAAAGTAGCAAGGCATTCAGTACATTCCTTAATCCTTGCATTCTAAATTTGAATACATATGTACTACCTTTTCTAGAATATATATTTGAAATAAATGCAACTATTATTATTGGGGAGGCAAATTGAAAAAAAAAAATTATTCAAAAGTTTACTTGGACATGTAATTGATATCAATGCTTTCTTGATCTGGGTACATTTTAGATAAGCATAGCAAATGATTCTTAGTTAATTTTATAAGCTTTATATTTCTATTTTTATTTAGTATCGTTAACCCTGGTGTTGCTTTAAAATAGGATGTTGATTTAACTAAATTAAACTTATATGTAGTCTTATAAATAAGAAAATTGCTTTTCCTTTCACTTATGAAAAAATCATGATTATAATTTAGATACATTTCTGATGAGTTGCTTAATATCCAAGCTGCTTTGGAAATAATATAATTTCTCGATTGGATGAAATGATTGATAGTTACTTTTCTATTTGAATGAAGTTAACAAAAATCTGTTACTGATAGAATATATGGAAATAGAAATTGATACTGAAAATTATTATTTTCTCTTTCAGGCAAATTGACTTCTGCTTGTGACCTTAAGTGATTGAAAGGTAGTTTTTATTTCTTTGGAAATCAAGTGTGGCTATAACTGAGATTTTGGTGACAAGTTTGAAATTTTAACTGAATATAAGCAAATGAAAAGTAGTTTCTTCCCCCTTTTCTTCTGTGAATATCAAGCTAGAATATAACTGTGATTTAGCTGATATATTTAAAATTTACCTGTGAAAATATTTGTCTCATTTATTTATTTTAAGAAAATTTCTCAACATATACAATGAATAATTGTTTCAATGCCAGTGAGGAAAATACTGTGATTGATTTATCTGTTAAATCATGTGTTAGTGATACAGATGCCCAAAGTCAAACTGTCATAAGTGACAAAATGTTCTCATGTGATATTTGCTGTAAGCAGTTTTCTCAGTTGAAGTATTTAAAGCGCCATTATCTTCGTCATAAAAATGAAAACTTGTTTAGTTGTGATACGTGTGGCAAGACATTTCATCAGCAGTATATTTTAAAGCAACACTATTATACACATGCGGAAGAAAAAGCTTTTGTGTGTACTGTATGTGATAAAAAATTTAATGCAAAAGTGTATTTGAATGCACATTATCGCCGTACTCATGCAGAGGAAAAACCATTCACTTGTGATAAATGTGGTAAAACATTTTCTGAAAAATATGATTTCAATACACATTACCGCATTCATTCGGGTATAAAACCGTATGTGTGTGATGTTTGTGGGAAAAGTTTTATTAGAAATTGTTTATTAATTGTGCATTGTAGGCGTTATCATACAAATGAAAAACCTTTCAATTGCCGTGTATGTGGAAAGGGATTTCATATCAACTGGGATTTAAAGAGGCATAATAATTTGGTTCACATTTATAAAAAGCCTTTTGTATGTAGTGTGTGTGGAAAAGCATTTTCTAGGGATAGTATTCTAAAAACACATTATCGTACTCATACAGGTGAAAAGCCATATGTTTGCGATATATGTAATAGAGCATTTTCTCTGCAAATCAACTTAACTAGTCATTATCGTTCTCATACAAAGGAAAAACCTTTTGTATGTGGTATGTGCAGTAATACATTCTGTCGTAAAGGGGATTTAAAAAGACATTATCGTATTCATACCAATGAGAAACCTTACGTATGTGAAATTTGTGGCAAATCATTTCATTTTAAGAGTGGTTTGGATAGTCACTCTCATACTCATACAAAAGAATCACATTCATGTAATATATGCCATAGAAAATATTCTTTTAAGTGTGATTTGAAAAAACATTTTCGGCGTGTCCATACAAATGAGAATCCTTTTAATGTTACTAATAGTGTTAATGCATTTTCTGATAAAAGTGCCATGCTGCCTTTATCATCTTAATAAATGGGAAGCTCTGTCGTTAATTATTGAATGGAGTTTCTCATTTCAACATGATGATGCTATGAAAAAATAAATAAAACCTTATAATTCATTAAAATTTTATTTTTAAACTGCATTGTTGTTGGATTGTGCATGTGGATATTATTTGAACAAATATGCAGGGTGAACACAAAGTTTTACTCATATAATAAAATTATTCAAAAACTGTTTAATTAGTTTTTTAGATACATTGCAAGTATTGTTATAATTTTTGAATAAAATTATGTGCTTTGATTAATTTTAATGGATATCCTCTTGGTTGCTTGTAAGATGTGAAAGCGATATTCTAATTCTCACCAAGTCATATCGTCGGTGACAGTACACACAACATTAAAAAAAAAATTGTACATGAATCTAATGTAAAAATTTTTATTACAGAAATTAATTTAGCTTCAGAATTTTAATTCACAATTGTTTGTGCATTTGCATTTTACATGATGCATTATGATTTCATATCATAACTCCACTCATACGAATGCCGACCAAATTCAGCAACTGCTACCTCACATCAGGAACACCAATTCTGAGAAAACAACAATAATAATAATTCTGCCTTTTTTTTTCAATTGTTACTTTATGCTTTTACATTGGGCGGATTGCATTCATAAAAATATTTTGTAATATTGATCTGAACACAGATGAATGACATTTTCTGAAACACATTTTAAAGTATACATTTTGCTCTTTTTTTTTTTTTTCCTTCTATGATCTCATATGGGGCAAAATGCCTTCCCTTATATAGTCTCTCTTCTAATAAGCTAAACTTATTGATGCCAAAATTGCATTTTTATTACATTCAAGTTATTTTTTAATAAATATTTATGGTAAAGACATAACTTTATCTTTAATCTTATATTGTAGAATGGAGCGAATGAAAATAAAATTTCTTGAACATTTTAATGTTGTCATAACCAAAGATATATTTTGTTTAGATACCCATAGTAAAACTACCTATTATGCATTTATTTGATAGAATAGAAAATATTGTGATTTATTTGATTGAAATTGCTTCTAATGTTTTCTTCTAGTAAAAATTACTTAAATTTTTTTTATGTAACAAAAAAAAAACCCGTAGTATTTCACTTAATTAAATTACACTCTTTTTTTTTCTTTTTTTTTCACAAGTTAAATTTTGCTTTGATCAAGCTAGTGTAAAATTATATATATATTTTATTATTTGGAATAAATGGAGTGAATACAAACAGGTATAATTTATTTTTGGAATTCCATTCAATCCCTTAAAACATTTTTATTTTATTTATATGTCTTCGATAAATCACGATGATGCATTGATTTGCATGGATTTTAATTCCAGAAATAGATTTATTTTTTCAGACAACAACTGAAATTGAGGTGGTATAGTTTTCTCTTGTGATACATATCTATTTCATTTTTGCGAAGCTGAATGAAAACATTTTAGAAGAAATAGTTTAAATAGTATTTTATAAAATTTCTGACTGAGACAATAATGCCTACACAATTTCATTGAAATAAAAGATTCCATTCAAATAGTTTTATTGAATGGAAATTTTACTCTTTGCAGATAAACTTTTGAAAAAGCTTTCTATAACTTCTCTTAACCGATATTCAAGGTTTGTTGTTAGTTTATTTCTCATATACACTGATGGAAAAAAAAATATCCCAACACTAGGAAGGAGCTGTGCTAGATAAACGAAATTTGGTAGGTGTGTTTATACATCTGAAAGAGGACATCGATTCAAATTTCGAGCTACGCGCGTAAGTGTGGCGCTAGTAGCGACACTATGAACATGCAAATGAGGTTTGCTTTAAATAAGCGCTGTAAGGTTCGTGATCGTTATTTACAGTTGAGATTTGCCGTAGTGGGTTAATGTTAGCCAAGGATGCCTCTGAGAAGACGATGAAGCCCATTATCAACAGCTCACTGAGTTTGAACGAGGTCGTGTTGTAGGGCTACGAGAAGGTGGGTTTTCTTTCCGCGATATTGCTGAAAGACTTGGCAGGAATGTATCCACTGTGCATGAGTATTGGCGGCAGTGGTCGAGGGAAGGTACTACCTCAAGAAGACCAGGTTCCGGGTGGCCACGTAGTACTACTGAGAGCGAAGACCGTCGTATTCGGCGTATGGCTGTGGCTAGTCGTACTGCGTCTGCAGCTGAAATTCGAGTTGCAGTTGGCACCATAGTGACACAACGAACTGTTACAAATCAGTTACTTCAAGGACAGCTCCGAACAAGATGCCAGACACCCTGTGCAGTGCATTCCACTGACTCCAAACCTCTGCCGTTTGCGACGTGAGTGGTGTCTAGCTAGACCTCATTGGAGGACGGAGTGGAGATCTGTTGTGTTTTCTGATGAAAGCCGGTTTGCCTCGGTCGCAGTGATAGCCGTTTGTTGGTTAGAAGGAGGCCAGGGGAACACCTGCTAGTGACCTGTCCGCGGCCTAGACACACAGGGCCTACTCCGGGAGTTATGGTTTGGGGAGCAATTTCGTATGACAGCAGGAGCACTCTCGTGGCTATCCCACGCACCCTGACTGCAAATTTGTACGTCAGTCTAGTGATACAACCTGTTGTGCTGCCATTCATGAACAGCATTCAAGGGGGTGTTTTCCAACAGGATAACGCTCGCCCTCATACCGCTATTGTAACCCAACATGCTCTACAGAGTGTCGACATGTTGGCTTGGCCTGCTAGATCACCAGATCTTTCTCCAATCGAGTACATATGGGACATCATTGGACAACTCCAGCGTCATCCACAACCAGCATTAACAGTCCCTGCATTGACCGCCCAAGTGCAACAGGCATGGAACTCCATCCCACAAACTGATATCCGACACCTGTACGACACAATGCATGCACGTTTGCATGCTTGCATTCAAAATTCTGGCGGTTATACCGGTTACTAATGTACCAACATTTCACATTTGAAATGACTCTTCTCGCCAATGGCTCTACCTGCGATCTTGAAACTTTCATCAATTAAATATGTTACCTAGACAAATGTATTCCTAAAATTTCATTACTGTACAATAATTTTTTCTTGCTGTTGGGATTTTTTATCCATCAGTGTAATTGAACCAACTTGAATTTTGAAAAATTATCATCTATTCTATTAATTATTTTATTATCAGAATAAAAAAAAATTATCAGTCTATTCTTGTCAAACTTGTGGAGAGTTACACAGGCATTCAATATACATGTACGTTCACACGTTGCCCTTTTTATCAAAATGTGTTTCAAAATTATAAGGTCTGCTCTAAAACAACTCTAGTTTTATTTCCAATTTGAATGCTATTATAACTTATTTGAACTGAATTAGTATGCATTTTTCCCCAATTTCAAATATCGTAAAGAATCTATTATGAGCGTTTGTTTGTCGTAAATTTGTGTATAGGCATTATGAATCAAAATTTTATCAGACTAAGATGCAAATGGCGATTTATCCGATAATACAATTAAGGCATCCGACTGCGACAGAAACACCAATATCGGACCCCTGTAGTGATTTTTTCTCACTCGTGTCCTTTCACTGGTGTGTGTATAGTTTTGGAGTGGTGGTGACCAGATCAGTTGTCCTCTTCGTCTGACCGAGGTCCTTTCTGAAATAGCCTTAGTGTTACTTTAAAAACGAGATGCTAATAAAACTAAACGCAAACTCTCCCCTTCTGCTGTTCACACTTTCTTAGCAATTTTAGAAACGAGTATTAGAAATTATATATAATATTATAAAATATTTTGTCAGAATCAAAAACGGGACAGAAATAGCGTTTTATAAACAGAATGTTGTTTTGAAATTGTAATACTTCGCTATTTTTAAACATTTTTACTTATAATATAACAAAGGATATTTATGGTGTGACTTTTGTGGAAGCGGGGGCATCTTTTCAGTATTTTTATTTATAATATAACAAAAGACATTTATGATTTGACTTTTGTAAAGGTGGGGGGAAGCATATAGAGAGCAAAGCCCTTCTTCGGAAATTGCAAAGGTGGAAACGCCGAGTGAAAAAGAAAAATTATTCTATCGCTCTATCGATAAAATGCAAAATTTCTCCGGAATTACAATTCATAGCAACATAAAAAATGCAAATACCTACTATTGCAGTGTTTTATCATTGTTTCATCATTACAGAAACTGGGAAATATTGATGTTTTGTAGTAGCAAAAGCTTTCGACAAATCACTCGATGATAAGATGGTAGGATACCCACAACATATATTAAACTTAATAAGACATATTTTTAAGAAATATTATTCAAATATTTCTATGTACGTGTAAGCTTAGGGAAAAAAAGCAAATGAATATTTTAATAACATATTATGGAATTCCAAGCAGCATTTGGTAAAGTTAAAAACTTTGCAGCTAGGGCAATTTATATTTTTGCTTGAGTTTAATTGGAAGTATAAAATCGTATTAGTAATTTTAATTTTTTTTTAATTTGAATATTCGCAGTTATATTTGATCTGAATTTAAAATTACACACTAAACACAAACACACTCTTTTTGTATAATAGAATTAGAAACCTTTCAAAAAGGGAAACAGGAGTGCCAGGGAAATTTAAAACTTCTACGATTGATCATAGTAAGAATGATTGATTGTCGATTAAAGAAAATCTTTGACAGAATTTTTCAAAAACTAATATAGATAATTACCGGAAAGGTATAATATAAGTTTCAAAAACTATGAACAATGAAATAAAGTAAAAAGTTTCCTGTTAATGACGTACTTTTTCATTTTTAGGCTTTATTGCGCAATTCATTCGTAAATTAAGGGGAGGGAGATGTGTGTAAATGTGCTATATTTACATGCATTTTCTCCCTTAATTTACTTATACGCATTTTTTTTTTTTGAATTTATGGTCATTTTATTGATTATTATCGCCTAGTCTTATGTGCTAAGGAAATTGTGTTACCAAATTAGAGTTTAGCGGAGAATGTTTGCTGGCTTAGGCAGATTTCTTTGAAACTTACTACAAATTTCCTTGTTTCTCAATACATACATATATAATTTTACAGGATTTTTGTGTTGAATATTGGCGATGAATCTAAAAATAATAAAGGGTTATTAATTAAATCAATTATTTCCGGAATATAGTCGACTGCTTTATTAGCATATTGGTAAACAGTTAAACAAATTAACAAAAAATAGATGCAAGACAAGAAAAACTTTTGATTATTAAGTTTTTCATATTTTTTTCTAAGCAAGCATTTAAAAAAAAATGGAATTACTTAAAACCAGCGGGTGACCGAGCTCCGCTCGGAGAAAACAGGTATCGAAGCTAACTCGAAGATTTAAATTTTCAATTGTGATTTATCAAAACAATACATGCCATAAGAAAATTTGTGAAACCATTGGTGAAAAGATAACCGGTTAAACCTCGGCTTTTCATCGTCCACCAGCGATGTCATGTCTTGATGTTCCATTGGAAATCCCCATTTGCACTGGTCTCTTCCATGTTTGCTGGCCATGCACGGAGCGCTTGGGTTCATATCACCACACAGGTTATGGATCATCCATTTCGAGATCAGTTCCTTGAGTTCCGGATCATCTTCTGGAAACTTTATTAGTTCGCCATATTGGCTATAGATGGCAGCACGTTACCGCTTGAAACCTATTAGCCATTATGGCGAACTAATAAAGTTTGAAAATATCCTATCTGTAACTCCGAACTGCTCGGCCGTAGCGCTTCAAAACCGGCGCCAATCGATTCCTCGTGGCCAAACACCGCAGACCCCCAAGTTTACCGGAGTTTATTAATTCTGGGACGATTTTCGACTTGGCAACCATTCCTCGTATTATAGTATAGTATAAGATATATTGTGGTTGCGGTATTTGAATGCAGCGAATTTCAATATTTTTTTACTGGGTTATGTAAACCAAAATTCTTGTACTGTTTTACTTACAATTGTAACAATATTTATAAATGTTTTGGATGTGTAATTTTTCTGTATTTTTTAATAAAATATTTCCATTTTGTGCTAATTTAACACAATTTTTGTTCTAATATATATAAGAGGGTTTTAGGTTTTGATATACATTGGTGAAAAAAATGTAGCTTTATAAGTCCGCAGAATTTACCAGGTGTTTTACCATGCCACCGGGAGAACAGGGCAAACACGAAATTTGAAAGCCTTAAAAAAAGTCGTAAAAAATCATGAGAATTTGAAAATTCTTTTTTAAAAAAAGAGAAGACTGGGAAAGTTTTTTTCCCTTCATATCGATCTCCAAAGGTTGCAAGAGTAAAAGATTGTAGTCATAGTTTCTAAAAACTAAGCATTAACATTAGCGACCTTGTAATGCGGAAACTCGTCCCTTTTCTTCCCCCCCCCCATTTTTTTTCTGTGTAGATCATTCTACTGTTATTTTTCGTGATAATTGATCTTTGTAATAATTGTTTAACAATAATTTAAAAGCCGAATTTTTATGTGCATTAAAACTTGTTGCGTCACATTCGCTCTTTAATGTATTTAATGATGCATCGGAAATTTTTTCGAATATGTTCACTGAAAGTGAAACAGCTACAAAAATGTCGTGCCTTAGTTGTAATGGATTAGATCATTTCGTTTCATGAGAATGATGGCTGTAAAACTGCAGAAATTGGGGCCCAAATACTTCATTCGGCAAAAATGAATAAATAAAAACATAATCTTGTTTTGCAATGTTTTTTTATTAAGTAATATTTAAATGATTTACATTATGTTTTGTGTTTTATTACACCCGAGTCCTTAATTTAGTATGACTTATTGTCAAAGAAGATGACAGCTAATATATCCCCTTCCCTACTTAATGCATAAATTTTGTTTTCACAAATTCTAAATAATAAAAAGGAGGTGCTTTTTTTTTATATGTAAATTTCAAAAATCGTTGAAAAAAATTGTAAATAAATTATTATTTAAAATAATTTTAAATTGTGACTGCCTTTTCTTGCTTTTCCAACTCCTTGAAATCGTATTGCATTACAATTAGCTTGTGAGTTCTATTTTGGTATTTGAATGTATATACAGGGGAAATACTGATTTAAAAAAAAAAAAAAAGCGTTGAGGGGCAACCTTGATATTTGTGATTTCATTATTTATTTATTACTGTTATTAATTATAAATGACATCTCTTAACACTGATTAATCAGAACAACTTTTAAATAAAAGAAATTTTTATTTTATGTAAAGGAAGGAAAAAGAATTGCTTTTTTTTTTCGCCCTGAAAAAACAAAAATGTGAAATAATTGTATTATCTCCTTTTAATAAAATGTCAAAACAGTTCCCTGTACATTTTACAATTCCATTTTTTCTCAATAATATAGTAATTTTTAATATTTTAAATTTTTAACTGCTGATTTAGAAAAGTTTCTTCTATACTTCATTAAATAAAGAAAGAAAACGACATAATAAAACCGTTCGCAGGTAAAATAAAGCAGCTTTAATAAAACTCGACTTCGAAATCTGCAGTCTAAGCTCTTAAAAAAATTAATTCTGTATTTGAATTATATAAATTTTTATTCTTATTCAAAAGTGCTAGTGGCAGATTTAATTTAAATGTGCACTAAAATTTTCACAATAAATAGATTAAAAAATTAAAATTAACGATCACATAATTAATCATATTTTTTATTATTTCTGAAATCAAAAGGAGAGAGACAAAAATAGTGACTTCGAATTGAATAAAACATAAGTATTGAATATTTTTGAAGTTTTTGGAAAAAAATGGTACAATACATTAAAAACTTTTAAAAATTACTTCAAATTTCTCTTAAGTTATGAAATAACTTAATCAAATAAAAGAAAAAACATGCCATTATGTTTTATTATTGATATAAATTCAACGAAAGCAATTGCCTACACTTGAAAACTACACTAAACGCTACGTTTTGGAATATTAAAATTCTATCTAATTATCAATCGTATTACCTCTATTTAGATTTTCAAAATCTTAACATATTATAAAATACGAAACGATATGAAAATTAAAACATGAAATATTAAAACGAAGGGTTATAAAAAAATTATAAGGAAAGCAATTCAAGATTGAAAAAATTACCACTAAAATAATCTTTATATTAAAAACAGAAAAATAGTAATTTCACAAAAGCTTTCTAAATGCAAAATTTAAAAAAAGAAACGTCTGAAATAATGTATATTTGAAAATAAAAATAATAAATAAAGTAGAAACATTTTAAAATTGCGTGAAAATTTATAACAGATAATAATAGGATGTTATCCTATTACAAAATCAGTTCTATTTAAAATTAGTTATAGGATGTCAATATTTGAAATACACCTTAAAACTTTTTGAAAATTGGCATTTAATAGCATAAATTTAAGCAAATTTTTACAAAATTTCAAATTGGCTTCACCAAAAACTATTATTCTCATCCTAACAAAACTTATACCAAAATAAACTACATAGTTTTCTCGAGGGAATGAACTACAATCGTATAGTTCTAATAATAAAAAATAATATAAATTTAATAAATTAATATAAAAAAATAATAAAAATTTACAACCAGTAAAATATTTATCATGAAATTTTTAGTAAAATTATGACACTGTTATTCAAACAATAGGCTATAAATTAAAAAGTATTCACTCTATCTAAATTCTCATTGTTCATTTCGTAGAAAATTGTATGAAAACAAAATCCATGAAATTTCATAGTAATATGATAATTATATGTTGAGTTGTGTGATTTGAAGTGAGCAACAAAAGAGTAAAAATCAATTTTGAGAAAAATACATTTACAATATACAGTAATTTGTTTTAATAATAAATTATGGGTGTAAAAACTTAAAATTTACCGTATTTATAGGTTATACCTTCTTCTTCCTCATCTTTTAATAATTTTCCTTTTTTAATCATTTAATTTTTTTTGGCACTTTTTGCATTTGGAAGCGAATATGCATTTTTTCTATCTCTATCGAGCTCAGCAAATGCTTTAACTGAATTTACCCAAAAATACACTCGAACAACCTTAAGGATATTTATTCTGTAAAACCTTCTGTATTGCAGATATAAATACCCCTAATCTGAATATTGAGAGCTCAACAAAGACATGTTTATGGACAAATTTCCACAAAAAACCGTTTAAACTCTTATTAATATTTTGCGTTTTTCTGTGCAAAACATTTTCCGTATTTAAAATTAAATTTGTGTTTATACAAAATTTAGCATGTTTTTGGCCCTTTAATCGTATTTCCGGTTATTTAAATGCTCACTTCCGGTTTATTGACCATAACGAAACTATTAATATCATAACTTTTAATTAACATAGAAACAGAAATAAAGCTGTTTTTTATAGCTCAATGACTGATCTATCAAATAAAAGATTTTTTTGAAAATGTCACTTTTTGCAAAAATCGACCTTTTCTCGGATACCTTAAACATTTAAAATAAAAAAAAAATATTTATAACAATTTTTTTCTGAATTATACAAAAGTGTATAATTCAGAAAAGCCTGAAGATTAAAATAAAATAAAATGGGGAGAAAACACGATCACATTCTTTTTGTTGATTTTCTAAACAATGCCTTGAAGACCAATCGTAAAATATTGCCTGGATTAATTCTCGACTGTCATGAAAATTCGATCATTATCGAAAGTTCGATCAAGTCCGATTAGCATTTTGCATGATGAACTTCAAGATTTACATAGCTTTGAAATAAAGGCAAACCGTTCTATCATTCAAAATCATCTTCAACTTAAATGCAAAAAAAAATATATATATAATAAAAAACAGGTATTATAAAATTTTAAAAAACGCACATTTGTTTCGAGATAAAACTAAAAAAATGATACATTTTTGAAAACGTAAAAGCGTAAACTACAGAAACGAACAGGCTATGTCAGAAAACACCACAAAGCAATTCAGCACTCCGCCTATACTTCGGTATTCTCTCGACGACTCCTCCGTTCAGAACTCCTATTCAATAACTCTCAATTCAGGTCTTATCGATTGGACACCTCTCCAGATCTCTCAGAATCTACGCACTCCGCAGATTTTCAGCCTTATATAGCGGCGGAAAGCGGTTCCAAAAACCTTTGAATCGATCAGGAGCATTCTGGATGTATCTCGGCTCCTAATGGACAAATTGGGAAAATTCTCGATGTTTCGGGTATTATCCATTTTGACGCCAAGCTTTGGGATCATTGATGTGACAACCGGGCACCGTTCAATACAGGTTACGATGGCGTACGGGAAAACAAAATTACAGATTCGTAACAATATATACAAAAAGAATTAAACAAAAAGCTTGAAAAATTATGCAATGCTCGAGTATTATGTCCAATGTTAAACATATTAGCTCTAAATTTCAAATTCAAATAAGTAGATTTTTTAATGATAGTGATAAGCACGATTTTAATTAGACTGCAATATCTTAATTAATAACTAATTAATGTTACAATGTATATTTCAAATAAGGGATTTTAGAAACTGTTGCTGAGAAGATATGTTTAGAGTTAAGTTCATAAAGATATTAAAACAAAATTTTTGTAAATTAATTTTTGGAAAATATTTTGAATGTTTAAAATAAAGAAAGCATAAAATATATGATTTAATTGTAAATATATCTGATGATAAAATATACAGATTTTTTTTATTATATTTAAATCGATATCAGTATTCAAAACTGAAATGCTTAAAACAAGTATTTTGATGTATTAAAGTATGACAGTACATTTATAATTAACAAAATTATGCATAAAAGTAAAAAACAATGAATAACAAAAAAATAAAATAATAATGATAAATAAATAAGCTCTAGCCGAAATGAAACCGGAAATTAATTTTTAATATCGATTTAATGCATCGCGACCCATGATTCATAGTCACGATACCGATAAACTGATATTTTTCAAAAACTGATATCGAATATTTGATATTTCAAAAATATCGGTTTTTTAAAAAAACTATAAATCGAAAATCGAAGCACCCCTACTGTTACATAGTGAATGTTTGATTTTTGTTTTCAATACTGTGGTAAAAGAAAGTAGTACTATGCTGAATCCAGTGGAAGTAGTCTCTCCGAAACTTTCACGGATACCTCCACGCGATACTTTCTCTACTCTCATATGCAAAAAAAAAAAAAAAAAAAAAAAAACCGTGAATTTACGGCAAAGTCACAAGAACTTGAGTTTTTATTTTAGAATCTAGCGCATGAGTATTTTGTGCTTCATAATATACATCATATCATATTGTGGTCCCCTGTTTTTGATCAAATGGGAAATAGAATGATATAGAAATATAGTTTTAGTAACACCATCAGATACCAAACTTCATTTATTTAAGTCGTTACGTTTTTGAATTATTTTGCTCATTTATATACTCTCGAATGTACAGACTGACAGATGGATGTGGTTTAAAATTTGATAATGATCCTCACATCATGGGCCAAAACGATGTACTAAATTTCATCCATCTAGTTCTTTGCATTTCGTAGTATCGCATTTACTTTACTTGAATAGACTGGCCAATTTTGTGTAAATTTCATTCCAAATTTGATAAAATACTACAAATGTGTTAAAACTGAATTCCAAATTTCATCCGTTTTGCTTTAAGTATTTCTGATTTATCAAGCTCATAGACAGATTACATAAATCTAAAAATGTGTTTTTCGATCTCAAGTATGAATTGCGGAGAATTGTCAAAATCTAGAGTTAATATTTTTTGAAAATTGCGATATTTTCTCTGCGTTTACGTGAAAGTAAAATATTTTATGACTTTAAATTTCTCTTTTACAAAGCATAAGCTATTCGAATTTTTCAAAAATCGAATGCGAGAGTTTGACGAATCTTCACGTGTTAGACATCTTTCAGTTCGAAAAATCATTTTTTTTTTCCCTATAATGTTTGTGAATATAATTCAAAAACACTTTGATATAGGAAGAAAAAAATTGGATTTATGGATTTCGTGTCAAATTGGTAGATTATTTAAAATAAATTTTGAATGAAATCCATC